>CM065386.1:11382500-11705000 GCA_033060915.1 Euryodendron excelsum | reverse complement strand
ATACTTGGAGACGCGGAGGCGGCGATATACTCGGGCCGGTGGTCGGTAACCTTTAATCGACCGTAACTTTTAACTCATATTATAATATGTTGTTGAAAAGGTATCAACGAGCCGGAGAAAGGGAAAAATTATAAAATGATTTTTTGGCCTAGGAAATCGCAAAAAAATGCTTCTAAGTGTGGGTTTTGGCCTGTTTTGTTTTTTTGGGCTTATTTTGCTTTGGGCTTTTGTTTTTTTTTTTATTAATCCGGTTTGTCCTGGGCCTAGGGTTTCGTGTCGCATATTTATAGTCGTGTTAAGACACTTTTCAGCAGTTTTTGAAGTTTAATAAAAAGTGTGCTTGAAATTGCACTTTTTCCAATCGTTCGGTATTCTTGCGAATCAACAAACGCTTGATGCCTTTGAATCTGTAGTTTGTGGTGATCTTACAGGTTGGAAGAAAAATTTTATTCTGGCATTCGTGGCGAATCAACGGAGTAGAATTGAGTCTCTTGCGTTTTTTTGAAGTTCCGCTGCATCATTTAGCCTATGAAGGTGAACAAGGCCGTAAAGAAAGCTGAAGAGGCTGCTGTTGGAGTTGATAGAGCCGTAGAGAAAGCTGCTACTAAGGTCAAGCCCAGTCACACGACCAGATTTCTCCTCACACTCGACACCATACCACGAGCAGCAATCGCTATATTCGCCTTCGAGCTTCCATGATTCTACTTTTGGGCAAGCAGAAAAAAATAATGCTTGAGCCAGAGATTATTGACCTCCACTGGCCCTCTGCATGAATATCAAGTGTCCCTCCAAATTCCTTCAAGTCAAAGTCACTGTGGTTGCTCTTGGGCAATGTGAAAATTTGTGTTCTACAATTTCGAACTAATGAAATTTCTGTGCAGATAAAGAATCAAAGGAAAATCATGTCCCACAACTGAAAAAATCGCAAACAGTGATTTCAAACCCGGAACATCACCCCCAGGGCGGCCAAGGTGGTGCCAACCATAGAACTAAATCGCAGTCGCGGACAGAGACGCGACATGGTCGCGGTGTAACGGACGTAGGTGTCGCGGACATTACGTAACGGGATGCGGTCATCGAAGTTGTGAATTTTTTTTTTTAAATTAGCAAATTTTATTAAAATTTATAACTATGCACATTTTAACTTAAAAAAATTTTATGTTATAAATTTTAATTAATTTTGAATATGTTTGATGACTAAATATGATATTTAATAGGTCACAATATAAAAGAATAACCTTATCCTTAAATTGTATGACATGTTCATAAGTCTATAAATATTTATCTAGGCCAATAAAAATAATTAGATAAACTCATGGTGCAATACAAAAGCCTAATTGAAGAGTTGCAAGAGGCTCATGCGAAAGTTATGCTTTTACCGAACAGTAAATAACACTGACACTAATAGCTACAGACCCACGTGAAGTAAATATTTTACAATCACTTTCTCAACTTTGAAATATAACATGAGGTCATGCCTGATGAAATACTCCACTAAAACTTGAAACTTTATTTTGCATAGGAATCTGAGTTCTTCTTCCTCTTAAGCTCCGGCGAGTACAGGTAATCACCTCCTCCCCCTCTTCTCCTTTTTTTGCTACTGCCGCCACCGCCTTGCAGCTGCTGCTGCTTCTCCTCTCGTCGTCGTCGTCGTCATCCTCCTCCTCCTCCTACTTCTTCACTGTGGGGACTGCTATTACAGTCTGTAACGGCCTTTATATTGATCGTAACGGTGTTACGGCCGTTACAGCGCCGTAACGGCCGCTACCCACGTGATTTCGATTTTTTCGTTACAAAACGCCTGTAACCGACTCGGTACTACAGACCGTTTTTTAGTTCTATGGTGCCAACCCTCTCCTTGAATCTATGAGTCACTCCAAATTTCGTAAGTCACCGCCGTTGGGCTTGGGCAATGTGAAAATGATGCAAATGAATTGTTAGTATCCACAAATATACTCAGTATCACCACAGGCTTCTAAGTAAACTGAGAAGACCGGCACAAGACTTCTGTGGAAAAAAACCAACGGAAATCATGTCCCGCAACTGAAATGGTCCAAACAGTCCTGATTCAAACTTTAGATCAGAGATTTATTCTTGACAGGCGGTCCGGTTTTGATTGACACATTGGTTCAACGGCAAATTTATGCTTGAAATATTCTAAGCAATGATTTAGATTCCAATGACGTAAAGAAACCAAATAGAAAATTCATAAGGACAATGATAAGGGTATTTAATTATTATTATTATTATTTTTTTACATAAAATTTGATGTGGTAGTGCCATTTTCTTCAATTATAAATGACAATGATGGCCTTTTGTTTTCAAATTGATGGATGTGAATAGGTCATCATTCTAACGAAATTCATCTATTGTAGTTGCATAGCATCATCTTATTTATTATCCTTTACACATGTTTGGCCCATTTATGATGAACTAGTGTTAGTGCACGTGGTAATTCTATTTGGACATTTCATGGACTCGACAAGCGTTTATATACCATTTGAATGCTCTGCGCAAAACTGCGGGCCTAACTTTTACTCAAATTTCACTAACTTCTTGGTTCGATCCCACAAGTGTATGGTTTTGCAATATAGTTTATCGGCTAATCCCTTGTTATTATTCTTTCCATAGAATTGATTCCAATATAGAAATGAACACTCAACTCATAATGGACTCATTCAAATTGGATTGCAAATCAAATGAAATTGAATCAATAGGTAACAAAAGCACACTAAAAATCTTTTAGTTTTGAGAATAGTAATTCACTAACAACTAGGCAATTCAAATAAAGCTAATTGACATTCAACAATTATACCAATGAATTTAAGAACAATTAACAACTAAACTATCAACTAAGCAAAGCAATTGAGATTCTAAGGCAATTAAAGGGGATTTGGATGCAATTGATTCAATTTATCAAATTCAACAAGAATTTCAATTGAGATTTGTTAACTCAAATCAATAATCACTTCATGGATCCTTGATTCAGAGGATTTTGACCATAAAGCCATGGATTCATACCCAATTTGAGATTTGAAGTATAAGCTATTTATAGAATCATCGGTTCAAACCATAGATTTGTGCAATTCCTATGGCAATTGAAGAATTGTGCATAGAAGTTACCAAAATGGGTTATAAACCTAAGTTTTCTAATAGATCCAAAACACAATAAAGTAAAATTAGAGAATTCTTAAGATAATGCAATGAGATTCTTGTACCTCCATGGAAATCCTTGAAGGTCTATGGCAAATCTTTACAATTGCACCCAAATTGGGGTTTAGCTACTTGATTTCATAATAGAAAGCCTTAGGAACTGAAGATCATGCAATGAAATTGATAAACTATGGTGTTTGGATACAAGAAAAATGTAAGAAAGTGCAAGAAAATAAGGAAAAATCTATTCTCTCTCTCTAGAAATACCCCTAGAACAATATATCTAAAATATCCAAGTAAAAAAATGAGAGATCTCTCCAAAAAAAAAAGGCTTAAAACAGTCTTTTATACGCTGGACAAAAGCAGGGCTCTGTAAGGCGAGCGCTCAACTAGCGCTCTTGAATCAAACTGTGAAAACAGCTCTTTAAAGTTAGCGCTCCTGAATCAAATGGCTAAAATGGCTTGTAGAATCTAACAATTGGTGCATTTTTCCAATGTTCGCATGCTCGATGGGATTGGCGATCACTCGGTTGCATTGGGCAATTGCTTGGTTATGCAATTAAGCTCCATTCGCTACAATTAGATCAAAAAGATATGTTTAGGACAATTAAGGATAAAATACTAATATAATACTTAAACCAGAGCTAACAATCTACTAATTAGAGAATTGAGATTACACTTTTGGAGTGTATTCACATCCCCCAACTTAGCTTTTTGCTAGTTCCTAGCAAAATTTACAACTAAAGCAAGTATGTACACAAGATAATCTCTATTTTCGTAGGAGTCATTGGTACATTTAGCTTATGCATCATGTCTTTAAACCCCTAGATTATCTCTAATGGACGAGTGGTGTCTCGTGAGGGTTTCCAGTGATAATACTTACAAACAACTCTTTGTGAATTGTAATTCGAGCTAAGAATAAGGAAAATATACATAATCTATCTCAAGAAAACATTAGATATCATCCTATCCCCTAACACATGCAAAAATATGCAATCATTCATATAAAAGAGAGGTTCAAGTGTGTGGGTGAAGAATCATGCTCTATAACTTCAAATGATATACACTTATGCAAACTCAAACCTTTAAACTTTGATTCAACAACTCACAGGGCATATACACACAAATAAAAACTTACATGGTTTTCACAATGGCATGTTCAATAATAAAGTAAATATAAAAGGAAATCAAGTGAACATACAAATTACAAAAATGAAAAAGATATAAGTGTATCAACTTAACATATCTTCATGGAAGAAATATCCATAGTTGAGCATTGATTCAAAAAAGTTAACAATAAATGACTTATACTCTAATGAAATCCTCAATCAAGCATATACAAGATCAACTAGGCCCTTTTTTGGTAGAAAGGTAGCCTAGAAGGTTCAAGAGATAAGGGTTAAAGAGGATAGAAAAGGTCAAGTCATGTGTGATTAAGACATGAAATGATGAATGATTAAGCAATTCCAACTCTTCTCCTTTTCAATTCCAAAAACATTCTTCTAAGCATTTTGCTCTTTTTTTCATACTTCCTTCAATTTGATAACATTTATTTCTTTTTCTTCTTTCTTTCTTTATTTTGCTTCTTTTGCATTCAATATTTTCAACTTCATAATATGCACTTTTTTCTATTGAACTCCTCAATCAATCTCTTTCCTTTCTTTGTTTTTTTTTTTGTTTTCTTCAATGCATTAACATAGTACTCTTTTCAACAAAGGCATCACTTTGCAAGTACAAGATAGGAAGTAGTATTACTATGCATTTCAACAAAAGAATGAAGAAAATGGGTCAAAGGAACATATGGCTTTATAATGGACAACTTATGGCCATCAAGAAGAATAAAGACCTAGAATCAAATCCCAAATTACTCAACGAAAGCATTTCATAGAGTATAAGTGTCAATATTAAGAACAATACTCAACTTATGAATCAAATGCAAGCATAATGAAGCTATTAAGGAAATGAGGATGAAGAATTAATCATTGAGTAAATGTAATCATTTCGAACGGTGATAAATGCTCTAAAGCTCACAAGATATAAATCTCCACTAATGTAATGATGGACGTACAAAAGATAGTATAAATGATGTTATAAAGCATGATTGTGTGCAATGATGTAATCCCTTCTACTAATTTATGAATAAAGCAAAACCCATAATATGTTAAGTGTAAAGAGTGAATCAAGATCAACTTGAGTAAAGATGCATGCAAAGATTTCTATCTTTTAATCTCAAGTGGAACTTTCACAAGTAGTGTTATGGTACCTCGAAAATAGAGAATTAACACATCTACCATGAATAGCTAGAAATCAATATGAAGAGTACATGGATAAATGTGCCAAAACAATAAAAATAAATGATATCAAGACCATACAATACCCAAGTCTACCAAATGGTACAAGTAGTCAAAAGATAACAATGTCATATCGCACCTATAGTTGTACAATCCACACATAAGAGATAATGGTGATACAATGAAATATATACAACAAAGCTCAAAGTATAACTCCATTATAACAAAAATAGAGTTTCAGATACAATATGGTATGAAATGATATGACATGCAAGTATAACATGTATCTAATCTCTATAAGAATGGGAACACATCATCATCATCTGGTGGTGGATGTCCCATTTGCCGAATGATCTCTTGAAGACTAGTAAAATGACTCTACTGTTGCTGTTGAATGACAGTCATCTAGGTTAAGAGAGCAGCTATAGCAATGTCCTGAGCATCCAGTCTGCCTGTAATAGTAGTTTCCTAATGAGTTTTCTCCATCTATTGATCCAAAACTAACTGCTAAGAAGTTGCTAATTGCTCATGTATAGCAGTGAGAGTATGAGAATGTAGCTTCATCAACTGACTATGTTACTAGAAAAGCTCGACTAAACTAGGACCATCCTGCCCCTGTTGTGCCTGCTGATCTGGTGGAGGCTGTTGCTGAGCTCTCCTCTGGATACCCTCAATCTACCCAGATGCTTTGTTCCCCAAAGAAAGATCAATGTCCTTCTTTGAGGTCTTCGTGACAATATCAGGCAAAGGTCCAACCCAAGCCTGCCCTATCATCACAATAATGAAACATCCAAAAGGGATGCTTGCCTATATGGTCACTAATCTGGTGCTGGCCAAAAGTGCCATGAAAAGAAAATGGGGCAAGTCGATGGACCTACCCTGCCCAATAGCCCACATAATTTGACCTCTAAATCTACTGCACTTCACAGTTTGTCCCAGTAGGAAAAGAGTGTAACAGGACCAGTGGAAGAGAGGCTAACATTTAAAGACATGTACCATCTTGAGTACCTGCAAAGTAAACTAAGTCTTATTGGGGGCTAACACCTCGACAATCATCGACTTCTGATCGGGAGCTCCTGTCCTGTCATACCTAAACTGAGGGTTAGCAGCCCTCGGAGGTCAAAAAATCTAGCAAAAGTACCTGGGGTGATCTTAATATCCCCACCCCTCACCTAAGACCTAATAGCCACCTACCCTTAAGTATCAGAGGTGAAAGAGACGTTGGCCATGAACTCAACAACTAGTGTGGCTCGACATTGGCTCCTAAATCTAGCCAACCCTAACCAATGGCGCGGGGTCATAGGCTCGAGCCATAAATAAGGCTTCGTATAAAACTGAGTAAGAACCCAACGCTACTCTAAAATAGTGCTCATATGGCCCTAGAGTTGATCAAAAGCTCTCTTTGCAACCCGAGCAACCTCTAATCCCTCCCCTGAAGCTTGTCCGTTACCAGCCATGGTAGAAGACAAGGACAATAGAGCAATAACATGACTTCCCTAACTCGTAAAACAAGAAAGGAAATGAAAAAAACTAGAGGAAGAAAGCTAGGAAATACCTACAGGAAAGCTGGGAATAGAGAGACAAGGAAACGGGGTCCATCAAAATGCTTCAGCAGGGCTTCACCACTTCAAAGTAACACTCCCTCTTAAGAAACTATTCTCACAATAGATCACTTGTAAAAAATGAGCTGAGCACTCAGCTTTATAAAGAAATCTTGACACTGAGCGCTCGGTCACTTAAACTGTGCGCTCGCTTGCATGAGGTGAGCAATTCCTAGTGTAATCGATTGCTTGGCCGTGCACTTGCTTACACTTAACTTTGCTAGCTTTGGTAATAATTGCTCTCAAGAGCCCAAATGCTGCTAAGGTGGTCGAGCTCTCACCTGACCTCATTGTTCGATTGGACGATCGCTCACGAAATAGCCTAATCGCTCAGTTAATCTAAAAACCAGAATTTTTGCAAAAAACAATTACAAGTCTATGAAGAAAACTTCCATAAAACCCTAAACAAGCTAATAACAAACTACAAACTACCAACTACAAATTACAAACTACAAGCTAAGAACACAAACTACAAACTAACAATAAAAACCATCCTAGATAGTGTCCCCCCAACTTAAACAATGCAATGTTCCTATTGCATGCCAAAGCAAGAGAGAAAGATAGGGCAAAAGCAAAGGAAAGAAGAGTGAACCAAGGAGAAACATTCCTCCCAACAAGGACTAGGCCAAGATATAAAGGAAAAAAAGAAAACAAAACAAAACAACTACTCCTAAGTGACAAAGATTGGGGGGGATTACCCAATACCAAGGGATGGGAAGTGGGGGCATCACACCCGAAATCCACCTCTAGGAATGCTAATGGTAGATTGGATGGAAATGGTTTCCCTTCCAGGATGTGGGATGGTATTAGCGAGGGAAAAGGTTTAATGGCTCTAGGATGGATACGGGGAAAAATAGGGGTCAATTGACCCACTTGCAGACATTGGCCACCCTCTAACCCTTGGTTAGAGAAATCCCCCAACATTAGGGTGTCATGCTTAAGTGAGGCAAGAAACTCACTAATCACAAGGTCTTCGTCCAAGCAATCATTAATAGATTGCTCATTCTCAAGATTATCTTAAACAAATGCCTCAACAAAATCTACCTCCCAGATGGCCTCACCCTCATCATATCATTTGGGTATTGAAAAGATGTTCAAGTTAAATGTGGTATTACCAAAAGATAACTTCACCACACAACTCCTCACATAAATGATAGCATTAGTGGTTGCTAGGAATGGTTGTCCTAGAATGACAGGAATATGGTTATGGGTTCTATGACCCTCAGCCTGTTGAGTCTCTAGGACGATAAAGTCAATGGGGAAGTAAAACTTATCCACTTGGATAAGAAGATCCTTAATTATCCCCTTGGAAACCTTAATAGAACACTCTGCGAGCTCTAATGTGGCACGTGTAGGCTTTAACTCCCCCAATCCTAGTTCTTTGTAAACTTAATAGGGTAAGAGGTTGACACTAGAGCCTAAGTCGAGGAGGGCTCGGTCTATTTTGTTTCCCCATATAGTACAAGAGATGGTGGGGCATTTGGGGTTTTTATACTTAGGTACCGCCTTGCATTGCAAGAAGATACTTTGGCATTCATTCATCATGGTCGTTTCTTTAACTTGTAACCTTCTCTTGAAAGTACACAAGTCCTTGAGGAACTTGGCATAAGAAGGTATTTGCTTTATAGCATCAAGAATAGGAATATTGACCTTGAAATCTTTAAAAACTTTATAAATTTTAGCATTTAGAAGTTTATGTTTGGGTTTGATCAACCTTTGAGAAAAAGGAGCATGTTTTTAAGACATCCTTCCTTTTTTCCTTAATGGCCTCACTTAATGTTTCAAGGGATGTGTCTATGGTTTCTCTTTCTTTATCTCTTTTCCCTAACTTTTCAATCTCTCTCTCATTCTCCTCTCTCTTCTCTTCAATTCCTCTCTCTTCTTACCCCAAGCAACATTTGTCTTAGAAGCCTCTTCCCTAGGTGGATTATGTCAAAGTAGACTCAAAAAATTGTTTCTAACTCTTCAATCTCTCTCTCATTCTCCTCTCCCTTCGTTGGGTTGCTTATCAAAGAAAGTCCCCTCATACATAGACTCAACAAATTGTTTTAATTGGGGGGTTAGGGAAGAGTATAATGTATTGATGGCATGCCAATCGACAAAGTCGTGATGTGGATAAGAATTTAGAAGGTCCTTGAACCTTTCCTAACATTGAAAGAATGATTCTCCCATCATGGGGGAGAATTGAGAGATTTAGTGTCTAATTGCCTCAGTCCTATTTTCGGGGAAAAACTTTTTCAAGAATTCCCTTTGAAGAGTAGCCCAAGAATGAATGGACAAAGGCCTTAATAAATTAAACCATGGCTTGGCCTTGTCCTTGAGATAAAACTGAAAGAGCTTTATCAAAAACACCTTCCTTGGACAAGAATTGTCCACTGCAAGAGAACAAGCATCCTTAAACTCTTTGATGAATGTATATGGTTACTCGAAGTCCGTACCATGGAATTGGGGTAGCATTTCATCATTCCCGGCCTAATGTTCAATGTGTTATGATGAGGTGGGAAGACAATGTAAGAAGTTGGTGCTTGCATAGGTGGGTTCATGTAATCACAAAGCATCCTAAGGTGGGGAGCCGCCATGTCTTCATGGTTGCTCCTTCTATCAAAATCATCAGCGCTAACTACATTAGAAGGGCTTAGTGGAAGATTGGGGTTAAAATTAGCCTTGAGATTGGGGATGACATTAGGGATGCTATTGGGATTGGAAGGAAAAGCATTAAGTAAACCACCCTCATTGATGTTTGTCATGGGAATGAATTCTGAGTCAACAACTAGGGGTATATAGGGAAGGGGATCTCTAATCGAAGAAGGGGTGCTAGTGCTCTCAATTCTCACAAGACGGTTGTGTGTGTCCCAAATGTAATATGACATGGAAGTATGAATGTACACTAAATGGACCATCAACGTCTTATCAACACACCATACACAAAGCACAATTCATAATGCCGAACAATGGCTATTTCTCAATGTAATTACTAAACAACGGCTTTTTTCTAATTCAATTCAAATTCTTCAATCTCCACATGCAAAGACAATACCACCAATTCAAAAATATAGCACACTAGCCTATCATCCAAACTATGCTGCCAATTAGGCCCCTAGCAAGATGCAATGCAATTACACAAATCAAACAAAACAAATTAAGAAAAGAATAATAGAAAATCTAGCAAAAATATTCACATAAAAAGGGAAAAAGGATATATCCTTGGCCTAAGTCGTAGATGCTTCCTTTGAGGTGGATATAGAGATCCAATTTCGCCTATCCACAACTAAATCCAAGTTCATCCAAAGCTCGCCTTACGCCTCCAATCCCTGACAACAGCGCTAAAACTTGGTTTGATCCCGTAAGTGTACGGGGTTTTAAAATGTAGTTTACCGGTTAATCTCCGGTTATCGTTCTTTCTATAGAATTGATTCCAATATAGAAATGAACACTCAACTCACAATGGAATCACTCAAATTGGATTGTAAATCAAATGAAATTGATTCTAAGGGTAACAAAAGTAGACCAAAAAGCTTTAGTTTTGAGAAGGGTGATTTACTAACAACTAGGCAATTCAAATAAAGCTAATTGACATTTAACAATTATACCAAGGAATTTAAGAATGATGAACAACTAAACTATCAACTAAGCAAAGCAATTGAGAATCTATGGCAATTAAATGGGATTTGGATGCAATTGATTCAATTTACCAAGTTCAACAAGAATTCCAAGGGAGGTTTGTTAACTCAAATCAATAATCACTCCATGGATCTTTGATTCGAAGGATTTCAACCATAAAACCATGGATTCATACGCAATTTGAGATTAAAAGTATAAGCTATTGATAGAATCATAGCTTCAAACCATATATTTGTGCAATCCGTATGCCAATTAAGAATTATGCATAAAAGTTACCAAAATGAGTTATGAACCTAAGTTTTCTAATAGATCCAAAACTCAATCAAGTAGAATTAGAGAATTCTTAAAATTCTTATACCTCCAAGGAAATTCTTGAATATCCGTGGCAAATCTTCACAATTGCACCGAAATTGGGGTTTAGCTACTTGATTCCATAATAGAAGCCCTAAGAAATGAAGATCTTGCATTGAAATTGATAAACTATGGTGTTTGGATACAAGGAAAATGTAAGAAAGTGCAAGAAAATAAGCAAAAATCTATTCTCTCTATCTAGAAATACTCCTAGAACAATATATCTACAATATCTAAGTGCAAAAATGACAGATCTCTCCAAAAAATGCCTAAAACAATCTTTTATATGCTGAACAAAAGTAAGGCTCTATAAGGCGAGTGATTCGCCTCCAGATGTGCTTCACAATCAGAGTCACTCCGCAAGAATATGGAGGTCGCAATGTAGTAAAATCGGATAATCCGATGTCATTCTCTCCCAAGGGAATTCTGCAAATATAGTAACAAAGCTCAACTAGCACAGGCACTTATCTTGATGGATTGCAAATGAAAATTCTTTTCTTTCCCTAACATAAAAGAGATCGAAAATTTGTTGGTTTTGAGATGATGGTTGTTTAATGGTTAGTGCAATAACTTAATATCTGATGAAGGCAATAAATTCTAGTTTTATGTAATTAGGAAAAAGCTTGGACATGGTTGTTTCAATCTACCAATTCACAACAAGGGTTTCTAATGAGAGGTTTATAACTCAAATCAAGAATCGCACCTTGGATTCTTGATCCAGAAAATGTCGACTATAAAAATGTGGGTTTATGTTTGATTAAGCATAAAGATGAAATCTATGACTAGCACCCTAGAATCAAACCTTAGACATGTGCAATACCTATACCAAATATTGATTTGTGCATAGATATTGCCAATAGAGGTTATGAATCTAAGTTTTTCTAATGAATCTCATGCTAAATCAAATGGAACCATAGAAGTCTAAGAATATGGCTTTAAAGTTCATACATCTCATTTTCAACCCTTGAAGATCCTTGGTGGATCTTCACAACCACATCCAAGGGATGTTTAGCTACTTAAATCCATGGCAAAGAGCTTAAATGAAGATAAATCCACCATTAAACTATGTAGAACTAGTGTTTGGTTGCTAAGAAAATGAGAGAAAATGGCAAGAAAATAGAGAAACAAAACATTCACTTCATAAATGAGCATTCATTTATAATGATCCAAGAGTAATAAATGACAATATGACAAAGCTTTAAAGTAAATCTAACTAAAACCTTACAAAATATCAAAAGTTTCCCTTTAGAAGCTCCTCCTACTGTCCAGATCTGCAGATTCCCGAACAAAAAACCTTTGTCCCCGTATATACGGCTTTTATACTTTGCAGAAAAACAAACTCTGTACAGACCAATTGATCGGTGTGGCGGCCGACTGAACGGCCGATCGAACAGTCATGGCGATCAAACGTCCGATCGAACGCAAAACTAACCTCTTTGAAGTTTGCATTTGTGTCGTCGGTTAGGGGAGTTCTGACGTCACCGATCGAACAGCCGATCGATCGGAAAAGATCCCTTTTTGAAGTTTGCTGCAGAAGGTCGAACAGAGATCTCCGATCGATCGGTGCGTTGGGCGGTCATTCGGCTGATCGAACGGTCATCCTAATTTTTGTCCATTTGCCTCGTCTTAAGCTCCGATTCCTATAAAAAGTGCACAAAAGGGTTTTAATGCATTTTAGGAGTTAAAATACTAAATTAACACTAAAATCCAACTAATCAACCACCAATTTAGGCCTAGAGATTACTATTTCTGAGAGTAATCAATACCCCCCAACTAAGCCTTTGATAGTCCCTATCAAAGTACGAGAAGAAAAACAAAAATATACACAACATGTATTAACCTTATTCAAGTCAAATCTCCATCCACCTAGGTTGTGAACCATCGCAAGGCAAAGGCATAAAGCATGGAAGAAATAAAACACATTGATGCGTACTACCAATGACATATGACCCTAATGGCTCATAACTAGTACAATTATGTCCTTGATGCTTCGATCCAAGTCTCACAAGGCATACACTCAACTTTGAACATGAACACTCATGGTCCCTCAATGGAAAACTCTTTTAACGAGTAAATGTATAAATCATGCAAGTAGAGTAATTCCGAAACCAAAAATGAATAAATTGTAAGTGTATCGACTTAACATAGCTTCATGAAGGAATATTTACAGCTTAAGCATAATATAAAGAATTAACATTAATGCCTTATACATAATTGAATTAAAGATTCATGTATCTTCGGACATTGAGGCCATAAGGGTGATGAATGAAAGAAGAGTCATGTAAGAGGATAGAAAGTGGTAATATGTTTCAACATATGCATGCACATTACACATAATGATCAATGACATTCACTTCCACACTTTCAATCTTTTGAATCACTTTTGAAAATTTTCATCTTCCTTCACCTCACTTCTTTTGTATTTGATTTTTTTTTTAATACACCTTTTCATCCCTTTCTCTATATTATTATTTTTTTCTTCTTCTTTTTTTTTTTTTTCAGCTCCATACACTTCCAACTTTACAAATGTAAGAGTAATGCATCAATTGGCATTGACAACTTTTAAGCCTATGCACATGCATATGAATATTAAGAAGAAGGAAAAAAAAAACACATGAAATGGCTCAATGGAATGAAATGGCCTATGCGTTTAGAATTCGAAGAATACAACAAATCAAAACTTCAAAAGTGTATAAGGGGTCAATAAATCTATCTACCACTCGAACATGTAAACCAAAATCAAATATAATGAAGCTATTCAATGAATGAGGATCAACAAAAATAATCTTGAATAAATGTGATTCACTCTTCAAAGGCGATAAATAGGCTCTAAAGCTCACACGGTAAAAATCTCCACCTTATAAGGACATGCATGCATAAGAATGAAAACATAAGGCATCACATAACATGTTAGTGCACAACAATGTGAATTGTCTCTTATAATGATTTTATGCCAAAAACTTGCAATGTATCATAATCTTTAAGGTGGGTTAATCATCAACTCAAATTTAATCAAAAACATGGTATGGTACTTGTCTGAAATAACCTTGACACCTCCATCACAAAAATCCAAAAAGAAATGATATCAACAATTAAGGACATAGCTAAGGTGTCAAGTTATAGAAAAGAGTGATACTGATACCATACAATACTCATTACCTCGGTCGGAACAATACAAGCGATATGGATATCAATCAAAAAGTATACCTGTAACTGAAATGCCAAAATATACCTGGGATAGACAAAAAATACAATATATGTATACAAAAAGGGGTATGCCAAAATAGGAAAGATCAATATACAAACAGCTCAAAAATAAATACATCCATTATAATAAAAAAGATGTAGATATATCATATGAAATGAAATGCTATAAAGTGCACAATGCATCTAATCTAACTGGAGATCAGAAAAGAAGTCCCTATCATCATCTGGAGTAGGGGGTGCTAGATAATCTCTTGGAGTCGAGTGGACTATGTCTGCTGCTGCTGCTGAATGTCAGTCAGCTGACCCTGAAGTGTAGCAATGGTAGTGTCCTGGAGATCTAATCTAGCCATAATGTCGGCCTGCCACTGCTGACGCTCTGCCTGCTGAGTGGTCAGCTACTCCTGGATGGCTGCCAAAGTCTGAAGTATCGTCCCCTGAGCTGGCTCCTCCTGATCTTGAGCCTGGGGCTGAGCTGGCTGCTCTGTCTGATCCTACCGCTGCTCCCTTGACTAGGTCTTGGCCTGTGTCTGAGAAGGCGGCTGCTGAGAAGATGAGTGAGCGGAACTAGTTGCCCCCCCTTCTTCGCCAACTGCCCTGCCGCCCTTTTCTCTATCTTCCAGTCTATGTTAGTCGAGGAAGATAGTAGGACAACATCTGCAATGCTAACCCCAGCCGCCCTAATCCTTGCTGTTAGAAAGTAACCAAAAGGGATGCTGGACTAGGGAGTAGCAACCTGGGTCTCAGCCCACAGTGCCATATACATGAAGTGGGGCAAGTCAATAGTCCTACCCGTCCCAATAGCCCACATCAACTGCTCCCGCATCGTACTACACTCCACCGTCCTTCCCAGTGGAAAGATCGAATAGCATGTCCATAGGAAACCATGTGGTATTTGGGGGCAAGCTGCCTAATCCTAATCTAGGAAGCGGTCCAGGACTCTCCCGGTGCTAGAATCTCGGCACACATCTCCTCATGAGATGGCAGGTGCTCCCCGTCATAAGAGAACTGAGGGTTAGCAACCCTCAGTAAACCAAACTGCTCGGTAAAGGAAGCCGGGGTGGTAACAACATCCCTACCCCGAACCTAAGAGCGAATAATATGCCTGTCGCCACCAACGAGGTCTGATGAAATGTTGGCCATGAACTCTACCACGAAGGTGGCTGAGTACTGGCCTCTAAAGGAAGCTAACCCTAACCACTGGCGATCGGTCAATGGCTTGAGCCAACCATATGACTCTCCTTCGAACTGACTCACTGTCCAACGCCTCTCCACTGCCACCTTACGGGCGCTCCACACCCGTTCGAACTCTAGCTCCTGATCTCTCCCCCGGAAACGAGTAGTATCATACTCTCCCTCTCTCTCCCTCCCTCTCCCTCCTAGCAAGCTCTCGCTGGAGTTGCTGAAACTGAGCCCGAGTCTAAGAAGCCTCCGCCCCAACTGTACCCTCAGTACTCCTAGTCTCAACCATCGACCTCTAACTAAGCTAAGTACAGCTGGAAATGAACGAATGGACAAAGATCGGCAGAAGGAATACCTCTCGAAGCCTAGAAAACTGTGAAAAGACGAAACAAAGTCCACCAAAGTGAGCTAGCAGGGCTTCATTGCTCCGATATATGAAAAGACTCTTAAAACTCTCAACTTCTCGCGAGCGAATGTGAATGAACAGTAAAAATTTGGATTTATATAGGTAGCTCTCATTCCCGATTGATTGGCTCTTAAACCGATTGATTGCCTCGCGGACCGATTGAAATGGAGCGCCAGCGATCGAAAAGCCGATCGAACGGCTGATCGATTGATACCGCTTCCTTTCGATCGGTGCAGTAATAAATGCCATGCCCGATCGATCGCTACTACTTCACCGTTCGATCGGTCGATCAATCGCAAGAATGCGATCGATCGGCCGATCGATCGGTTTGGCCCACTGATCGATCACAAAAACTGCCTCTCTGCATTTCTGCTGAAATTCTCTGGATTTTCCACAACAACATACAAATGGTGCCCCCCCCCCCCCCCCCCCCCCCCCCCCCCCCCCCCCCCCCCCCAACTAGAATCATGCCATGACCTCAAGGCATGACAAAAATGGATGAGAAAAAGAACAACGGGTGGGAGGGACTCTCGGGAACACGAATGTACACAATTAACTACCAAAAAGATAAGAAAAAGAAAACTAGAAAAAGGAAAACTAAAGAACTACTCCTAAACTATAAAACACGACAGGCTAATGTCACTCAAAGGACGGTGGATCAATGAGATCCACACAATCCAACTCTCCTTGGAACGACTTAAAATATGGCTTTAGCTGCTGACCATTCACCTTAAATGCCGAGCCATTCGTGAGATTTTGCACCTCGATGGCCCCATGGGGAAAAACTTCTTTCACAAGGTATGGCCCGAACCACTTACTCCTCAATTTGCCCGAAAATAGATGCAAGCGTGAATCATACAATAACACTTTTTGGCTAATTTTGAAATTTTTTCGAATGATATGTTGGTCATGAAAGTGTTTCATCCGGTCCTTAGTAATTTTTACATTTTCAAAGGCATCATTGCGGAGTTCATCTAACTCATTGAGTTGGAGTTTGTAGTGGGTACTTGCAACATCAATATCCTCATTACATTGACGAATCGCCCAATATGCTTTATGCTCAATTTCGATGGGAAGATGACAGGCCTTCTCGTACACAAGTCTACAGGGTGATGTGCCAAGAATGGTTTTATAACCCGTGCAGTATACCCACAACCCATCAGTCAATCTAAGAGACCAATCTTTCCTATTTGGATTGACGGTTTTCTCAAGAATCCGCTTAATTTCCCTATTGGCCAACTCTACTTGCCCTTGCATTTGAGGATGGTATGGTAATTCAACCTTATGGACCACTCCATACTTACGCATTAAAGACGCAAAGGGCTTGTTACAAAACTGCTAACCGCCATCACTTATCACGGCTCGAGGCATGCTATACTTACAGAATATGTTCTCTTTCAAAAATCTCAAGACCACTTGGTGGTCATTGCATCGGGTGGCGATTGCTTCCACCCATTTTGAAATATAATCTACCGCAACAAGAATGAAAAGGTACCCGCACGAGTTAGGAAACGGTCCCATGAAATCAATCCCCCAACAATAAATTATTTCCAAAATAGTGATGGGGTGAAGAGGCATCATGTGCCTCTTAGAAAGTGTTCCTAACCGTTGGCACCTATCGCAAGCAAGACAAAAAGTATGTACATCCTTGAACATGGTGGGCCAATAAAAGCCCATATTGCAAAATTTTGGCAGTGGTTTTCTTTGAGGAGAAGTGTCCTCCACAAGCATGAGAGTGACAAAACTCTATTACTTGTTGAAATTCATGATTCAAGACACACCGGGGAATGATTTGGTCTGGACAATACTTAAACAAGTGAGGATCATCCCACGAAAAATAGCTCACATTTGGGAAGAATTTACGCTTATTAATGGATGACCATGTGGAAGGAACCTCACCGGTGACAAGGTAGTTTGCAAGGTTCGCAAACCAAGGGGGTGAAACTTGCACAACGGCACTCACATGCATGAGTTGCTCATCCGGGAACTGCTCCTTGATAGGGGTTGGGTCCATGGCTCGCCCATTTAAGGGAAGCCAAGACAAGTGGTTTGTAACCACATTTTCAACCCCTTTTTTATCACGCATTTCAATATAAAATTCTGGGAGCAAAAGTATCCATTGAATGAGGCGCGGTTTTGCATCAGGTTTTGTGAGGAGATACTTTAGGGCCATATGGTCGGTGTAGATGATGACCAATGACCCAATCAAGTAAGACCTAAATTTGTCTAGTGCAAAAACCACTGCAAGAAGTTCCTTCTCGGTTGTGGTATAGTTGATTTGAGCGTCATTGAGAGTTCTAGAGGCATAATAAATGACATATAACTTCTTATCAACTCTTTGTCCTAAGACAGCCTCCACGGCATAGTCGCTAGCATCACACATTAGCTCAAATGGGAGAGACCAATTGGGTGCTTGAATGATTGGGGCTGAGGTCAAAAGTCCCTTGAACTTGGCAAAAGCTTGTTGACAAGAAGATCTTAGGACAAGAGATGACATATGGGCCTAGAGATTGTACTAAAGCCCTCAATGAAACGCCGATAGAAACCGGCATGCCCAAGAAGTGATCTAACCTCCTTCACACACGTCGGGGCGGGCAATTTTTGAACAAGTGAATGTTGTCTTGGCTTGATCCTTAAGGGCTACATCAATTTGATTGTACCCCGAATATCCATTTAAGAAACAATAGAAAGCCTTACCGGACACCCTTTCTAGGACTTGATCAAGGAAGGGTAAAGGGAAATGGTCCTTTCGGGTCACATTATTGAGGCGGTGATAATCAATGCACATTCGCCACCCGGTTTGCACACGGGTTGGCACTAACTCATTGTTGTCATTCCTTATCACCGTGACACCCGATTTCTTAGGCACCACTTGGGTCGGACTCACCCATTTTGATTTGGAGATGGTGTAAATGATACCCGCATCTAGTAATTTTAAAACCTCACCTTTAACCACTTCCTTTATATTTGGATTCAATCGCCTTTGCATTTGGCGAACGGATTTAGCCTCCTCTTCTAAGAAAATGCGGTGAGTGCACACGAAAGGACTAATCCCATGAAGGTCGGCGATGGTCCATCCTAGGGCTTTTCTATGTTTCCTAAGCAATGTTATCAACCCTTCCTCTTGGCTCCCAGATAAGTTAGAGGAAATCATAACCGGGTAAGACTCCCCATCCCCTAAAAATGCATACTTTAAATTGGAAGGCAAAGGCTTCCTCTCAGGAATGGGAGGCTTCTCCTCCAAAGGAATTGGTTTCTCGGCACTAGGGTGGAGGGGTTCAAAAGAAGGGTTCCATTGACCCACATGTAAACACTCCTCTCTCTCAACCTTTAAATGGGAAAATTTGGTCAACGTCATGCCCTCACTATCAAGTGAAGCATGTGGTTCACTTCTCACTAATGCTCTCTCCAAGGGGTTCTTAAAAATCTCCTGCTCAAAGTGTTCTTGAACTATGTTCTCTATGATGTCTATCTCCCAGATATCCTCACATTCTCCCTTTTGTTTGGCAACCGAAAAGATGTTAAGCTCAAAGGTAGTGTTGCCAAAAGACAATTTCACTAACCTATTCCTACAATGAATGATGGCATTGGAAGTAGCTACGAAAGGGCATCCCAAAATCACAGGAATTTGGTTATGAGCTATACAACTCTCAACAGGTTGAGTATCTAAGACTATGAAATCGACCGGGAAGCAAAAGTTATCAACTTGAATGAGAACATCCTTAATGATACCTCTTGGAACCTTAATAGAAGATCTGTCAATTGCAAAGTAACCCGAGTAGGGCTCAACTCTCCTAGGCCAAGCTCCTTATACACTGAAAAGGGTAAAAGGTTGACACTAGACCCTAAGTCCAACAAGGCACGATCGATCTTGGTATTCCTAATGGTACAAGAAATGGTAGGACATCCGGGGTCCTTGAATTTCGGCACAGTTTTGCATTGCAAAATAGCACTTTGATTTTCATTCATCATGCCGGTTTCCTTAACATGCAACCTTCGCTTAAAAGTGCATAAGTCCTTTAAGAACTTAGCATAAGAAGGTATTTGCTTGATTGCGTCAAGGATAGGGATGTTGACGTTTACTTACTTGAACACTTTATAAATTTTCGCATTTAGAAGTTCATTCTTTGGTTTGGTCAACCTTTGCAGGAAGGGAGCATGTTTTGCTACGTCCCTTCTCTTCTCCCTTTCACTCTCACTCAAAATCTCGATGGGGTTGGCTAAGGTTTCCCCCCCCTTCTCTCGGCTCTTTTTCCCCTTTTTCTTTTTCTTTACCTTTCTCTTCTTTGTCAACACTCTTCCTAGAAGTCTCATCCCAAGGTGGGATAGTTTTGTCAATGGTCTTGCCACTTCTAAGGGTGGTTATGGCTTGCACTTGGTCATGACTCGGACTAGGGTCACTCTTACCCTCCGTTATGTGCACTTGCCTAACCGTCGAGTTAGGTTGAGGTTGAGCCGGGAATCTTCCTGGGATATTTTGGGTTAAAGCTTGTGTCAATGTAGACATTTGTTTTTGGATGTCCTCAAGTAACCTAAAGTGTTGGTCTAGCACCTTCTTTTGTTTATCAACCCTTGAACTAACCCCCCTCATGTCATTGGCAAGTTGGTAAACATTGTCCTCTATGGGCTCCTATGGAGGGGTTGATATGGCCTTGGTTGATTTTGAAATTGGGTCACGGGTGCTTGTTGGTACGGTAGAGGTGGATGTTGTGGTTGGAGTACTTATGGAGGTGGATGTCGTGGTTGGAGTGCTTGTGGGGGTGGAGGAGGTGCTTGGTATGATTGAGGGTTTTGATACCCTCCTTGGTAGTTGTGGGAGTTTAAAGTCCCCTCTTTGTTCCTCCACCTAAAGTTGGGATGATCTCTCCATCCCGGGTTGTATGTGTTCGAATAGGGGTTGCCCCCTCCTCTTGAATATTGGCCAATTGCGTTAACTTGGTCATGCAAAGCCTCCTTCACACCCGGAATGATTTGACATGAAGAGGTGGTATGCTCCGATGTTTCACACACAAGACAACATGTTTCTCTCATCTCCTCACTCTCTACCAATTGAACTTTTTTCACCTCAAGAGCCTCTAATTTTCTTACCAAGGTAGCCACCCTAGCATTGACATCATCAACTTCCTTGAGTTGATATCTTCCCACCCCTTGTTGGATTGAGCGACCCTTGGGATTTTGGGTTCCGATAAATGCCCAATCTCTAGCCTTTTTTGCCAAGTTATCAAAATAATCGTATGCCTCATGGGGTTGCTTATTAAAAAATGTTCCCGCACATATAGACTCGACAGATTGCTTAAGTTGGGGTGTCAAAGAAGAATAAAATGTGTTGATGACATGCCAATCGGTAAAACCATGATGAGGGCAAGAATTTAAGAGGTCTCTGAACCTCTCCTAACATTGAAAGAAAGTTTCCCTTAAGAGAGGAGAAAATTGAGAAATTTGTCTTCGTATGGCCTCGGTTTGATTTTCAAGAAAAAATTTGCTCAAAAATTCCCCTTGGAGAGTAGCCCAAGAGTGGATGGACATGGGTCGCAAGGAATTAAACCAAAGCTTAGCTTTATCCTTCAAACAAAACGGGAAGAGTTTCAACAAAAATACTTCCCTTGGATATGAGTTGTCCATTGCAATTGAACAAGCATCCTCAAATTCCTTAAGAAAAATGTAGGGTTGTTTTGAATCCCATGGAATTGAGGCAACATTTACATCATTCCCGACCTAATATTTAGAGTGTTGTGATGGGGTGGGAAAACAATGCACGATGTTGGTGCTTGCCTTGGTGGGTTTAGGTAGTCCCATAGAGTTCGTATAGGGGGGACCGCCACGTCGCCATGGTGGCTCCCTCTCTCAAACTCCTTGTTACCATCCGGGTGGAGTTGGACATTTGGATGCATGAGTGGAATATTAGGTAAGCCGGGTTCATTTGGATTTGCCATTGGAATGAAACCTAGGTCGACCACTAATGGTAAGCTAGGGGTCGGTGAAGATGTGCTTGTGCTCTCAATACTCTCAATCCTCATAAGGCGATGATGTTCGTCCCTTGTGAAATATGACATGCAAGAATGAATGCACACATAAGGTTGGACTGTTTGGGTTGTTCAGCATATCATACACAATTCCCTAGGGCAGACAACGGCTTTTTTTTTTTGAATTCTAGGCCGGACAACGACTTTTTTCTCAATTCAATCCCGTACCTCCAATCTCCACATACAATAAGCGTGCCACCAATTTGCAACTTGAACACACTAACCTAGCTCTACTAACTACTCTCGAAGAGGGAAAAGTTTCCTAACAAAAATGCAATGCAATTATACTATAACAAACAAAAGAAACTATAGAAAAACTAAAAATTGAAAATAAGCCTAAAAAGCAAAACACCTTAAGGGAAATGAGAGTGTACCAAGGCCCGTAGCCCGTAGATGCTTCCCTCGGGGGTGGTGATGAAATCCACCCTTTTTTTTTTGTTTGCTCTTCTTTTCTTTTTTTTTCAATTTTCTTCTGCAATTCTTAGCTTTCATCCGATGTAGCTTTGGCCTATGAATTCCTCGGCAACGGCACCAAAACTTGATACGCTTCCAGATGTGCTTCACAACCGGAGTCACTCCACAAGAATACGGAGGTCGCGATGTAGTAAAACCGGAGAATTTGGTGTTGTTCTCTCCCAAGGGAATTCTGCAAATATAGCAACAAAGCTCAACTAGCATGGGCACTTATTTGATGGATTGCAAATGAAAATTCTTTTCTTTTCCTAACATAAAAGAGACCGAAAATTTGTTGATTTTAAGATGATGGTTGTTCAATGGTTAGTGCAATAGCTTAATAATTGATGAAGGCAATAAAATTTAGTTTTATGTAATTAGGAAAAAGCTTAGACATGGTTGTTTCAATCCACCAATTCACGACAAGGGTTTTCAATGTGAGGTTTATAACTCAAATCAAGAATCGCACCTTGGATTCTTGATCCGGAAAATGTCGACTATAAAAATGTGGGTTTATGTTTGATTGAGCATAAAGATGAAATCTATAACTAGCACCCTAGAATCAAACCTTAGACATGTGCAATACCTATACCAAATATTGATTTGTGCATAGATATTGCCAATAGAGGTTATGAATCTAAGTTTTTCTAATGAATCTCATGCTAAATCAAATGGAATCATAGAAGTCTAAGAATATGGCTTTAAAGTTCATACATCTCATTTTCAACCCTTGAAGATCCTTGGTGGATCTTCACAACCACATCCAAGGGATGTTTAGTTACTTAAATCCATGGCAAAGAGCTTAAATGAAGATAAATCCTCCATTAAACTGTGTAGAACTAGTGTTTGGTTGCTAAGAAAATGAGAGAAAATGGCAAGAAAATAGAGAAACAAAACATTCACTTCATAAATGAACATTCATTTACAATGATCCAAGAGTAATAAATGAGAATATGAGAAAGCTTTAAAGTAAATCTAACTAAAATCTTACAAAATATCAAAAGTTTCCCTTTAGAAGCTCCTCCTACTGTCCAGATCTGTAGATTCCCAAACAAAAAACCTTTGTCCCCGTATATACAGCTTTTATACTCTGTAGAAAAACAGACTCTATACAGACCGATCGATCGGTGTGGCGGCCGATTGAACGGTCATGGCGATCGAACGCAAAATCGACCTCTCTGAAGTTTGCATTTGTGTTGTCTGTAGAGGGAGTTCCGACGTCACCGATCGAATGGCCGATCGATTGGAAAAGAGCCCTCTTTGAAGTTTGCTACAAAAGGTCGAACACAGATCTCCGATCGATCGGTGCGCCGAGCAATCAATCGGCAGATCAAACAATCATCCTAGTTTTTGCCTGTTTGCCTCGTTTTAAGCTTCAATTCCTGTAAAAAGTGCACAAAAGGGTTTTAATGCATTTTAAGAGTTAAAATACTAAATTAACACTAAAATCCAACTAATCAACCACCAATTTAAGCCTAGAGATTACTATTTTTGAGAGTAATCAGCGAGCGCTTGGTGAACTACTGATTGCTCAGTCGAGCGCTCCTGAATCAAACTGTGAAAACAACTCTATGAAGTTGGGCTCCATTCTTTGCAATTAGATCAAAAAGGCATGTTTAGGACAATTTAAGGATAAAATTCTAATCTAATACCTAAACTAGAACTAAAAATCCACTAATTAGATGATGCAGCGGGATTTACAAGAACGAGATAGTTAACCCTAACCCGTTGATTCACCACGAATACCGAATTAAAATCCTTCCTTCAACTTGTTGATTCACCATGAATACCAGGATCAAGGGCATCAAACATTCGTTGATTCACGAAAAATACTGAACGGTGGGGAAAAGGTGCAAACTTGCACGCAAGCTAAATCAATCTCCAAAAACTGTGGCCAAAGTCTTAAATAAGAGTATAAATATGAGGCACAAAACCCTAGAACCCAGGACAAACCGGGTTAATAGAAAAAAACTGACGAAAGCCCAAAAAAGATAAGCTCAAAACACTAAACGGGCCAAAAATTATACATAGAGGCATTTTTTCACGTTTCCTAGGCCGGTAAATCATTTCATATTTTTCCTTTTCTCCGGCTCGTCGCTAACTTTTCAAAAACATATTTTAATAAAAAAATGGAGATATGGAGCAAAAGTTATGGCTGATTAAAGTTTACCAACTACCGGTCCACGCGCCGCACGGGCATAACGACGCCCCCGGGTCTCCAAGTAGTCTTCTGCTATGCTATCCATATCATTAGAGAATTGAGATTACACTTTTGGAGTGTAATCACTTCTGCCTATCTTCATCAGTCCATACAAAGAACAAATATATAGACTATTTACTATCTTCTTGTAACCATCCTTCTACAAAAGAACAGCAAATTTCAAAATTAAATATTGCATGAAATCCTTTATATCAGAAATTATTAAACAATATAATGTATAATGTTACATACCAAAAATAGTTCAGGTAGGCAAACATGGTCAAAGGGGCTTGCATAGTACTCCTTTTTAAGGTAACAATATTCAATCATACTACTAATAATAGTGAAGTAGAAGAAAAGAGATAAATGAAAAGTGTTTTGGAGTTGTCTTCTAGCTCATTGAATAGCCTGCATGGATAAGGTAATATTCTCCATAAGCCACCAAGCAATTATTGTACTATTTTAGTTAGTTAACAAGATAATACCTTTCAATTCAATGTATAATTTGGACGTATAATGAATATTCAAGCAGTAACAAGGTTATGCTTTTCAACGTATAATTTGGTTGTACAATGAATATTTAAGCAGTAACAAGGTCATACTTTACAATGTTTAATTTGGATGTACAGTGAATATGAGACCCATATGGTAGAACTGGCTTGTATATGAGAGTTCTATAAGGCCAGTGCAATTTACATCTCACGTAGATATTGTTTGAGAAATGTAACTTTTCATTCTCCAATGATTCAAATAACATTGGACCTCGACAAATAAACAATATGGTACATATATAGGTTCAAAAATGTTTCCAACGACAACTCTCTAGTTACTGGTGTGGAGCATTAACATGAAGAAATAAGTGGATAAATCTTGTTAGATACCTAAAATCATCTGCTCCTGAGCAAGGGTTATGCTGAAGAATAATTTTAGAATAGTCGGGGATGACTTGAAGTAAAACATTTACAGAAAACGTTATTTGATTTCTCGTTAAACATTGTCATGCAAAAGTATAACAAATAAACAAATAAAAATGTTGAGAGTTCCGATGCATATGCCACGGGTTCCTTAGAATCAACTTACTCTCAATAGCAGTCTGCAAGATAGAGATCTACTTCTTTCTTTAATCCCAAGTGTTGCAATTCAAAAGTTGAGAATTATTTCTCTGGATTTTCTTGGTAACCAAATAAAGTCCTAATTAGCAGGTAATGCCTTCATTTACAGCCAAAAATGCAGCAAGTCTCCCGAGATATATACCTTCTTCCCCCTTGTTCTCTCTCTCTCTCTCTCTCTCTAATGCTGGATACCAAAGATCAAGTAATTGGCTTCCTGACAAAACACAAACACAGTAACCCTGCAGTTCCAATGGAATAGGGAAAATTTCGATCGTCTACATTCTAAACTCCAAGATACAAATAGTGTTGTCCGCAAAACAGGCAGCTTTCTTGTCACCCTCCTTATTCCAGCAGACTTTAAATACACCCCCATTGCTAGAATAGGTTTTCACGATCTTGCCTTCTTACAAAGACGAAATGTGCAATGATTTATCTGGAGATCCACTCACCAAATAATCACCATTTGGGCTAAAACCAATGGAGTACACAGGAACCCTGGCAATTTTATTGATATACATTCATTAAAAGTAAGTACAAAACAATTTATCATTATGACCATTAAACAACAGAGAGAGAGAGAGAGAGAGAGAGAGAGAGAGAGAGAGAGAGAGGGGTAATTTCTGTTTGGTGACATCAAGAATGATTAGTATAGTGACATTGACCAAGGCTCAAGGTGTGAACCATCTAATCAAAACATGGAATTCATAACTCATAAGCATCACAGTAAATCTCGTAAGATTCCGGACAAATGACTTTAAAGTCTTTACAAAACCTACACACCACTTGAATCTTGAATTGCACAGTTCAATTCAGTTCAATCAAATGTAACAAAATGCTTAAAACCAATACCATTAGTTGGGGTTTCAGCATTCCAGTATTGGCACTACAAAATAAACTTCTGAGTCTAAACTGAAGAGAAACAACTTTTGCCCCTTTTGCTTGAATTAAGGTGGGCAGCCCACTGCATGATCTTCCTGTAATTACGAGGTCTAGGAGGGTCAGATATACGTAACTATAGTGTGCGGAGATTCTATTTCAGTGTTTCAAACCTATGATGCCCATTTGGCAATGAAGCAACCCGGCCAGCAATTGTGCCAAGACTTGTCCTCATAAAGGACATACCAGCTCATGAGACTCTCACCACTGCGAGGTCTGGAGAGGACCAGATGAGAAATTTTTTTTTCCATCCTGACTAACATATTTCAATATATCTAGGCACACTATATAATCGACAAGAAAAAAAAAAATTGTGCTGCAAGATAGATCTTCCTATAATTAGAAACATAGACCCCCTAATCTCTTCACAACCAACTTAACAATCATGCTAAATTGAGATCAAATTTTGCTATAACAGATCCAATTGAAACCTGAATATTGGCCTATTCAACCAGCATGGCTGTTAACACAAAACATGAAAGAAGATATGTATATACATATACATAGATTCGCACCTGTGGCCATTCAGGCTGCAAATAAGTCTCCCTATCACAACATCCCATAGCTTCAATGTGGAGTCAAATGATGCGCTGTAGAACAGGCCAAATCACAGAATATTTATAACACAAGGCAAGAGTGTTCTCGAAAGTAAGCATTTAGACCATAATATCACTCCAGCAATATAAGTCCTCTCATAACCCTAACACAGGTGTATCCCAATACAGAATTATAAAACCACTCCTTCCACTATTGGCCAACAAGCACAAAAAAAAAAAAAAAAAAAAAAAAATCCAAACAGAGCGAAAAAATGGAGCAGTCCATAGATGCTTAGACCATTATATGAGTATTTCAGCAACATAAGTGCTCTCTTAGCCCTAGCACAGGTGTACCCCAATCCTGATTTATAAAACCACTCGTTCCACAAATGACGAACAAGCAAAAAGAAAAAAGAAAAAAATAATGAAAAAGCAATCAAAATTATGATAATGGAAGCATGGCTTCACAGTAATAAATGCCAACGCACCTTAAGGATTATCTGCTGAAATTGAACCCCTATGTAAGATAACGACTAATTTATAACTCATAAGATGATAAACTACAATCTCAGTCATGAACAAAGCTTTGTTAGTTAAGTGGTGGTGGAGATTTGCAAGGAAAAAACGAGCTTTGTAGAGAGAGGTTGTCTGTCATAAATACAACTATGAAGAGGGGTATTGGCTTCCTGGGGAATTGGAAAGCAAAGCATGCTCAATTGTTTAGTTAGATATACTAAAGGCGGGTTTTGATCAGAATGTAATCAGGGACATTCTCATCAAAAATTTGAAAATAAGAGTGGCGGATGGGAAGTGTACCAGTCTCTAAAAGGATGTATGGGTAGGGGACAAACCTTTGCGCTGTGTTTTCCAAGATAATTCTCCTTGTCATTATAGAAATTTGGGTATGTGGAAGATATAAAAGGTGTAAGGGAATCTTGGAATTTTTTTTACAGAAGACAGCTCGGGGTGTGGGAGGAACAGGACTAGATGATTTTGCTGAATATGATTGAAATGGAAAGCTTGGATAGCTCAACAAAAGACTTAATATCATGGGAATTAGAGAAGGATGGTGTGTTCTGTGTAAAATCATGCTGCAATTTAGCAGTAGATTGAAATTGCCAAGAGTCCTTTGTTGTCAGTGTTTTGTGGAATTTTTAAGTTTCTTTGAGAATTAAAGTTTTTGGGTGGTTATCCTTGTAGGAGAAGATCAAATCTAAGGTAGTACTTTTTTGACAGGAAATGTTTGCCTCATGACTGTGATATTATATGTGCTCTATTTCAAAATGCAGTAGAAGATTCAAACCATTTGTTGCTTAATTGTAAGCTTGCTTGGAGAATCTGGAGCTGTATTATAAAATGGTGGGGTTTGGAGTGGGTTAACTCAGATAATCTGTTAATCCACATGCAATAGTCGCTGAGTATGAATTTCAAGTGGGCGGGGAAGCTGTTATGGGAATCCTTATTCATGTCAGTAATCTGGCATATCTAAAAAGCTAGGAATGACTTAATCTTTAATCATATTGCTGTCAAGTGGGGTGATATTCTTAAAATCTCAATGATCCATGCTGCTTTATGGGTAATTATTGGGGTTCATATGGCTCCCTTCTCAGTTGATGATGTGTTATACACTTTAGAAGGGGTGAGAAAGATTAGATTATAGAGGAGGTGTGGTTGATGAAATTTCAGATTTATTTGGATTTACAATCACATGGAGGCGCGCTTGATTAATCCTTGTTAAACAATCTAATCAATCACACAGTAATAAAATCACATGCAAGAAATGTAAAGCAATCACACTGTGGACACACGATTTTAGCGTGGAAATCCTAATCGGAAAAAAACCACGGGACCTAGTCCAGCCCAAGTTCAAAGCACTATTAACAATCGAACAGTTTATAAGAACGCTTACAACTGTACCAATTCAAAACCCACGAATCTAAGTTGAAGTTGAACTTTGCTTGCATACCCCGCAACTCACTGTTCTCCCGTGCTTGAACCACGATGAACACCACGCCGTGAATCCTTGCCTTGATGCACCACCGAGAATCTTTTAGATTAATGAAGATTTCAACTTCTTCAAAGTTGCTAAGGAGTTCTAGGGTTTTTCTCTTTCTTTGGAAGCTGTCAAAATATTTCTTAAGAAGAGTTCTAACCCTAGAAGACAAAGCCTTGAAGCTTATATAGACAATGAGGCTCTTTCAATCCAAATAGGAGAAATAACTTAAAATTCGTCTAGAAGTTCACTGACTCGCCTCCGTAATGCAGTATTCCTACAAAATGGAGTTAGCACCCCGCAAGAGTACGGGGGTCGGGATGAAATATAAACCGGAAGATTCGGTATCGTTCTCTCCCAAGGGACCTAGCCAAATATAGGCTCTAGCACTCAACTCACAGTAACCTAACCTCAGATTGGATTGCAATTATGTGGGAAATTAGATCTAAAATAAAAATAAAAATAAAAGGACCGAAAATCTTTTGGGTTTTGATGGTTGTTTTGAATTCCTAAACTATTGTAATGAAAATAAAGAGATAAACACTAGACAATTAAAGTAAAGCAAAGTAAAAATAGAATTAAAGCAATTAAAAGGGAATTGGGCTAAAATGATCCAATCACTCAATTTCATCCAAGGTTTCCAATGGGGTTGATAACTCAAACCAAACACGACATTTAAATGCGTTTAATTTGGAGGATTTAGCTTTGAAAACCGATTATTCTCAAGCAAATTTAAATTAGATACATGTTCAATGGGGAGTCAAAGGTTAATATCATCGATTTAACTTAGTCAATACCAAATTTGTGGTTTGTGCATTGATTAGCCAAACATAGTCAATAACCTAGGTTTTCTAAGATATCTTCAATCAATTGTTGAGAATGAAATTCTAGAAAAATATAGCAATTATTTCATGAGATGCCTCCATTTAATTCCTTGGATTATTTAGATGATTTTCACATTTGAACCCAATCTAAAACTAGCTAATTAAACTCATAATAAAAACATAAAAATAGAAATAAAGCATACAAGGATTGGAAGCTAGCATTTACTTAAAAGAAATGAAAAGAGTTTAAGGTACAAGAAAACTACAAGAAAAATATAAGAAAATTACAACATAACAAAGAAAATTACAAATAAAATTACAAGAAATAAATCTAAACTAATAAATGAAGAACAAATGGAAAACCAACCTTGAATGAAGATCTCCCAAGCCAATCTACCGAAAATCTACTCCTAACTATCAAAACTATCAAAAAACTCCCTACAAAACTCAAAACTAACTCTAAATCTAACCAAAAACCAACTCTTCCTTACTCTCGGCCGCGGCTAGTGTTTTAAGGCAAAACTGCGCTCCCCGTCCGAAGTGCATCTGACGCGTATCCAAAGTGCGTCCAGACGTACTGTCCGGATGCTTATTTTACCGTCCGAACGGCTGTTTTACCGTTCGAACGGCTGTTTTACCATCCGAACGGTCTTCGGACGATCTTCAAACGCAAAAAGATGACTCTGGAATGGCTTCGAATGCAAAAACACGACTTTGGAGCTCCGCCATCCGTCGTACCGTCCAAACACTCTTTCGCCCGTCCGAACGCACCGTCCGAACGGCTCAACCGTCCGAACGCACCGTCCGAACGGTAAATAACGTCCGGACATACTGTCTGGACGGTCTTCTGGAATTTTGGCTCTTATTCGCTGTTTCCACTCCAAAACCTACAAAATACACAAAAATACATAATAAATCAATTATTGGACTAAAACAAGATAATTAACTACAAAATAAATCTAACAATGTGCACATTAAGGGCTTATGATTACACTTTTAGAGTGTAATCATTCACTGGAGCGAGACCTGAGCAACAAGTAGCAAGAAGCTGCCTTTGCGATCTCACTGGAGCTAGAGCTTAGCAACAGCTACTGGCTAGAATCTTCATTTCTTGATGGGATGAGAAGGTGGCAAGAAGGTAGTGAACTCTATATCCCCTCAAATCTTTTATATTCTCATAGATCTTGACAAGTAATATGAAATCGATATATTATGGATCCGAAAAGGAGATCTGAGCGTTGAGATATGACCTTCGAAAGTTTCAACTCTGCATGCTTTAAAGACTTGTACTGTAGTTTCGGTAACTTATACTCTAGCTTCCAATTCACTCAAACACATACTCGAGACATGATTACAATTCAAAATTGAATTACAATCAAATTACTTCTATGGGTCATTTCAAACACTCTTTAGCATTTGTTTGAACACCCAACACTATTAAACTCATTTACATGAAAGAACAATTGAAGAGATACTTCAAAGATTTTGTTCACGGAATTTGCCAAGACAATAAAAGGCCTAATAATCTCCCCCCTTTGGCAATTCCGTTACAAAACACACTAATGAATGGGTTACAAAAAAAATAGCCACGATTACAATGGTTAATGCATATTGTAAGAATCATGTAACTAGTACTTGATACCTGTCTCTGCACAAAACTCAAATATATAAATTTGTGAAACGCATATATGGTATAGAATAATAAGAAGTACATGTCACAAGCTATATGAAATCAAATCTCCTCCCCAACTCCCCTAAACATGGTTCTTCCAAAAATGATATTCTCTCCCAACAATACATGCAAACTCATATTTCCCTCCCCCTTTTTGTAACAAATTGACAAACAACAAAAAAAAATAACAAAAGGATCAAGGTCTTCAAAACATAATATCCAAAGCAAAAGCATTTTGTTTAAATCAAATAAATTAAAACAAAAAGAATAAAAATAAAAACAAGATCATCAATTATTAGTGATATTTAATAACAAGAAAATATTCGACACCCTTACACAAAAATATTGAAAGAGATCTAAACACTTAACAAACACTGAAGCATCCAAATTAAATCAACTAATCAAGCCATGAAATTACATAAATTCATGAAGATGGGGAATATCAGTGTGTTGTTTGAAGTGTCAAACTCTCGCATGCGATAAGATGCATGAAGAAATCTCTCGGTCTACCCTCACTGAAAGTTATAAAATTCAATGAACACCAGAAAGCAGACCAGTTAGCATCTTATTGGAAAGCAAGAATATGCCTAGTACTTGCTCCCCCTCAATCTCCACATCATTTTTTTTTTTTTGGCAGTTTTCTTGCTTGAAAGCATGGTAGCCCTTCCTATGACTAAACCCGGAGGGTGCATGTTACGTCCACAGTGGCTTTCACACATGCCTAGCAAATCTTGTTTGACAACCATAGTAGCATTTTCTATGACTAGACCTGGAGGGTGCTTATTACGTCCATAAAGGTTTTCAAAGACAAATTGAAACTAGTCAATATATAAGAGAGAGAGAGAGAGAGAGAGAGAGAGAGAGAGAGAGAGAGAAACAAATACTGTCAACATTGTGCATATCTAACCATAGGTCAATCCAGCATGAGATAATCTCAAACAATAGAGAGTGTAGAACCTAGCATGATCTCGGTTGCATCAAACCACATGTAAGGCTTAGCACTTATGCACAAAATGTGATACCCATAACCATGAAGATTATCATTAAAGCTGTCAGTCATGAAGCTAATTCAAAGTGTACCTCCAAAGCCAATCAAGACATAAAATATCACAATCAATATTTGAGTATAAGATATGCAAATAGATCCATCTCTCAAAGAATACCAAAGATAATTAAGATAATCAAAAATCTTTTTGGTTTTTCTTTAAATTTTTAATAAATCAAATAAATAAAAATAAAAATACAAGAGAGATCATAGCTCTAGGAAAAAAACAATCATAATATACATCTTAGGCTATGACAAATTCAAACCTCATTCAATAAAGTTAACCCTAATAGATTTCTTAGGGGTATTAAGTGACGCTAGATCCGACTTCTTAATCCAAATTGTCCTATGATTAGGAGTATCATTAATCACATGGGGCTTAGGGTGAGATCTTAGTGAAGTTTTGGAATTTCGGTTCACATTCATTCTTTTCTTATTCCATTGAGCTCTCCTTTGTTGTGGTGGTCTTTTTGAACCCAAGATTTTGACCATGAGACTTCCATCCAAACACATCAAATCTATTATGCACAAACTCATTGTTATGTTACGGTCTAACTTGTCTTCTAAATTGAGTCTGAATATAATTATAAGGTAGTCCATGCAACTTATGACAGAATGGTCTAATGTGTCCTCCAATACCACAATAATGCTAAATGGGAACAAATTTTGTGGTATAGGAAAGATAAGACTCATAATAACTATCATAACCATTCATAAGAGGAACATACATGTTCTTACCTTCAGATGATGATGTTCGAGGCTTACCAACTTTGAGCTTTTGATTTGAAGATGTGGCTTGATTAGTATACCCAATTCCTGATCTATCAAATTCAACCTTCTGAGTATTCTAGATTTCATCCAATTTTTTAGACCCTGCATCAAATTTCTTGAAGACTTCATTAGTTTTAGCACTAGAAGCTTCCAGTTTCGTAACCTTATCTTCAAGCGCTTTTTTCGTTTCAGTATATGAATGATGTTCCTTTTCAAGAGCAATAAGTTTATCAGAAAGAGTTACTTGATGAGTTTTCAGTTGATTGATAAGAGTTTGTGCTTCCACAGCCTCCTTTTTCAATGTCTCGCTTTCTTCTAAAACCTTTTTCAATTTGAGACCAAGTTTACCATCAACTTTGGTCAATTTAAAATATTACAAGTACAACTGATCATAGGCATGTTAAAGATCACCCTTCTCATCAGCATCAAATTCAATTTCATCAAATTTAGCAGAATCATCTGACTTATCTAAACTACCAATTTTAGGCAATGCAGGAGATGCATCATCATGCACTGATGCAGCAAAAGCAGTAAAGTTACTTGAACATGGCTCAGTCTCTGGCTCATTGTCATCCGCAGGATCAAAATCATCCCAAGTTACAGTAAACCCTTTTGCCTTTCTTTTCGGTCTATTTGGACACTCTTGTGCAAAGTGACCATACCCATGACATTCAAAACACTGAGGTTTTTTAGACTGTTTACCTTCACTTTTATCAGGATTCCTTCCAGGCTTCTTCTTATCAAATTGTTTCTCTTTAATTTTCTTAAAACTAAGAGATTAGGCCTTCTTATTTTTGAAAAATTTTGTAAATTTGTTGACAATAAAGTCCACCTCCTCTTGATCTATTTCAGAATTATCATAAGAAGTATCATCTACGTCTTCTCTAACAGTTTTAAAAGCAAGGTCTTTATTATTGTTAGCTCGATGTAGATTAGCCTCATAAGTCTGTAAAGAACCAACCAACTCCTCTACTTTCATAGAATCAACATCCCTACTTTCTTGTATAGCAGTAAGCGTGGCTTGGAATATATCGGGTAAAAATCTCAAAAATTTTTTAACAATTTTTTAGGAAGAGATCCTTTCACCAAGGTTAAAATTTGAGTTGACTATGTCACTTAGTTTTGTATAAAATTGATCAAATAAAATTGATCAAAGGTTTCATTGTCTTCCATTCTTAAGTTTTCAAAGTTGGTTGTCAGTTGCTGAAGTTTAGAAATTTTCACAGTATTAGTTCCCTCATGTGTAACTTTAAGTATATCACATGCTTCTTTAGCAATCTCACACGTTGACACACGTCTGAATTCATCAGGTGAGAGAGCATTAAAGATAACATTTATACCCCTACTGTTCCAACCGCTATTTACATAATCAACTGAAACCCAATCTTTCGAATTTTTAATTATAACAGTTGTAACAGTATGGGTAGAAGTAGATGTACTTGTAGTCGTGGGGGGACTCCAGCCATAAGCAAATGACAACCATACTCTTTCATCTATAAATTTAAGAAAAGCTCTCATGCGAATTTTCCAGTAGGCATAGTTGGTTCTATCAAATAATGGAGGTCTAGTGGTAGAGCCGTCTTCACGTGTAAATCCATGTAATCAAATTATCAGGACCTCACTCTTTGAAAAATAGAAAAATAGTTTTAAGTGTCCCGCTCTGATACCAATTGAAATTTCCTATTTATTTGGATTTACAATCACTTGGAGGCGCACTTGATTAATTCTTGTTAAACAATCTAATCAATCACACATTAATAAAATCGCAAGAAATATAAAGCAATCATACTGTGGACACATGATTTTAGCATGGAAACCCTAATCGAGAAAAAACCACGGGACCTAGTCCAACCCAAGTTCCAAGCACTATTAACAATCGAATAGTTTACAAGAACACTTATAATTGTACCAATCCAAAATTCACGAATCTAAGTTAAAGTCGAACCTTGCTTGCATACCCCACAACTCATTGTTCTATCGTGCTTGAACCACGACGAACACCATGCCGTGAATCCTTGCCATGATGCACCACCAAGAATCTTTTAGATCGATGAAGATTTGAAGCTCTTCAAACTTGCTAAGGAGTTCTAGGGTTTTTCTCTTTCTTTGGAAGCTCTTAAAATATTTCTTAAGAAGAGTTCTAACCCTAGAAGACAAAGCCTTGAAGCTTATATAGACACTGAGGCTCTTTGAATCCAAATAGGAGAAATAACTTAAAATTCGTCTGGGAGTTCGCTAGAGCGAGACCTGAGCGAGAAGTAGCGAGAAGTTGCCTTCGCGATCTCACTAGAGCGAGAGCTTAGTGAGAGCTTAGCGATAGCTACTAGCCAGAATCTTTGTTTCTAGCTGGGGCGACAAGGTGGTGGGAAGGTAATGAACTCTGTATCCCCTCAAATCTTTTATATTCTCATAGATCTTGACAAGTTATATGAAATTGATATATTATAGACCCGAAAGGGAGATCTGAGCATTGAGATATGACCTTCGAAAGTTTCAGCTTTGCATGTTTTAAATATTTGTACTGCAGTTTCAGCAACTTGTACTCTAGCTTCCAATTCACTCAAACACATACTCAGGACATGATTACAACCCAAAATTGAATTACAATCAAATTACTTCTATGGGTCATTTCAAACACTCCTTAGCATTTGTTTGAACACCCAACCCTATTAAACTCATTTACTTAAAAGAACAATTGAAGAGATACTTCAAAGATTTTGTTCAAGAAATTTGCCAAGACAATAAAAGTCCTAACAATCTCCCCTTTTGGCTAATCTGTGACAAAACTCCAACCCTTACAAGACAATTACAAAACAGCTTGGATGTGCTTTTCCTTGGCTGCTAAATCCTATCCCCTGATGTAATTGACCCTTATTTTCAATATATGTTCTTCTTTGCTGTTTCAATTAAAAAAAAAAAAAAAGAACCTCGTTCAATGGCTACTTTGTGAAGGGGAAATGGGTTTTTCAAAGGCACATGCAAATATTCTAATAGTCAACTTTTGAAATATACTTTTGATTTAGAAACTGAATGAACCCATTTAACCCCAAAGGGCCCCAGGAAAATAAAATCCTATTTATCACATTCAATACAAAAATAGGGAAGCTACTGTTGATTCATAAACTGAATAAACCCAATTACCCAAAAAAAATAGAACTTCATGAAAAAAACCATGTGCAAAATAAAAACTAAATTGAAATGGGTGTTCCAATTCCATGCCCATTTCATGAAATGGAATTGGGTTTTTGGAAGCTAAGGGACTTCGTTGTCCAATTTATGGAATAATAAGGCAACGAAGGGGCCTTGCAAAGACGAACTCTAGATTTATACTGTTCTGCAGTATAAGAAGGCTGTTTGTGGGCGGAAAATAGTAATGGGTTACTTTATTTTGGGTTCGTTTTGTCGAAACGGTGCTGACGAAAAGGAGTTTTTGACGGAAACGTTGGATTAGTTTTGTCGAAACGGTGTTGCCGAAAAGGTGTTTTTGTCGCACAGGTCCTGTTCTTTTTGGGGCGTTGGTTGAATATGTAATTTTCTCCTTTTTTTAGAGGCATTTGCGAAAAAGAAAGGGTAGGAAACTATTTAGGTCCTTCCATCTTTTAAAATAGTAGAGATGGAGATAGAGATAAAGTTGTAGAGCATCCTCATATCTATTTAAATACATTAAAGTTTTGGATGAATTTGTTGCTAATATTTTTTATTAGCATGTTGTAGAAGTTATACCAAGTTCGAATTCTCATCTATATTTTTAATTTTGTTCTATTGTTCTATACTTCTTATATTTTTAAACTTCAAGCCTATTTTATTTTTATTATAAATAATAAATTAAAATATACAATTTGTCCAAACAGACTTGGTTACAGACGGCATTGATTTTTGAAGTTTATGTTCTTCTTTTTTCCATTTTTTTTTTTTTTTTGTGTCAAGTGGTTTGGGTTTGGCCTGTTAGCACTTTATGATGCCTTGTTCATGATTGTGAAATAACCAAGACAAGGCGTTGGCCTTTATAGATTGAGTTTTCTACTAACAAAGTTTTTCATTAGGACATTCTGGTTCAAGATTATGCACAAATTATGAATGCCGTTTTTGTTATATTAATAATTGTGTCTTGATCCAATGTTCACCAAAACTAAAGTATACGTCTCACTGGGCCGGCTCATGCGTCAAACAATCAGAGCGGTGGCCAATTTTTTAATTACAGGATTATACTTATGGTCTAGAATAGTTTTCTTCTTTTTTGTTGTTGAAAAAATCCCTAGTTTAGATGAGTAAAAAAGCCCCACTAAAAGAAGGTCCAAAATCGAATATACTAATTAACTTAAAAAAAAAACCAATCTAATAAAAAAAATAAGATAAATTACATTAGCCTCCCTTCAGGTATTTGATAATAACAGATAGTTTCTCTTTGGCTTTAAAAATGACGTTGACCTCCCTTCTAGTTTGGTTGTTGGTTTTAGATTCCCCCATCAGTTAGTCAACTGTTAGGGTTAACAACTTTTTTTTGCTAACATTATTCTTTTATTTTTCAAAATACCTATATTACCCTTAAATGAAATATGTTAAAATTATTTGATACAATAGTAATCAATTGAGTTAACTCATACTAAAATAAGACTAAGTTAACTCAGCTTACCTACCTCCCTACCTTTATGCTATATACGAATTTTGAGAATTTCCACCACCACCTCACTCCTCCTACTCCTTCATCCCTCCCTCCTCCTCCGGCTACCATCCTCATGTCCATCGCAGCTCCTCCTCCTCCCACCCATTTTTGGCAATGACCAACCTGCAACTCACCTGCAATCTGGAGAAACATTTCCTAACTTATTTTCTTTACCATAAACCGTTCGTGGTCACATGGGCAACTGCCGTATCAAGCTAAACCATTTTTGTCACAAAAGAAGCATAAACCCACCTATGGGATCACCATTAAAGCATCAATGTTATTCGCCTTTCTTTCTCTCTCTAAAATACTCTTCAGTCACAATCCTCTCTCTACTGTGTACATTTGAAGCTTAACACATTACACTGTGTTAACACATGACCCACCACTATCATTAATGAAACATATATATATATATATATATGCACAAAGCTACCACATATATAGTATATAAGGTATATACATACGGAAAATCCTATCGACAATTTAGCATATACGAAATCCATTTGTTTGTAACTAATTATAAATATTAAATCTTCATTTACTCACAATCCTTTTAATTCCCCTAATTCACTCACCTCATGTTGCATGGCGCCCACGGTATGTTCACATAGGCACATGGATATATTCAGTATATATTTCATCTCCTATTGATAAAGAGATAATGTGTTATCCTTATGAGATTTGGACTCCTAGAAGATAAAGATAAGTGGGTCTTATCTTTATCATAGTGTATATTTATTATACACAGATTGTATCAGAAAAGAAGGAACGTAATATCTACTATAGACTCTCTCTCTCTAAAGTTACTTTCTCTCTCTAATTTTCTCTAAGGCTACCATCTAAGAGACTTAGGATTTGGAACGTGTGTTCTTCGTATTGGACTCTAGTAGTCCTCTACTGTATGACGAGAAAGACGCAAAAGAGATCTTGGATTGATTCGTGGTATATTGCATGTGTTGCACGAAGAGCTCGTAAAGCAAGCAAGATGATCTGCACATTGTATTGTTATCTGTATAAGGTATTTCGTATACCCCACCTATATTTTCCTACATTGGAATCAGAGCTTTATTATGCTTGTTTTCGTCTATATTATGCTATGAATATAAATATTTTGCATGCATGCATACCTTTGCGTGTTAATGGTGTATTTTTATATATTGAGTTTCGGGTGACAAAATTTATATCAAAATATTCCTTATAGTTTCAGGAACTCACCTTGAAAATTTTGTAATTTTTCGTTACACAGTTTGCGAGAAATCTTGATTTAAAGTTTTCGAAAACTTTTGTTAAACTCGAAACTTTGACCTTATTTTTGAATCAGAAAATCTGTTTTTCGAACTTTAAAATTTACATAAATATTTTCTATGTCACAAGAACTTTCTGTCCATATAAAATTTGTCCATATAAAATTTGTATAAAACCGACATTAGATGAGTGAGATACAGAGGTCCGAAATAGGATTCGCAGAATATCGAATCTGCGTGAGCCGAATTTGGGTTCGTCCCTGATTAAGGCATATGGCGGTATATCAGCAAAACAGTCACGTGACTTTTAGTGTTCCCACTGCACACATGAACATGTGATGTGCTGCTTATGTCACATATTTAATGCTTATTGGTGACATCATGCGCAAGTTGCTGAGCCGCACAGCTGAGTTCTATGGTGTTGACATCACTAACAGATCATCCGTTGATGTCATCTGATGCGTCATCCGTGATGCACGATGAATATGCTACAAATCATATTGATATACATCACTGTCTAAATAAATAAATAAATAAAGGAGGTTAAATCGATATTGAACTCAGATTGCAGTTTCGTATGCTGCAAATCAGATTGGGAGATTGCTATATAAATAATAATTTTTTTTAAGAAAATTATTTTAAATGAGTTTTAAAATAATATAATAATTCTAAATTTTTTTTTAGGGTCATTACATCACATTTATTACAGTAGTAGCATTTAAATTATTTCTGGTCATATTTATTTAATTATTTACTGCATAATAATGTGATATTTTTGCGTGCCACATGGGCACACTATGTTTTGACACCTTAGGATTATTTTAGACCATATACCCATTCTCATAGGTGGTGAGTGTGGTTATCCTCCATTCAAGTGACCAATGTATGTTATGTATGGAATAGAATGGAGGTAACATTGGCATTTTGAGGTGCTCATATAATGAATGTATGTTGTTTATTTATTATTGTTACAAAATAATTCATTGGATACAAAGGAGTTGCGGCATCCCTATTTGCTCAATTGTTTATTAGATTTGATGTAGTAAGTTTTTCTCATTTGTAAAAAAAAGGGGATGTAATTTTTTAATTATTTATGAGAAGTCTTGTAAGGGGATGTGTTTCGCACCAAATTTGTAAATATTGAATTATTTTGGTATGATGCACCAAATTGCCAATGGAGTCCTAACTTGGGCTCAAATTTTATTTCAAATTTTTATTGTATGCTTATAAACTAACATTGTAGAAAGAGGGAATAGTTCCCCATATTTTATTCTAAATTAATTGGACATTTAATTCTAACTTACATCATGGGAGATGGTTACTAGCACCTAAAAATGCGAAATTTTTGATCTTTTGATGTAGCAAAGAATTTTGTGGTCTAATTGGATTTAGGGTAAAATATTAAAAATATGTGCCTAATTAATTTTCTACGCAATGTATGTAGTGCAATGGCCTCAAAGAACATAATTGCTGACCTTAATAAGGGAGAAAAAATTGATGGAAAGAACTATGATATCTGGCAGAGGAAGGTTCAGTACCTCCTCAATAAGCAAGAGTTGCTTGACCATCTGACCAACAACATGACTCCGCCTGAGTCAAGCAGCACGACCCAGCATCGCCGTGATGAATAGGCTTATGACACTTGGTTTAAGAGGGACAAAACTGCACGTTTTACTATGCTAAGCTGCATGTATGATGACCTCATGGGGGAATTTGAGAAATTTCTCACTGCCAAAGAAATGTGGAAACAGTTGCGTGTATGGTGGCACCATTGCCATTCGGCTGCATGCCTTGACTCTGAGGTTCAATCAGTATGTAATGGACCCAAAGCATTCTATGACTGAGCACCTTAAGGTGATGTCTGCTATTATCATAGAGATGAAAGCAACTGGCAACGATGTCACAAACGAGCAACAGATTCTAGCTGTCATTCGGTCCTTACCTTAACCTACGTGGGGATAGGTGAAACTTGTGCTCACGCACAATGAGGGGATAAAAAAGTTTGATGACATATCTCGCCACTTGGAGCTTGAGGCAGAGCACGTTGAAGCGATCCGCAGCACTGCACTTATTGCCTAAGCTGGACATTGTAGGGGTTATAAGCCCCAACGCAATCGACAGCGAGGTGGAGCTAGACAGGGAAAACCAAAGAATCTGGCACCAAAAGATGGCAGAGTGTCCAAACGCCACAGAGGCAGGCGTGGTGGGAAGAAAGATAAGTCTAAGTTGAAGTGCTATAACTGTGGACAAAAGGGGTCACTTTGCTCAGGATTGTACTGAGCCGAAGAAGGTAAACCCTGATTCTAGCTCTCTTAATATTTTTGTTTGCTCGCTATCTTTGTGACTCATTGTCTCCCTGGTTAGATTGTAGACACAGGAGCAACCAAACACATAGCGAGAGATAGAGCTGGATATGTAGATTACCGTCGGATCCCAGTGGGTAGACACCAGGTGATTATGGGAAATGGAGCGCCGGAAGATGTTTTGGGAGTTGGTATTTATCAACTCAAGCTGCGCACTGGGCGCAATCTGCTCCTTCATAATGTGCTTTATGCACCCACTGTCCGATATAATCTGCTTTCAGTTATCTCATTATTGCAATTAGGATTTTCTTTCCAACTCGACAACAGTAGTTTGTCTATTTATCTCGGTAGTGAGCTTTATGGTCATGGTGTGTTAAAGGATGATTTCTTTACGTTGGATTTAGATTCAAATAATTCTGTTATTTGTGTTGCATCTTCTTCTTCTTCTGATGTGATGTCTGATTCAATTAAATGGCATGGTAGACTTGGTTACTTAGGACAAGAAAGAATGGCTAGACTAGTTAGAGAAGGGCTTTTGGGCTCTCTCGCCAAAGTAGGCCTACCTATTTGTGAGCCTTGTTTAGCTGGAAAGTCATGCAAAAAGTCTTTTGATAAGGCAATTAGGGCTTCTCATCCGTTAGAGCTAGTCCATTCTGACATTTGCGGACCAATGAATGTCAAGGCACGACATGACGCATCCTACTTTATTACATTTATAGATGACTTCTTGACTCGCTACGAAAACTACAAAATGGAGTTAGTATCCCGCAAGAGTACGGGGGTCGCGATGAAGTATAAACCGGTAATCCGGTATCGTTCTCTCCCGAGGGACCTAGCCAAATATAGGCTCTAGCACTTAACTCACATTAATCTAGCCTATGATCGAATTGCAATTATGTGGGGAATTGAATCTAAAATAAAAGGAAAAAGAAAAGGACCGAAAATCTTTAGGTTTTTTTATGGGGTTTTGATTTACTAAACTAGTGCAATGAAAATTAAAGCAATTAACTAGGCAATTGATTTAAATGTAAAGCAATTAAAATGGAAAACTTGGATATGATTGATTCAATCCACCAATTCACAACAAGAATTTCAATAGAGAATTTTTATAACTCAAATCAAGAATCACACCGTGGATTCTTGATTCGGAATATTTTGACCATAAAACTTTGAGTTCATATTTAGTTGAGTGTAGAAATTAAACCAATTAATAGAACCCTAGAAGCAAACCTTATAAATGTGCAAGATTTATACCAATTGTTGAATTGTGCATAAATATTACCAAATGAGTTATGAATCTAAGTTTTCAAACAAATCCAACACCCAACCAAATATAACTATACAAATCTATGAATAAAACTTTGAAGTTCATGAATCTCCATTAAAATACTTGAAAATCCTCGGTGGATCTTCACAATCACATCCAAGAGATGTTTAGCTACTAGAATTCATAATAAAGAGCATAAATGAAGGTAAATCTAACATTAAACTAAGTAAAACTAGTGTTTGGTTGCTAAGAAAGTGAGAGAAAATGGCAAGAAAGTGAAGGAAAATACATTACAATGTAAGAAAGTTACAATTTCTACTCCTACATTAACATTACAAACATAAATCTAAGCTAAAATACACAAAAACATAAAAACCAACCTTGGATGAGCCTTTCATGCCGCCCTATTGGCTGCTACAAACCTAAAAAATCTTCCTTTTCTCCATTTTTTCAAACAACATAGCTTTTAAGCTCCAGATCTATATCGACCGATTGATCGGCACTGTTCACCGATCGATCGGTTACTATTCATCCCTCCATCTTGAAGCTTGATTTGACCACTTTAGAGGCCGATTCAGCCGATGCACATTAGAGGACAAATTGTAGCTCTTGAAGTCTTCTTTCCAATGACACAAAAATCAGCTCAATCGGATATCAGAGTAAAAAGATATGGCTCAAATACTGAGACAAGTCTGAATTTTCATGAACAAATTATTTGCCTTAAACCCGCTTTGATTATTCTTGCTTTCTTTTTGCCTTTATTAGCTTATATAACCTACAAAGCACACACAAAACATAATCAAATAAATATCTAACTAAAATAAGAAAATTAACACTAATATAAATCTAACAAAGTGCGGATTAAGAGCCTATGATTACACTTTTAGGGTGTAATCACTTCTCTCGATTTGGTTCGGTATTTATGTTGTCTCACCACCACGAGGCTGTGGATTGTTTCAAATGCTTTGTAGCAGAGGTTGAGAATCAGAAAGAGAAGACTTTGAAAGTTCTTCGAACTGATAGAGGTCGAAAATATTTGTCTGATCAGTTCAAAGATATATATAAAGAAAAGGGGATACACAAGCAGTTAACGATTCCTGGTGCTTCGCAACAAAATGGTGTTGCAGAAAGAAGGAATCGTACCCTTCTAGATATGGTTAGGTCAATGATGGTGTAAGCAAACCTCCCAACAAGTTTCTGGAGAGATGCTCTTTTGACCGCCGCCTACATCCTTAACTGAGTGCCTCAAAGTTAGTTCCGACCACTCCATATGAGTTATAGAAAGGCAAGAAGCCTAATTTGGATGGCTTGCGCCCATGGGGATCTGCTGGTTACGTTCACAATTCTTCCCATAAGTATGGGAAATTAGGCCCTAGAGCTAATAAATGTGTTTTTATTAGATATTTAGAACATTCTAAGGGTTATGTTATGTACGGTGAATACCCAGATGGGGGAATGAGTGAGATTAAGTCATGCGATGTTGATTTCCTAGAGGAGGATTTCCCAAGCATTGGTGAAGTTAAAAGGGATCTTGAACTCTATGAGTTAGAAGAACCCCAGGGAGATGCACCTTTATCTCATAGGCATGATGAGGAAACCCAACCTCATCCTGTAGTTGCCGGAAACAGTGGGAGCGATCCCTTACCTAGTGGGAGTATACCATTAGATGATTCTCATGATTCACAGTTGTATAGGAGCACTTGAAGAATAGTTCCTCGTCGTCGCTTCGATATTGAAGGAGAGTCCTTCATAAGCATGTCTGTGGATGCTGATGAGCTAGCTTCTTATGCTGAAGCCATAACTTCACCTACTTCTGAGAAATGGCTAGTTGCTATGCATGAAGAGATGAGCTCAATGACTAAGAATAATGTATGGGAGTTAGTTGATCTTCTGCCTGGGCGTAAGACCATTGGTAACAAATGGGTCTTAAAGATCAAACGCAAGGCTAATGGGTCAATTGACAAGTACAAGGCCCGTCTTGTGGCAAAAGGTTATACCCAACATGAGGGTGTAGACTATGAGGATACGTTCTTCCCTGTGGTGAGATTTTCCTCCATTTGCCTAATTCTAGCTATCGTTGCACATTTAGATTTGGAATTGCTCCAAATGGATGTGAAGACAACATTTCTCAATGGAGACCTAGACGAGAAGATCTACATGGATCATCCCATTAGTTTTTAGGCAGAAGGACAAGAGCGTAAGGTTTGTCGCTTGAAGCGCTCCATCTATGGCCTAAAACAATCGTCTAGGCAGTGGTATTTTCAATTTCATCGAGCCATTATCTCTATAGGCTTCACGATGAATGAAGAGGACCATTGTGTGTATGTTAAAAAGAATAAGAATAAGTTTTTTATTCTCTCACTTTATGTGGACGATATTTTGTTAGCTGGAAATGACACGGAGATGATTATCGCCACTCAAGAGTGGTTGTCCTCCACATTTAAGATGAAGGACATGGGTTAGGCGGATTATGTGCTTGGGTTCAAGATCTCAAGAGATCGGTCTAAGAGGCTTCTTAGTTTGTCTCAAGAGACTTACATAATGAAGATTTTAAAATGGTTTCGTATGCACTATTCTAGACCGATAGACACTCCAATGGATAAGGGTCAAATTCTTAGCATTGAGCAGTGTCCTAAGACAGAGGAAGAGAAGAAGCAAATGGCCAATGTTCCATATGCTAGTGCAGTCGGTAGTGTGATGTATGCTATGATGTGTACTCGACCCAACATATGTTTTGCAGTTGGTATGGTCAGCCGATATCAAAGTAATCCAGGAGCTACACATTAGGTTGTAGTTAAAAGGATATTTCAGTATTTGCGAGGGACTGTAGACCTCGTTTAATGCTACCAAGGTGGTAGTCTCAGATTGACTGGATACAGTGATGCAGATAGATCTGTTGATAAAGATGAGCGTAAATCCATCACGGGTTATGCCTTTATACTCGGAGGTGGAGCTATTTCTTGGTGTAGTAAGAAACAACAATGTGTCTCCTTATCCACCATGGAGTCAGAGTATGTGGCATGTACTACTGCTGTTCAAGAGGGTATATGGTTGAGGAGATTCTTGCAGAGCTTTAGTATTATAGGGCATCTTGATGAGGCTATTGTGATTCATTGTGATAGCAAGTACCATGGTAGGACTAAGCACATTGATACTCGGTATCACTTCATTCGAGACATCATTGTGCAAGGGCAAGCAGTTCTGAGGCATGTCTCCACCAGCGATATGATTGTTGACCCATTGACCAAACCCATTGCCAGAGATGTTTTTCATAGGCATGTTAGGGGTTTGGGATTACGTAGGGTGGGTTTGATATGCTTATTTTGTTAGATGATTTGGATAATATCTTATGCATTATGAGATGAGTTTTGATGCAGCGGAAAATTAAGAGAGAAATAAAATGAACCCTAATCCGTTGATTCACCACGAATACCGAATTTAGAGTCGTCCTGCAACCTGCTGATTGACCACGAACGCTAGGTTTTAGGGCATCAAACACTTGTTGATCTTCGTAGAAAATACCGAATGGTTAAAAAAGTGCAAAAAATCGCACACAAGTTTATTATTAATTAAAAGCTGCTAAAAATGTCTTAAACAAGAACATAAATAGGCGGCACAAAACCCTAGGCCTGGGACAAAACCGGGTTAAAAGGAAAATTGACAAAAAGCCCACAAAAATAAGCCCAAAACACAAAATAGGCTCAAAACTGTATTTAGAAGCATTTTTTCACGATTTTCTAGGCTGGAAAATCATTTCATGTTTTCTCCTTTCTCCGGCTCGTTGATACCTTTTCAACAACATATTATAATGGCGAAACGGAGTTACGAGTTAAAAGTTATGATCGATGGAAGTTTACCGACCACCGGCCCGGGTATATCGCCGTGTCTCCAAATAATCTTCGCATCGGCCCTCTCACACAGGCGATCGCCCTGGCGCTGAGATAGCGAGCAGGATGAGACACTAAATGATCACATAGGTACCATGATAATGTGATCTCCTTGGCGCTTAGAAAGCGAGCAAGGGTTGATGTTTATTTGTTTGTTGCCTTAGTAAGAGCTAAGATGAGACTGTATGAGTCGAACATGGAGTTATCCACAACTCCATGAAGCCTGTAAAGAGCCGGATATGAGATTCTCGAGAAGCTCAAGTTAGGCGCTGGTGAGAGCGACTAGACTAAGATCCGTTTGGTGTTAGAGTGTGACAGACCCTGAGTGGGAGCTCCATCATAACATATATATCATACTGTATGTGCTATAAGACGACCATTGTGAGAGTGACAGAATAGATCCCTGCTTTGTCACTGTGTGAGCCTTATGGACTTTAAGTCTAAGTTTATACCCTTTGAGACTTAACACTATGTCATGAATTTGAAGCTTGATGTTATCCAAGGGTTATGAGGAATACGATCCAGCGGAGCATGTCTAGGAAAGCAGTTGAGTTTAGATGGATTGACATAAGTGGCTAAGGAAAGATCATTTGACATCACATTCATGATTTGTTGCTCATAGCCCGAGTGATCGTGTTAATATTAGTTTTTTGTTATGATCATGAGCATAAATGCATTAAGAGGTCTTGTATGACTCTGTGTTAGTTACAGGAGGGGTTAGAGATGCAAGATCTGGTGTGGTTTGGTAATTTGGGGTATACACAAGATGATTGAGTTGTAGTGCTATGTTAGTTAGATGGTAACTTAATATAATATTCTTCAATGATACCTTTCTCGTCTATCGCATGTTCCATTTCTTGTATGAGGAGTTGAACAAGATGAGAGATTTATGAGATGAGATTATTGATGCTCCTTGTGTCAAAGTGGGAGATGTTGCATGGGGCCCACGGTATGTCCACATGGGCACATGGATATATTCAGTATATATTTCGTCTTCTATTGATAAGGAGATAATGTGTTACCCTTATGAGATTTGAACTCCTAGAAGATAAAGATAAGTGGGTCTTATCTTTATCATGGTATATATTTATTATACACAGATTGTATCAGAAAAGAACGAACGTAATATCTGCCACAGACTTTCTCTCTAAAGTTACTTTCTCTCTCTAGTTTTCTCTAAGGCTACAATCTAAGAGCCTTAAGATTTGGAACGTGTGTTCTATGTATTGGACTCTAGTAGTTCTCTACTGTACGACGAGGAAGACGCAAATGAGATATTGAATTGATTCGTGGTATATTGCACGTGTTACACGAAGAGCTCATAAAGCAAGCAAGACAATCCGCACAGTATATTGTTATTCGCATAAGGTATTCGGTATACCCCACCTATATTTTCCTATACCTCAAATAGCAAACCCACTACAGTTGCTACCTTCAACCATTATTATTATTTTTTTTCATGATGTGTATTTGTGCACCATAATTGTAACTTTATTACCCCCTCATATCTAATCTTTGTCATTATGATATGATGAAAAAGCAACAAGACCGCCCAAACTTTTTGTAGTTTTGCGGCAATGGAATAACCATGAACAAGATTAATACAAAAGAAAGCAAAATATAAGAAGAAAACAGAGCACCATCCAACCTTTTTACCCATCCCACAGACATGATGGCAGCGGAAACGAGACCCATGTGATGCTTGTTGATTTAATGGTTTGGATTGTTGATGTAGGTGGGTAGGGTGGTGTGTGGTGGTCAAATAGAAGGTTGTACTCTTGGGTTTGGATTGGCTTGCGGTGTACTGTGGTAGTACAGGTCGGATGGTTGTGGGGGTTGGATTTGCTTAGAGAGAGAGAGAGAGAGAGAGAGAGAGATGTGGGATGTGGCAATAAGGGCAGTGAAGAGAGAGAGAGAGAGAAAATAATTGTGGCAGTGCCATGTGGGTTCGACAATGGTCGCGTGGGTGGAAGGAGGGGTAATGGTGGCCTGAAATGGGATTTGGGGTCGTGTTGGGAGAGATCATGTTGGTGGTGGTTTCATTTGTAGCTGTGGTGGAAAGAATGAGAAATAATGGGACAGGGCGAGGAGGAAGGAGGCGATGGAATGCTGGTGATGTGTATTACAAAGGGAGATAAGGGTTTGAGATCGAGATGACATTTATTTTTATTTTTTGAAAATTTTTGTTTGACTTGTGCGCTTAAAATATTTCAGTTTGACTGAGGGTTAAAAAGGTTAAAAACCACTCTCCGTTAACGCGGTGTGTCCAACAAATCTGACAAGGAAGGTTATTGTCATTTCAAAAACGTCAAAGGTACTTTCTGTCATTATCATATACCTCAGAGGAGGTTAATGTAATTACCCTAAAAAATAAATACATGCCTAATTATTACTTTTACCAAAATGAGGTAAGTCAAAATTCTTAAACCTATAAAAGTAGTTTCTCTCTCTATAATATAGTTGAAGAAATCCACAAGAAGTTTAAAGTCTAAAACTATACAACACTCACTCACTCTCTCTCTCTCTCTCTCTTGTGTCACAAACACAAAGTTCCAAGCTGAAAATAAATTATCCAATCTTATTTAGGCATAGATGTTACTAAAAAATACTATAAACTCAAAACTTTTACCATTTTCGGTGAATGGATTAGCCAACCGATTCCATCTGATCTCGCCGTGCTAAACCCAATTTGGTCCATATTCCTAAAAATTAATATTTTAACTTTATTGTTGAATGTCCTGTGTTTGTCATTATTTGTTTTGTCCTTGGTAGTAACAATATCATTAATTCAATTATAATTTTTTTTTATTCGCATGTTGTAGAAGTTATACCAAGTTCAAATTTTCATCTATATTTTTAATCTTGTTCTATTGTTCTATACTCGTATTTTTAAGCTTCAAAGTTTATTTTATTCTTATTATAAATAATAAATTAAAATATGAACCTCGTGGATACCAAACCTGGAGCCTTGCCGTTGGGGACGTAACTAACTAGTAGCACCAACACCAGCCAGCCAAGGTATCAAAGAAGGCTGGTATTATAAAATATGAATATAGGTATGCGAAACTTGGAAATGTGAAAAGGTTCATTAAAATTTGCAGCTTTAAGCCTCAAAAAGTGTTTGAGATGGCTCTGGCGTCTTCATCCAATCAATGTCCACCAAACTCAAGAAACTTGCAAAAACTTAGTAAAATAGAACGCTTTGCTTGCAAATACGCATCAACCTTTGAAGTTAATTGGGACACTACGCCGCATTTTTGTTTCTATAGGAACCTCCTCCTTGTACAACATCTTGGCCCAGCCACTGCCTCTGTCCTGCTTCTTGTCCCCTTCTTCAGCTCTTTTAGCAAGTTCCTCCACTTGTTGGTGGTGCATATACCCAGTGACTGATCGACGCCTTATCAAGCAACGATGACTGCAGGGACGAACCTACATATAGACTATGGGGTCATGGCTCTTTTCCTTTGCCAAAAATTTATATAACTATTAATTTTGAGTATTTTTATAATAAGAGTGTATATTGGCCCAAATTTTTAAAGTTTTTTCTTTAGCCCTAATAAAATTCAAACATTTTACCTTAAATATTTAAAAATTTAAGAATATTTGCATTCACTCCTCAACAAAATTCAAAATATTCTACCTTGACCTTCTAAAATTTAAGAATTTTTATCTTAACCCCAAAACAAAATTTAAAAATTCTACCTTAAGTCTTTCATAATCTCACCTTAACAAAATTCCTGATTCAGTCCTTGTCTTTGAGGTAGTTCGTCTTTCGGTGGAGTCCAATCATAGTCCAAGTCTCGTCCTGGACTCATCTCCGCCCACTTCTTGGGTGCTTTGTTATCGTGACCGTTGAAATACCCTAGAGGTGAGAGCACAGGGACAAAGCATAGAGCGAAGGATTATAGAAAGCAGTTCTCTTTGCATGGCCAACACCAAGTTGCAGGTGTCTGTATATAATATAGAGATAGAGAGATAGTGCATGCTGTTATCCTATTTGATTATGAGATAGAAGTTTCCAAAAAGGAGACGCCCTATCTCTGTTGGATACAGAAAGTCTTAAAAAATGGGAAAGCCATAAAGATGGGGAACACGTAGGGCTGGTTATAGCCAGATGGCTCGTTAACTCCAACCAATCCTACCAATTATTTATAGAGATTACCATCTATATATAGACATTCTAATCGTCACCCTTCAAGCAATACCTAATGTCTGCTAGGAAACTAAAAAATAGAATCAGAATAATTGTGCTTTTGAGGTGTATCAGTAGACAATTTCGTTTCAAAAGATCTGCATTATAGGTAACATAGCTCCACGGCAAGCCAAATCCCCATCATACTTTTTTTCCTCAAAAGTTTCTTTTTTCAAGCATTTCATTAGACACCTTGTATGACACACATCCAATATGCCAAATGCTTAAGATAGCAAAGCTGGATACCCTAACAAGAAATCTGCCAAACGCCTTTGCATTCACAGCCTATCTTGCTTCAATTCCATTGCTTACCGCCGGACCAACACGCGATGGGAAAGGGTCACTCGGGGCAAATACACGATAAGGTGTCACATTCTTTTGAGTAGGATAAAATATATTTTGCATGTTTGGTGCTTTCCAAAATGCCCTTCATGAAAAAAGAAATTACCTAACACATCCAAGGAAAGAACCATGTGTGCTGATTTTGCTATCGCCAACCCCTAACACTGCCCCAGCTTGATGATACATTTTGTGACAAATTAATCTTGAACCAATATATAGCTTTTAGCAATTTGATGACTCTATGAGATCTCAACTCGACGATGAGACTTTTGGGATTGTCATTCCTCATAATGTATTAAGATTTCTTGAAGTCATTATATGCAAGTGCTTTTCTTTGTATGGATTCTATTTCAATCAATCACAGTTTGCCAAAAAATCGGAGGGCGACAACAACATGGTGATGATCCAATCTTCCCCTAGCTTTTGTTTTCCATCAATCACAGTTTTTTTTTTTTGTGCCAATAGTTTTGTCGGGTGGTTGCCAAGGTTCAAACTTCGGACCACATGAAGGAGTTACAAGCGCCGGCTCACCCGTTGCTCAATCACATTGCTTTTTTTTATTAAAAAGATTAATGTTATATCAACATAACTTTTTTACTGCATTTTTATACATATGTGTCTATTTGTGGTTTTCCATTTAAAAAAAAACATCCACTATTTTATCTCATAATTTAAAAAAAAAAAAAAACCACTATGACATTATTAAGATATTTTTTATATATAAATATTACGTGAGAATAGACTAAAGATTTCCTTTAAACAAGTACTTCTCTCTAAATTGTTTAGTCGAGGTAACACATGCTCAGTATATGCCCAAGAAATTTAGTGTTAAAAAAAACAGAATAAAAATAATGTTGCGTAAGACACTGATTTTCATTTCTAATCTGTTTAAAAAAAAGTGAAAAAACCAAGGCTTCATTTATTTTTATCATTTTGTGTATAGGAAGAATATCATTTATATATAAGCGAGTGGAGGGACAGGTTTAAACCTCGCACAATAGTTCGAGGCCCCAATCACTAGAGGTATCCTTTGCTCATAAACAAATCTTGGAACAGTCTAAATTGTTTTGCTTAGAGAGCAATTTTAGTTTCTTTCTTTCCTTATTTTTATTTTTTTATTTTTGAACGTAAAAGTTGTCTGGCACTAAAACAGCAGTACCAGTAAATGATGTAAATCCAACCAGCATCTTTCTGTTCGCTTTGGACATCTAGATTAAATTTTCAGTCATGACTGAGTTGCATTACTAATTATCATTTGATATGTTTGGAAATGAGGGGAGTTGCTAGTAATTTATGTCCAATAGTTGATAAGATCAATAGCTTCATTCATGAAATAAAGTTGTGTTAGTTTAGAATCAACAAAATTATTAAAAATTTTTTTTATCGATAATGACCATCTATTCTCCATTTTCCTAGTTTAACAAGTATTTGATATATGAAAGAATACACTAGTTGAACAATCCAAAAGTGCGGCCCAGTGTACGTTGATCCACTCACTCACTCACTTAAAAAATAAGAAGGCAGAAAAGCAGGCATACTAATAAGGTAGAGGATCTAGATTCAAAAAATACTACAGAAAACTGAACATCTGCATGGAAATAAATGGTTCCTAGCTAACAACCCACGAAGCCCCTTTGTGGTGATCATATCTTCCAAAGTTATAGTTTTCTTCAGAGTATGGGGAACAAAAAGAGGTGAAGCACAGTAGTCGAACTTTCTTTTTTTTTTTTTCTTTTCTTTTCTCTCTTTAGACTTTTATTTTTATTTTTATTTTTATTTTTATTTTAATTCAACAAGCAAAAGAGGTTAAGAACACCAACAGAGTCAACGCATTGAGCAACACAAAGCAATAGTGGAACATCATGTAATTGGCTAAGCTTCGTGACTCATATATTTCATTGTATGTTGGGATGTTAGGTAGTCTATCACAAGAATTTGAAGGTATTTAAACATCTATTTATTCAAGCTCGTACTAAGAGATGCTTGTATGATATAAAGAAGTGATGATTTTGTTCTTCGCGGGACCTCGATAGACCTCGTTAGATCTCAATGGAGGAAACAGAGAGGAGTCTCTATCTAAGCTATTCGTAAAATCTCATTAGACCTCACGGGAAGAAGCTGAGAGGGCCTCTGTCACAGTAGACACTTCGCGGGACCTCAAGGGAACTCACAGGACATCGCGTCATCTCGCCAGGAGAAACTGAGAAGACCCTTTTTGGCAGATGGACCTTGCGGTCGCGAGGTGTGTGAGAGTTTTAACTTTGGATAGTGCGACGTTAAACTTTTTGACCTGCCTATATAAGTGGCATGCCTTTTAAAGTTTATTAAGTGAGCACCTCTTCAAAATACATAATAGAGAAGTTCTCTAAACATCTTTTAAGCTCACAATTGATTCTTAGCAACAAATCATCTTTATCATCATTGAAGATGATTGAAGTTTTAAAGGAGTTTGAGACATGAAGTCCGTACCAAAGGGATCTGTATGGTGGCTAAGCACGGTAACGGTGTATTAAGGAGTCGAGCAAGATCAAGTCAACCTAGTAATCGTGGAGTCGATTGGGAATTGGGTTATAAGTGATCTTATAACCGTTTGATATTGATTTTAGTGCATGATCTTTTTTCCAACAAAGTAGACACGTGATTTTTTTACGATTTGAGTTTTCACGACAAAAATATCGTGTGTCAATTGCGTGATTGGTTTGCCTGCTTATTTATTATTGACATATGTTGTGATTACACATAACCACAGTCATGATCATTGTAGGTTTGCATCAATACTCATTTTTTTAGCAAAGCTATAGACAAGGCTAGGATTTTCAAATAAAAATAAGTGCATGACATTTATACTAGAAAACTCCAGCGATGTCTTGTGGTGTGTCCCAAGTATGTCAAAGAAAATAAATAAATAATAAAATTAGACAACGAATTTTAGAACGGGCTCATTTGGAGAAGGGTGCCGTCAAACTATTTTATATTTATATATGCTATGTTTGGAACGCAGATTTATCAAGAAAAAAGCAAAGGTCAAAGAAAATGTCAGAGAAAATAGAACAAAATAAAAAAGTATTTCTGTCTTCTTTTCTCTCACATTTTTTTTTCCATCACCAAATTCTTGATCCCAACATATATAGTCTTAAAGAATGAACAGTTTTTTTAGCAATTTTTTTTCATCTTTCAAAGCGTAATTGGGTTACCTGACCCACCATGAAATATGTGGTGCGGCCCATGCACTTGAGAATATCACTTTGCTAGGGTCTTTCTATAGAAGTTCTATTTTGTTACCGTAGTTTGCCGAGATGGTTGCCCATGAAAATGAAGGGCATTATAGTGCACATGGCTCTCGTTGCTACAAGGCTTGGGAAGGAACAAATATTCGCAGCCTTACTCCATCAATGGTGGAGCCAGAAAAATTTACCAAGGGACAACTATTAATCACAGCGAAGTTTTTTTTTTTTTTGGTAATCAATAATGGGCATTCGACTTCCACATATATATGGATAATACATAAATAAACTTATATATACACAATGTAAATGGTTCTTTAAAGCAAATAGCTATTTAAGGGGACATTTATGAATTTTCAAGAGAAATTAAAAATATTTCTAACATTGTAGGTAAAAGTAGAATTTAAAAATATATACATAGTGATGTGCCTATGGTTTTCAAATGTATGGATCACAAGGAGCCACATTGTTGTGTTAAAATTTTATTTGTATAGCATGATTCTCAATTGAGGTTTTTAGTCAAACCAAATTCATGATGACCTCATGAACAGAAGATAGTTTTTTTTTTTTTTTTTTAATAGAGAACGGAAGATAGTTGATTATCTAATAAAAACTATCCCTAATCATCATAGATCAGTACATCACATACATATGTTGTTAAATAGCCTTTCTCGGCTTTGGATTAGTCAATTTAGATGGAGACAAGTTTGGCGTGAATAAATAACAGTACCTTAATGATGATACGCAACAATTACATGATAGCTGGGGGACATGAAAGCCTTACCTCTTTGAAAAACTCAGAGAATGTCCAAATGGACTACCAAGAAAACAAAGATTATACCAAATATATGTATACATATATATATATACGTTTGTAGATGTCCTAAACTCCATCCTTCATCACCCTTCAAGCAACAACTAATATCAAGAGGAAACTCTATGCTGGAGTGTGGACATTAGAATTATTTTCTCAATCACCTCCACAAAAGACTATAGAGATACAAATTCTTAAAGGAAACTAACCAAGTTCAGCTTCTTTGCACCCTCTTATTCTGCCTTCTTCTTTGTTGCCTCCTTCCAGAAGTCTTGACAAACCAATCATGATTCCTTGTGGTTAAACTTTGCCCAATAACCAACCCAACAGTGAGTCCACTTCCATATCCCAAGATTATGATAATCCAATTGATTCCACTTGGGAACTCTGAATCTTGGTCTTGTTAAAAGGTTGAAGGTGGTGGTGGAGATGCCTCTGAATTTTCACATTTCTTTGACAAAGGGTCTCCACATAGTCCTGAATTCCCCTCAAATGAACTCTTCACGAATGTATTAAATTGTGCCCCTCGAGGTATAGGCCTCTTCAGATGATAATGAGAAACATCTAAGACTGCAAGGAATGTGAGTTGGGTAAGTTGTTGAGGGATCTTCCTTGAAAGCATGTTCTGACATAGATCCAATGATTCCAGATTCGTTAGGCTGCCCAAGGATGATGGGAATGCGACCGATAAGTTCATTGTTGGAAAGGTTAAGCGATTGAAGCCTCTTGAGATTTCCTATTGATTCTGGAATCTCCCCTCTAAATTCGTTGCTTGACAGATCAATGGCTACAAAGGCACTTTGGATCTTCTTAGATACCCTTTGTGTGGCTTTTTTAGCGATTGTGATTGAATAACTATATAAGTAATTCCACTTGTTATTCACACTATGATCCTGAAAACTTGAATATATGTCAAAATACCTTCTACAAAGACCATTTTCATTGCCATCAACTTTTGGAAGTATTCTGACGGCAAGTAACCCAAGAAACCATTGTGAGATCGGTCAATGATGCGCAACTTTAGAAACTCTGGATCATTGGTAATAAGATCCTCAATGGTCCCATTGAATTTGTTATATGGAAAAATGAGGACCTGCAATTTAGGAAGAGCTCCCAACCAATTAGGAAAAGTATAAACTATCCGATTATTTCCAAGAGCCAAAATCTCGAGCTTTGAACAATTTAGCAATGTTCTTGGCACCTGCCCTTGCAATTGATTTCGACTCAAGTCAATCATCTTCAATTGGCAGCCACTTACGAACATTTAAGGAATAGTATCTTGGAAACTGTTGCCACTTAGATTCAGCAATAACAGGGAACCACTAATAGTTGCCAAGCATTGGGGAATTGGGCCGCTTAAGTTGTTATCAGACAAATCAAGAGTGTAAAGAAAACTCTTGTTGCAGATTGATGGTGGAATTTCTCCACCCAACATATTGCCCTCGACGTTAAATATCTGGGTGAACTTTGGGGGAATTGGGAGTGATCCTTGCAGCAAGTTGTATCCGAGATCCAGAAATTCTAGAGATCTCCACTCAATGAGAGCTTGATTCTGATCGAAGCCTGTCAGAAAGTTGCGACTGGCCCAAAAAATAGACTTTCTTTACTCGAATTCCACATCCAAGTTGGTATTTAGCCATGGATTTCGTTATTGTCAACGTTTAGCACCGACAATTCATCTTGGAATTGCAAGAAATCTGGGAACTCCTTTAATTTCCACGAGCCCAATCCTATGAGATCGAACTTTGGAAGCGTAGCATTGTTGTTGTTTTTGGTGAGCACGGTTAGATTGTTTCCATTTAATTGAAGCCAGTTCAGGCTTTGGACCCTAAGAAAAATGCCTACATCCACTGAACCACCCAAGTTATTGGAAGCAAGATTCAGGCATTCAAGACGCTGGAGTTGATAGAATGAGCTTGGAATTGGGCCCTGCAGTTGATTGTCCCCAAGATCTAGAAAAGTTAAATGAGTGAGATTCGTAAGCCGAAATCCTTAAGGAATCTGGCCTGAAATTTTGTTGTCCCTAAGGTCCAGATATGTGAGCCGGGTCCGGTTACCCAGGGAAGCAGGAATTGTGCCAGAGAAATTGCTTTCCATGAAACTTAAAAATTTAAAGATTCAAGGTTACCAATAGAACCTGGGAGATTTCCAGAGAAACTTGGGCCAACTAATCTCAAATCCTTAAGGGGACTAGTGTGGTGAAAGTCTGGAAGATGACCCGTGAGATTAATATTGTAGCTCACACTTAGATACTGTAAGTTTGGTAGCAGAAAAATTCCACTTGGGAATTCACCATACAAACCACAGTCTTTCAGAACAAGATCTGTCAGTGTAGAAAAATTTGCCAAGATATGAGGTACTGTATAATAGATGTTCACCTTGGTGAGATAAAGCATTCTCAGGTTGGTTAAGTTTTGAACAACGGCTTTCAAACCAGGTTTTTCAAGCTTCAATAAACCATGAGAAGAGAAGAGGTCCACATTGTGAGACAGAACAAGGGATGCTAAGTTGGACAGTTCTGAGATTTCCAAAGGGATTTGACCAAAAAATACAAAATACAATAGGTTGAGACTCGTTAGCTTGGAAAGATGGCCAATTCCATACGGGATTCGAGAGAATTGAAGTGATTGTCAGCAAGGTTAAGCCTCTGAAGCTGAACAAGACTAAAGAGGCTGCTGTTGGAATTGATTGAGCCGTAGAGAAAGCTGCTATTGAGGTCAAGCCCAATCACATGACTAGTGTTCTCATCACACTCGACGCCATACCACGAGCAGCAATTACTATGTCCACCTTCGAGCTTCCATGATTCAACTTCTGGATAAGCAGAAGGCTCACCAGAAGCAAACTTGTCAATGGCAAAACTATGCTTGAACTGCATCAAGGCAGAGCGCTCTTCTTTGTGGCACCGTGGCTGCGTAGAAGAGGAAGAGTTAGTCCGCATGATAATGAGATAAAAGCATGACAATAAGAAGAGCAAGCGCCTGAACATAAAAATTAAGCGCATAATTTTAGTAATCAAATTTCTTTAGCACTTTTGGATGAGAAATCTAGCATGGGAATGATGTGCTTTTATAGTGAGCGATCGACAACACTCAAAATGGGAAATCATGGAGATGATGTACCCCGGGCCAATTCCTTCCAGGCTTCAAGTTAAGTCCGGCATTATATAATTTGAGGCCTAAAACAGTAATTTTAAATGAGGTTTTTTTAAATATTTTTTAATATTGTTTTAAATAATTTTATTAAATTTTTTTTTGTTGTAAAACACTATTTTTAATTCATAGTTAACCAATGTGTTGATATTGGCCTTCTCTTCTATCACGTTTTTTTTTCTCATTTGGATTAAGACTTCTATTCTAAAAACGATTTTAACATATATAAGGTATTAATAGCATTTAAGGATTTAAAAATTTTGCAGCCTTCAAAAAAATTGTGTTTGTACAATTTTATTGACTAAATTATACATTTTTTAAGTTAACTCATAAAGGTAATTTGGGTCTTCTTTTTCTAACAAACGTTTCTTTTTGTTGTCTCATTTGTACCAGGCCTTTTTTTCAAGAAATTATAATAACTATATAAGGCCTCACATATATTTTCAAAATTTTGGGGCCTTCAAAAAAAAGTTTAATTTTATAATATTTTGTTTAGTAGGTTTTGCCCCTTAAGCTAATTAGGGTAATTGATTTTGGGCCTTCTTTTTCTAATGAAGTTTTTTCTTATTTCGATCATGACTTTTTTTTTTTTAATAAAGAAAGTAAAACTTATTTGTTTTTATAAACCTGGTGTTTTTTTCTTGAAGTTTACTGGTAGAATTGATCGTGGGCCTGCTTTTTCCTCATCTAGATTGTAAAAACTACACAGGAGTATTAAAAATTTTGGGACCTTTAAAAATTGGAAGAGTGAATTGCTCCCAAAGATGACGTAAATTTGAGTTTCTCTGCAAGAGAATGAGCGTTGCCATTGAAGTATAAAACCCTGTGAGTACCGAATTAGATTTTTTCGAGGATCAAGCCAAATAAAAGCTTCCAACACTTGGCAAAGACTAAACTAACTCAAATTGAGTAGCAACTAAGCAAATTGAATCTAAGTAAAAGAAAACCAAAAACATGTTTGAGATTGGAGAGATTTTGATTAACAACTAAAGCAAAGTGATTACATCTATTGTAGCAATCAAAGCAATTAATTACTATATTGAGATGCAATTAAAAAGGGATTTTGATACATTTGATTCAATCTACCAATTCCCATAAGAAATTCAATAGAGAATTGTATAACTCAAATCAAGAATCACTCCATGGATCATTTATTCAAAAATTTTGACTATAGAAATTGTGGCTTATTAGCAATAGAGGTTAGATATACCACAAATCAATACTCCATAGGTTCAAACCATTGATTTGTGCAAACCCTATACCAACCCTAAGATTGTGCATAGGAGTTACCAAATATAATATTGAAACTAAGTTTTCTAACCAATCTAGTCTTCTATTGCAATAAACTCAAGTAATAAGAGATAAAATTAATGAAAAGCATTATATCTTCATATTTGTATCCAAGAGGAAGTTTAGCTACTAAAATCCATGGAAAAGAGCATGTAAATGGAAAGACTTCGCATTGAAATGGAAATCTAGATGTTTGATTACAAGAAAAATGAAGAAATAAAATAAAACATAAACTATCTACCTCTAAAACTACTTCAAAAAATCCTAAAAATGAAATATATAAACCCTAAAAGCTTAATCTCTTTCAAAAAAACACCAAAGCTGCCTTAAATAGCTCATACAAAATAGGAGCGCTGCCAACCGTTCGAATGCCCTGGACTACCATTCGAACGGCCGTTCGCATGCCAGCGAACAGCTATCAAATGAGTTTTGCACCTCTCTGAATCTCATCTTTTCTATCGCACACTATCGAACATGACTTGAATGGCAAAATGAGCTCTCTGAACCTCCAACGACCGTTTGAACGTTGGGACCGTTTGAACGGATGAATTGGGCATTTAGACGCTCGTTCACATGGTGGACTTCTCCGTTCAAATGCTCCTTTGCAATTTTGCTCAATTTTTTCCTTTAACTCCATTTCCTATACAAGGTTCAATAAAACAACTTTAGGAATAAAATTAACTAATAAAGCAATATTAAATCTAATCTAGGGCTAATAACCAACTAAATTGGACAATAGGATTACACTTATAGAGTATAATCAGAGAGCGTACACTTTGTTTGCTTTATGGTTGAACCACCCATGAGTTAACTCATGTCTCTCCAAATATATTGACGTTAGGGCAATGCCATTCCAACTTTAGATGATGGTAGATTGGAAAATTTTGTCAATTCATCGCGCAAATGGCCAATTACTTTTTGTTTTTTTGCTTTTTGAAGGGATTTATAATATGATAATATTAATTCTTTCGTCTGAAGAAATTATGTTTTATATTGTTGTGTTATGTACTACATGATCTAGTGGATAGTGGGACTATATGTATATATATAATAGAAGGGTACCCAACTAGGTGGTGGGTGGTTAGTTTTGGTGTTCGCTTTATGGTTGAGCCTCCCATGAATTAACTCAAGTCTCTCCAAATATATTCACGTTTGGGCAATGCCATTCCAACTTTGGATGATGCTTAGATTGGAAAATTGTCACTTCATGGCGCAATGGCAAATTACTTTTTATTTTTGAAGGGGATTATAATATTAATTCTTCCATTCTTCCGAAGAAATTATGTTTTATATTGTTGTATTATGTAAACACATGACCTAGTGGATATTGAGATTATATATAGGAGGGTACACGCGATGCGTATGCCTACTCTCTTGCAGCAATTACAAAGAGGTGGGGAAGGTACAAACTGACATTTAGTTGCAAAAGAAATTTTAAATGGTCAAAATTATCTTTAATTGCTTCAACTGATAAATCTGGAAAGTTCAAAAAATTCAAAGATATTTTTGACAAGTGAAAGAGATACGCAACTTCTAAGATACTGCCTTTATATATTAGAATAACTATTAGAAAGGTGCCCTCACTACGTGATGGGTGGTTAATTTTGGCAAGTGAAGGAGAAAAAATAGGAACCAACTAGGGAGTGGTTTCAATACTTCAAATAAAGTAGGTACAATGTTGATAATTTATTTTTTTAGAACCTTTTTAATCAGCACATAAAAGTGACAATTTTTTGAATTTAAAATTTCACAGTTTGTTTATAAAAGTGTATATATATATATATGGAATATATAATTAAGAGTGGCATATCGGGCCCAGATTTTGCATATCTGCCAAATATATTGGTAGATATGTTGCTTTGCTTTCTCTAGTGTAGTGTGATATGATTATGATGATACGATCTTCCACTAAGTTGCTTTCTCTCGTCTTTGTGAGTCAATAACATGTTTGGTCTCAAACCATTTAGCAGGTGATTCATCTCTTTACGAAAAAGGAGGAGGAGAAGGAGCGAGATGAGATGGTACAGTTAGACGATCGAATGATGTTTGGAAATATATTTTGATGCATAAGTGGGGAGACTACATGTGAAGGAAATTACTATGTTACTCCAAAGAGGATCCGGTCCGATCTGGCTGCTGCTTCAATGGGCAAGAGGACTGGATTGTCATGGCTCTAAAAATAACAACGTTGAATAAACAACATCATTGTGACCTGATCCACCCTTGCTTACCTTTCGTCCTGAAAAAACATTGCACAAAATTATAAGAACTGGACATAAATAGAAGTGTTCCTAACAGTTAGGGGATGAGTTGGGGTGGCAAATAGAGAGTTGTTCATCTGTGAGTCATTCTATTACAGAGATTGAGATTCTCTATTGAAGAGACTATGAGGATGACAGAACGAGAATAGTGAGGTTTTGTGGGAGAGAGAATTTGTGTCATGTAACTCCTTTTATAATCCTCTGTCCTATTTGTTCATAGTAAAATCTCTCTCTAACCTATCTGAACGTAGCCCTAAATTGGTTGAGTGAATCACGTTAAATCTTGTGTCTCTTTGGTGTATGTATTTTTGTGTGAGTGCTTCCAAGTTTCCACGTATACGTGGATCTGACAATCCCAACAACGAAGTTGCAAATCTCTGCTGAAAAACTCAACAAGTGGTATCAGAGCTATGGTTGCTTAGAGCAAGGTGTGTGTAAGTTTATGTAATTGACTAAATTTCGTGACATGTCTTTTTGATGTATTTTGGGGACATATGTTGTCAATCACAATTGTTCGGAAGAGATTTCATACTTATTCATGCAAGCTCAGGTTAAGAGAGGCTTGTACAATACTTTTGGCTTCTGTAGGTGATTTCGAGAGATGTCGATGGGGTTCGATGGATCTCGAGGGTAAAAACAGTGTGTTGGTGTGCGTGAGTTCTCTTGTAGCTGATTTTTAACCATGATATGGTTCAAATTTGAAAAGACTCATTAGAGAAAAAATTGTAGATCTTTTAGTCTTCTGTCCAAAGAATTTTGAATTTCATTAATCTGACATCTGAGTAAAAAATTATGGACTTTGCGAGATGTTGTGGACCTCACGGGATGTTGATAAAAAAAACAGTGAGCATGCAAAAACTGAGGTTGAGCTCGCGGGATCTCGCTAAACCTCGCAGGAGCGAGCTATGCGAAATCTAGAACCTTGAGAATCACACTGCTAGGGTTTTTTTGCCCCTATTTAAAGCCCAGCACACTTCCCCAAGCAATATCTGAGCTGCCACATTGAAAACTCCTAGAGAGAAGTATTTTTAACATTCCTAGAAGCTCAGAAACATATCTTAGCAACAATCTTCTTCAATCTAAGTGAAGAAATCAAGGGCCTTGATGGAGTTCAAGGTGTGAAATCCGTTCTAAGGGGATATGAACGGTGGTCAAGCACGAAGACGGTGAATCGTTGATATGAGCAAGGTCAAGATAATCATTAGATCATGGAGTTAATGGGTTTTGATTGTAAAGAGTTTTGTAACCGTCTGAACAACAAGATATAGTGCATGATCTTTGTCTAGCAAAGGGGACACGTGGTTTTTCTCCCAGTTAGGGTTTCCATAGCAAAAAGGCTTGTGTATTCTTGGTTGAATGGTTTGTTCTCTCTTCTATCTTATATTTGTATAATATTGCTGATAGCCATTACACCTTGACCTAATATTCTAGTAATTAGTCTCTTTGACAAAACATAGACAAAGGCTTGGTTTTTCAGTGTGAGCTTGCTCAGGTGTGTGGAAAGTGCAGAGAGTTTGCTCATAATTTTTTGGGAAAGGAGATCCACAATTTTCAATCTCGGCGAATTGATCGACATTATTGGATGCACTATTCATGACAGGGAAAATGCACAATTTTGGTTGGATTGGACAGATCAAGCGGAAATCAAGGGTGATTGGAAGCATCTGAGTCAATCAATGGCAAAAGACCAGTCATCAATCAGACAGTGTGATCTTGGTTGGATGAATTGGCAACCTGTACAGGTTGGTGGAGAATGTTTTGGTTGGTGGAGCCACTGTCAAACATAAGACAGTAGTACGGGTCGACGATGGTGAGCAAGAAGAGCAAGAATTGCTATGACACACACGCAACATGTGTAGGAGTACCTGGTTGAAAGGTACAAGTGCAACGGATGCTACTTGGAAGCTCTAAGTAGAGGAAGTGAGACCGTTGTATGAAAAGGTGCGCACTTAGGACAAAATGGGTCTCATTCGCTCTAGATTAAGTAAGTGGCGGCAATTGATCTCTCCATAATGTGCTCAAGCAAGAGAGGGATGGAGCCAATGAAGGCATCTTAGTTGAGGGTGTGCGGACACCTTGATGAATAGGTGTTGGCCATACCTGGTGCGTGTGGCAGTTTGATAGACACTTCGGTGAGGGGGTGTTGACAAATGCTCTATGAATGAAGTGTTGGCTTCTCAATAAAAGTGCAAGTCATACTGGTTTCGAGTATGGTCGTGTGGCAGGATGATGGCCAACTGCAAACGGGGACACAGCAGACGGATCAATGGTTAGGGCAGCATATCCCCCACATGAGGTAGAAGGGGTGATTGTTGGGTTAGCCACTCCATGTGGGAAATGTGGTTGGTGGTTTTGGTATGTGGCTTAAGTTAAGCACCTACCTTGACCATGGCATATTCACATAAGGGGTTGGTGGTCATGACTCTCTATAAATAGAGTCCTCTCCAACACCATTGATGTAGAGAAAGAGAGAAGCTTCAAGGGGGAGCTCCAAAAGAACAAGTCTAGAGAGCACCGCCCCTGGTGTAAGGGTGCGAGTGATGGGACGAGCTAGGATGGTAAAAAGAGAGTTGTTCCTCTGTGAGTCCTTTTGTTACAGAGATTGGGATCCTCTGTTAAAGAGACTGTTAGGATGAGAGAACTAAAATAGTGAGGGTTTGTGGGAGAAAGAGTTTGTGTCATGTAACTCATCTTGTAAGCCTTTGTCCTATTTGTTCATAGTGATATCTATCTCTAGCATGTGTAGATGTAGCCCTAAATTGGTTGAGTGAACTACATTAAATATTGTGTCTATTTGGTGTGTGTATTTTTGTGTGAGGGCTTCTAAGGTTCTGCGTGTACGTGGATCTAACAATCTCAATAACAAAATTGCAGATCTCCATTGAAAAACTCAACACTAACCGCCCATGAAGTGTTCCTTTGGTTCCTTACCTTCACAGAAGTTTCACTATTTAGAAATTGTTAGAAACAAATCATCTTCACATTGCCCAAGCGCAACGGTAGTGAATTTGACTTGAAGGAATTTAGAGCGACGCTAGATATTCATGCAGAGGAGGGCCGGTGGATCAGGTCCATATATACTCTCTAGCATAAGCATTTTTTCTTTTTTCTGCATAAGGACAAAACCTTCACTGTTTCGTAGACAATTACACGTCTAAGAGTTGAAACCCAACTATAAAGAACATCATTCCCATGCTGGCTTCCTCATCCAACTATTGCTAAATTAAGAAAATTGATTATAGCCATTATGGGCTCATCTTTATATCTTAATTTCCATGTTTATGCTCTTCTTACTGTCCTGTTTTATTCTTCTTACAGCGACTGATAACTCTTCTTCTACTACGCAGCCGCTGTGTCACGAAGGAGAGAGCTCAGCTTTGCTGCAGTTCAAGCGTAGCTTCGTCATTAACAAGCTCGCTTCTAAAAGTAGATTCATGGAAGCTAGAAGCCGAATATAGCGATTGTTGCTCTTTGTATGGCGTCGAGTGTGATGAGATATCTGGTCATGTGACTGGGCTTGACCTCAGTAGCTGCTTTCTCTATAGCTCTACCAAGTTCAACAGCAGCTTCTTCAGCCTTGTTCACCTTCGTAGTCTTAATGTTGCCGACAATCACTTCAATTACTCTCAAATCGGGTCCCGAATTGGCCATCTTTCGAGGCTAGTAAGTCTTAATCTATCCCAATCTGCATTTTGTGGCCAAATCCTTTCAAAAATCTCGAAACTATCCATGCTGACTTCCCTTGATCTTTCTAATTATAACCCGTGGTATGGAAAATTCTTGGAACTTGAAAATCTCAGCCTGAAAAACCTAATTCAGAATTTAAGTACAGCCTTTTTTTTTTTTTTTTTTAAGCTTTTGGTGTTTTGCTTTTTTAGTTTACAAGCACAAAAAAAAAAAAAAAAAAAAAAAAAAGTTAGAATTTTTTATCTATTTTTAAATAAATAAATAAAAAGTAAAAAGCAAAAAAAAACCAATTTGCTTATAAGTTAAAAACAAGTTAGGTCAAAAAGCTACCAAACCGGCATATAATTCTTTTTCAGTTTTTGTTGTTTATAAGCAAAAAAAAAAAAATAAAAATTTTTTTATTTTTTTACTTTTATAAATTAAAGATAAACAAAAAAGTAAAAGTAAAATAAAAAAATAAAAAAAATTTAACTTTTTTACTTATAAGCTAAAAAAAAAAATTAAGTAGAAAAATCTTATCAAACAGATGCAGTGCCTTTACATCATGTCAAACATGTCTCCTCTGACCGTTCTTGACCTGCAAGATTGAGGAATTCGCGGCAAATTCCCAAGAGGCATTTTCCTGCTACCAAACCTACGGAAACTTAGAGCGAGATGGAATTTCAATCTCACCGGCCATCTGCCTGAATTTCTTAGCAGTAGTCGCCTTGAGTTTCTGGATCTTGGGCACACCAATTTCTCCAGTAAGGTACCGGATTCAATCGGTAATCTTGAATCCTTAAATTACTTGGATTTGTGGTAGAGTAACTTCTCAGGGACAGTTCCAGCTTCACTTGGAAATCTGACCCAGCTCAACTTTCTGGACCTTGGCGAGAACAACTTCATCGGCCAGGTTCCTTCATTACTGGCAAACCTATCACAGATGACTTCTTTGACACTTGTGCTAATAATTTTGACACTGGACCATTGTCTTTGCCACTAGGAAAGTTACCAAAACTCACTAAATTGGATTTTGGAGCCACGAATATACATGGTGAAATCCCAATGTCACTCACTAACCTGACCCAGCTTCCTTATTTGGCACTCCGCACTAAAGAAATAGTTGGTCAGTTCCCATCCTGGCTTACGAACCTCACCCAATTAGCTACCCTAGAACTTAGCTCCAATCGAATTCATGGTACGATTCCAAACTCATTGTATCAACTTGAGCATCTCAAATACCTTGATCTTGCTGCAAATCGCTTGAGCGGAGCAATGGATCTAGACATTTTTCTTAAGCTCCGAAACCTAAGCTTGTTGGAATTATCGTTAAACAAACTAATAGTGCTCACCAGAAAAAGTACCAATGCTAGTCTTCCAAAGTTTGTTGTTTTAAATTTGGAAGCATGCAACTTAAGTGAGTTTCCTGACTTTCTGCGATTCCAAGACGAATTGGTTGAGATGAATTTGGTGATGGGTTCATATCCAAGCCGCCGGACCTTCGAGAAGGCTGGCCACTAAAGTCAAGCTTGCCAAATTGGACCACCACCCACTACTTGTCAACCTTGCCGGCCGATGACCAAATTTTGTCAAGATTTTGCAGCTGCAAAATTTTGATATTTGGATCTCTCGTCCCCGATAAATAGAGGGTTGAGGTGAGGGAGAAGAGCAAGCAAGCAATAGAGAGTTGTTTGTAAGAGTGGTGAGTTGAGTAGAGTGAGAGCCCGAGCCTCCTCCTCGTCTGTTTTTCTCTCCATAAATAGTGACATTTCTTTCTTCAATTCATTGTTTTGTGAGTGTGCTTTTGATTTCTGACACAACAAGTAGTATTAGAGCCTCGTTAGAGTTGCTGGAATAATTTTTTGCTCACTGCTCAGAAATCAAGTTTGTCAAAATCGTGTTTCAGCTACATCAGTGTTTCGTCTCGTCGATACGAGTTCAATGGTGCAAACCTCGTAAAAAACGGAGTTAAAACGAGCCCGTATAAGTTGGTCAAAGTTTTGTTCCAGCAGGTCAATGCCCGCGACATCACTTGCGTCGGAGAAGAATTGTTGACATCATTGCTAACATCATCAGTGATATCAGTGCCCAGGCAACTACCACGTCATCGTTCAGTCAGCTGCCACATCATCATCTAATCAGTAAAAGCTGCCACATCATCAAAACTTTTACAAATTATGGTTTGGCCCCAAAAGTTTTTCAAAATTGTAGTTCTGCCCCAAAAGTTTCTAGAAATTACAATTTGGCTCAAAACTTTTTAAAATTATAATTTGGCCCCTTAAAACTAAAATTTTTAGTTAAGCCCTTCTTGAGGTTTTTCGCTATTCCAGACACAACCGTACACTTTGTTTTGTTAGATTCTACTTCAAAATTCATGGAGGAGCCATCAACTTCAGCCTTAAGAGCTATGATCATGCTCACCTCTTTGAACTACGGCCTCGAATGGAGGACTACTTGAATTGTCGTGATTCATTTGATCCCTTAGATGAAGTGGGAGTGAAACCGACGAAAGCAACGGAAGCCAAGTGGAGAAGGAAGAACAAAAAAACTATCGATCTGATTAGACAATGAATCGACCATAGTGTATTCAACCATATTGCCTAGGAGACAGATGCATATACTCTCTGGACAAAACTATAGAATATGTTTCAAGCCAAAATGACTCAAAACAAAGCTCTCTTGATGAAGCGATTTTTCAACTTGAACTTGAAAAGCGGTACGTTAATTGCCGAGCACACTAGTCAATTTCAGAACTACGTGAACCAGCTTGCAGCCATGGAACTGCCGCGAGAAGATGAAGAGCAAGCCCTCTTACTTCTCAGTTCTCTACCAGATAGTAGCGAGACGTTGGTGGTATCCCTCAGCAACTCAACACCAATGGCAAATCACCATGGCAATGGTTAAGGATGCCCTATTCAATGAAGATGCCAGACGGAAGAAAACAGGCATGGAGCAATTGTATGCCTTCACTACAGAAAGCATGGGAATGCCTCAGAAAGATAACAAAGGTCAAGGTAGAGGTAGAGGAAGAGGTAGACGCAGAAGTAGAGGAAGGTCATAGGATTTTGGCTGATCTAGTGACAGACATGACAAGTTTACCTGTTATCATTGTGGCATTGAAGGTCACATGAAGAAGGACTGCCGAAAATAAAAAGGGAGCAAGGTCAAGGCAGTCACCAGCACAACAAGGAAGATGGTGACACCCTAGTCACCATTAAGTGAGATGTCGTAGTACTCTCCGTGGAAGAAGAGACGTGTCTCCATGTTGCCCACCAGGATTCTGAATGGGTGGTAGACATAACAGCCTCCTACCACGCCACTCCCCACAGTGAGTTCTTCACGACGTACGAAGCTGGAGACTTTGGTACTGCGAGAATGGCAAACATCAGTTCATCAAAGATTGTGGGAATTGGTGATGTTTGAATCCAGACAAACAATGGCTGCACGATGGTGTTGAAGGACGTCAGACACATGCTCGACCTCCGGCTCAATTTATTTCTAGGATAGCCCTTGATCAATAGGTTATGACAACCACTTCAGCAATGACACTTAGAAGCTGTCAAAAGGTGCCCTGGTTGTTGCCTGGGGGCATATTTGCAGCATGCCATACAAAAGCCATATGAAGGTTTGTTAAGACAGCCTTAATACAATTGAAGATGAGGCATCGCCAAACCTGTGGCACAAGAGGCTCGGTCGCATGGGAGAGAAAGGGTTATTCACACTAGTGAAGAAGGCTCTCATTCCAGCAAACAAAGAGATTGCACTGAACCCCTGCACGCATTGCCTGTTTGAAAAACAACATCAAGTCTTTTTCAGTTCCACCACACAAAGAAGATCAGAGTTATTGAGTCTAATATACTCTGACGTTTGTGGTCCCATTGAAGAGGAGTCATTGGGCAATAATAAGCATTTTGTTGCCTTTATAGATGATGCTTCACGGAAGGTGTGGGTGTATTTTCTGAAGACTAAGGATCAAGTACTCGAGTACTTCAAGATCTTCTACACTATGGTGAAAAGGGAGACTGGCAAAAAGTTGAAGTGCCTCCCGACAAACAATGGAGGCGAGTACACATGCTGGGGATTCAAGGCATACTACTCAAAACGTAGTATCCGCCACGAGAAGACGGTCCCACGCACCCCACAGCACAATGGAGTAGCTAAAAGAATCAACCGGACCATTGTGGAAAGAAACCGATGTATGCTTAGTATGGCTAATTTGCCAAAGCCATTTTGGGGTTCATACCCAAGCCGCCGGACCTTCGAGAAGGCCGGCCACCAAAGTCAAGGCTGCTAGATTTGACTACCGCCCACTGCTTATCAACCTTGCAGGTCGACAACCAATTTTTGTCAAGATTTTGTAGCTGCAAAATCTTGACACCTGGATCTCCCCTCCCATATAAATAGATGACTGAGGTGAGGGAGAAGTGCAAGCAAGCAATAGAGAGTTTTTTGTAAGAGTGGTGAGTTGAGTAGAGAAAGAGCTCGAGCCTCCTCCTCCTCCTTTATTTTTCACTCTATAAATAGTGACATTTAATTCATTGTTTTGTGAATGTATATTTGATTTCTAGCACAACATTTGGACCATAGCAAAATTTGTGGCCAAATACCAATATGGGTTTGGAACTCGAGTAAAGAAACTATGGCATTACTTGACCTTAGCCACAACTTTCTTATAGCATTTGACTAGCATCCAACTTTTATCCCATGGTATTCTCTGCAAAGCTTGGACCTGAGTTCTAACAGGTTGCAAGGGTCATTCCCAATTCCACCACCAACCACCATTATTTATAAGGTCAGTGATAATTCATTGACTGGAGAAATCCCACCATCACTATGCCACTTGAGCTGTCTTCGTAAACTTGATTTGTCTAATAACAACGTAAGTGGTACGATCCCTCCATGTCTAGTCACTTCTATCAATTATCTGCCGATGCTGAATTTAAGCCACAATAGTATTCAAGGCAGTATTACTCCAACATTCACCATGGATAGGAACTTGATGATGATTGATTTAAGTGACAATCAACTGCAAGGTAAGGTACCGAAATCATTGGAAAATTGCAGAATGCTTGAGATTCTTGTCCTTGGAAAAAATCGGATTGAGGATACTTTGCCCTTTTTGTTAGGAGGTCTTCCTCAGTTACAGGTTTTTGTTCTACGATCTAACAAATTCCATGGTTCCATAGATAATCCCAAAACCATTTTTGAGTTTCCAAAGCTTCAAATTATTGACCTCTCTCGCAATGGTTTATCAAGTAATTTGCCTTCAGAATACTTCGAAAACTAGAATGCAATGAAAATGACCAAAGCAGAGAAGTTAACATATATGCAAGCTACTCCAAGCATTGAATTGCTAATACCTATAGGTAGCACGACATATGACATGCCGTACTCTGTGGGTTATAGCTATTCAATAACAATGACTAACTGAAAAAGCCTGGAAGCGCAATAAAATTCTGTGAGGATAATATCTAGAAAGCCTTTAAAGCCTTTATATAGAGCCTAGAGTGTTTGTAATAAAATTCTAGAAAGCATAATAAAATTCTTTGAATAGCTATATAATCTCTCTGATTATGTGGATCTAAATTGTGAAGCCTTTAGAGCCTTTATATAGAGCCTAGAGTGTTTGTAAAGCCTTGGACGAAGTGTTCTTCGAAGTAGGAAAGGATTCCTAAACCAACATGGAGTGGAAGTCGAAGTCCAATTCTCTATCATGCGTTCGAACGGTCTTACCCATCGTTCGGGCGCTTGTTGTTCGAATGGTCTGATCCATTTGAATGGTCTGTAGTTTCTTCAACTTCTCTATTTTACCTTTGCTGCAGCACCTTGATTCATTCTAACACTTGACACGTTTATCTAAATGCAGAATTACATATAAAGTGTTTTGCTTAGAATTAGACAATCTAAAAACCTAACAATCCCCCCCCCCCCCCCCCCGGGCCTGACAATTTTGTGAGAAAACACAATAAAAGAAATAATATACAAATAAAGACTTGAGACAACAATGTAAGAATGAATAAAAAATTCTGCATATCCAAAGAGTCTTCAAGAGTTTATCTACTGCCTGCACAACCACATGAAAAGCAAGTGTGAGAAGAAGCAATAATAGTAAACAAATAAAATAATAAAAACAATCTACTACTCCCCCTTTTTGTTACAAATTGACAAATCAAGTGCATGAGAAAGAGGAACGAATATAAAAAGATAGAGATTCATATGCCATTCAATCTAAGTGTGTTAACAACATTATAAGAAAAATTACCTTTAAAAAGTTTGTAAATAGGAGTAACATTATATGACATGTAAGTAGTAATTTCAGGACTCAAGCATTGAAGTAGACACAAAATATACTCAATGAATTGAAAATTTCAACTTCTTTAAACACAAAGGTGTAGTTTGTCAACATAGCCAAGTGGCTGTTCTCGGTGAATCTGAAAGCTGCAAACTTACACAAACACGTAGTAGAGATCAAAGTTAATAAGTCTATTCAAATTATGGAGAGAGGTACACACCTAGAACAATGACCAATCATGCTTGAGCAATTCAAATATGAAAACTCGCCCTTAATGAACTTTTTGAGGGGTGAATTTATTTATTTTTTTAATAGCTCATTTTTTTTTCTTTTTGTGAGCAAGCTCAATGTTTAAAACATGGTCGCCATTTCTATGATTTTATCCAGAGAGTGCATATTTTGATATACATCCATAGTCACTTTCACACATGTTAAGAAAAATATGGTACTCCCTCATTACAACTCATCCTCCTAAAATGACGAATGTGACTAGATTTGAATTGGATATTGATTTGGATAAGGGCTTTTAGAAAAATATTTGGAGTCGCCACCTAACTTGATTAAGGTGAATTACGTCACCTAAAACTAAGTGTAATCCAAAGATTAAACTTAGGGTTTTTAAAATGGTTTTAAAAAACTTCCTCGAGAGAGGATTTCTTTAGAGAAAACAAGTTGTTTGGCAACCTTTTGAAAGATTTAAACCCTTTTTGAAAATAACTCCATTTTGGTCTTTTGAAAACAGTGATTCTAGGTTTGGAGGTTGGTTACGCATAAGGAAAATGCACTAGGCTATCACCATTTCCCACCCTTGTAGTACCTATATGTCTTTTCACCCTATGTTCACTCATTTAGAATCTCCGGTTGTAAAATGATCCACTACTATCCACTTTGATAAATTTAGAAAGAAGTTTGTATCATCACTTTAGTGATGATATGATGCATGATATGCAAGTGCATGAAAAGAATTTGAAAAGAGATTTTGAAAAAGAGAATTAAAATTTTGAAAAAGGTTGTGACTGCACACATGAGGATTGCCTACGTATCATTTTGTTAGGAATGAGGTCAAGCATAGTTCGGACTCGGGGTTCGATTAAAAACAGACACTTTGAGGTCTTTGAAAATTTTGACTTGATGATTTGAACTTTAATTAAAAGATTTGAAATTGAACTTTGAAATCATCTTGAATTGAATTGGAGTTTGAAAACCATCTTGGTTTAGACTTGAGTTTTAGAAAAGAGTTGAAGCTTCCTAACCTAGGGTTAGGGTTGAACTAGGGTTTTGGCCTCCAAGGGTTTATGCAACCTAGGATTGAAACATGCTCTTGACATAGAAAGGTTTGATTTTGAAATGGTTTAATTTTAGAAATGTGCCCAATTAGAAAAGTTTCAAATTAGTGATGTTTCAAATTAGGAAAGTTCCATCTTAGGAAGGATTTGATTTTGGAAAATTGGATTTAGAAATGTTTGAATATAGAAAGGTTTGAACTTAGAAAGATTTGATTTTGAAATTTGGAAAGTTAGGATTTGGAAATGTCTGATTTAAAAAAGGTTTGAATTTAGAAACATTAAATTTGGAAAGTTGAATTTGAAAAGATTTAACCTCTGTTTGAGGTAACTAGGGATTTAAGCCATCCTAAGACCTAGGGTTTATACAATGTATTACTATTGAGAAAGGTTGGATTTCAATTGAAAAGGAAAGTTTTCTTTTTTTTTTTTTGAAGGTTTTGAAATTAGGAAATATTTGGACTTAAGAAAGATTTGAAAGTTTGAAAGTAGAAAACATTTGAAACTAGGAAATATTTTATTTCTAATTCATAAAGTTGAAAATTGAATTTTATTTTCAAAAATGGGTGATTTGATTTGGTTTCCTATTTTGAAAAGATTTGAATTGACTTGAAAGTGGAAAGCTTTAGTTTTGGAAATCTAACATTTTATGGGACTTTTGAATTAGGAAACATATGATTTCATGTAGAAAACATTTTTTTTTGGAAATCTATGATTTTATGTACATAGAAAACTATGATTTTATGTGAGAAAACTAGGGTTTTCCTAAACATGGACTCAAGGGTTTTGACTTGGATTTTAAGACAAAGAGTTTTTAAAAAGTGAATATTTGAAAAGACCTTTTAGGAAGTGGATTTGCAAATTTATTTAGAAAGGGGTTTTGAATATAGACTTTTGCAAGTCTTTTAAATATCTCACTATCCTAAAATGATTCCAATCATGAGATGACTAGAACCATTCTAGGGTTGTGATTTGACAACAACTAGGGTTTGAAACTCTAACATGGACTTTGATGGTCTCTTTGAATGTAACACTTTCCTAAAACAACCTTAACCATGGAATGACTATTATCATCTTAGGGTTGTGGTTTTGAAAGCACTTTGAAAACAATTCTTTCGGATGCAAATTTTGAAAACAATCTTTATTGCAATGTATGAACATAACAATTATAATGCAATAGGGACGTAAACATACAAGGTTAGGCTTCACCACATAATCAAGGGGGCCAAACCCACACCATCTTAGGGGAAATTCAAAGAAAATCCTCGACACAGTGATTCTCTTGAAGACCGTCCTAGGCATGAACTAGAAGGTCCCTTATTTCAAGTATGCAAGAAGAGAAGGTAGAAGCTGGAGATTCAAAAAAAAAAAAAAAAAAACCCAAGTGGGTTAGGAGAGAGAAAAGAGAGAGGGGAATTGCATAAACTAAATTGAAAACCTCTTTTAAGTTTGATGTTGAGGAGGCCATTAAGAGACCTTGTTGTTTGTTTGCCCCTTATTTTCTTGGCAACCTTATCTCCATGAGCATAGAGGGATTGGGGCCCCTCTTTGTGGAATGACTTGAAATGTATACCATGAGCTCTTAGGGTTGTGTGAGAACCCTTAGAATTTTGGTAGGTTTTATGCAAAGGAGAGTGAGTTTGGTATTACTCTCCATGGATTGATTATATGCATGAAGATGTAATGACTTGAGTTACTTTGAAACTCTCGTCTTGAGATGAGGCATTGAATGCATATACATGTATGCAAGAGTATAAGGAAAGAGAATGCAATTGTAAAGTAAATATACATGCTTGAGCATTATACAGGCACTATAAAAATAAGAATAGACATGAATAAAGGGAAGTAAAGTGGTTGCTCTTAAATCTGACTGAGGTTTGGCTATGCGTGGGCTTCTATATGAGCATGAAGTTGAGGGTTTACTAATGCTTCCTAAGAAGGCTCGGTTCCCAGATCTTCAAACGTAGGCCCACTCTCCTAGGTGATGCCATTATCGGTTAATGATCCAAGTGGGGGAACCATCAAGAGAGTGTAAGCTAAGAAACTGACACAACATCCGCCCACAACCAATATACCGTTCTCCCTTTTATCTAGAAGAGACATATTCAAGTAAATAATGCAAGTATGCAAATGCTAGTGTACATGCAGCATGTGTATGAAATATTTGAAAAGCGGAGGAAATGGCCCAACAACTCCCATCCATCCTGTCCATTCCATCATGTTCATTCATGGCACACATGGCAGTTAATATGACATAAAATAAAATGTGAACAAGGGTCCACCTGCAAAAGAAAATATACAAAGTCAGTATCTTAATAACAAACTTAATGCAAGATGTAATAGTTGATTATGAACTGAATGGAAGTGATGGCATGTTTTTTAAAATAGCTTTGAAAAGATTAATTTAAAAAAAATTTGAAGTGGATAGCATTGAACAAATTAATCAACGATTCTAAATGAATGATGAAGAGACACGATAATGGCCAAACCCTCTAAGCTACCCAAATAGAGTCACCAGTTGTCTTGCCTTGATTTTTTGCACTGAAGAAAACAAGTGGGAAAAACAAGGTACTCTCTCGTTAGAACTCATCCTCCTAGAAAGACAAGTGCGACTGTCCCGCCTCGATATTTTGCACCCAAAAAAAGACAAGTGAGAAAAATACAGTGCTCTCTCGTTAGAACTCATCCTCCTAAAAGAACGAGTGCGACTAGGTTTGAATTGAAAATTGATTTTGAATAAGGGCTTTTGAAAAAAGATTTGGAGTCACCACCTAACTTGATTAAGGTGAGTTAAGTCACCTAAAACTAAGCACAATCCGAAAGATTACACTTAGAGTTTTTGAAAATGATTTTAAAAACTTTTTCAAGAGAGGGTTTTTAAAAAAACAGGTTGTTTGGCAACCTTTGAAAATATTTAAGCCCTTTTTTTAAAATAACTCCATTTTTGGTCTTTCGAAAATAGTGATCTAGGTTAGGAGGTTGGTTACGTGTAGGGAAGATATACTAAGATCATCACCCTACCCCGCTTTTACGATACCTACATATCTATTCACCCTAGGTTCAACCATTAGAGTCTTTAATTAATAAATGTCCAATAACTATTCATTTTAGAAAAGAATTTTTAGAAAGAAATTGACATGATGCATGATATGCAAGTGCAATAGAAAGATTTGATTTGGAAGTAGATTTGAAAAGAAAGATTTGACTTTGAAAATAAATTTACGAAAAGACTTGATTTGATTTTGAAATGGATTGGAAAAGATAGATTTGATTTTTGAAAATAGATTTGAAAAGACTCGATTTGAAATTGAAAAGAAGGTTTTAGAAATTAAAATCAAGGATTTGAAAATAAATTTTAGAATTTAGAAAATTGAAATAGATTATGGAATTGGAAACTTTAAAAAGGTTGTGGAATTGGCGATTTGAAAAAAAAAAAAGTTATGACTATACCTGTGAGAGTTGCCTACGTATCCTTTTTTGAAAATCAGGTCAATCGTAGTTTGAACAAGAGTTCGATAGAAAATTTGATTTGAAAAGAGTTTGATTTGAAAAAGAGATTTGATTTGAACTTAGAATAGAAGATTTGAAATTAGAATTTGGAATTAATCTTGATTTGAAATTGAACTTGGAAGATTTGAAAAGATTGGACTTTAATTTGGAAAGTTAGAACTTGGAAGAAGAATTTGGATTTATTTTGGAAAGATTGGGATTCAGGAAACATAGACTTAGGAAAGATAGAATTTAAGAAGGACTTGAGATTATAAAGGATTTGATTGGAAAGTTGGATGGAGAGTTGGAATCTAGGAAAGATTGAATTTAGAAAATCTTGAAATTAGAAAAGTTTCAAAATAGAAAAATTCCATTTTTGAAAAGTTTCGAGTTAGTAAAGTTTCATTTTAGGAAAGTTGTGAATTAGGAAAGTTTCATTTTAGAAAATCTTGAAATTAGGAAAATTTCATTTTTAGAAAAGGTTTTGAAATTGGAAAGTTTTGAATTTAGAAAGTTTTAACTTAAGAAAGAGTTGATCCTTGGAAAGATTTGAATTAGAAAAAGTTTGATTTAAGTAATACTTGGAATTTAGAAAGTTTAGAATTTGGAAAGATTTGAAATTTAGAAAATTTAGAATTTTGGAATGATTCGAAATTTGAGTTTTAGAAATACTTGAAATTAGAAAAGTTTGAGTTTAAGAAAGATTTGAAAATTTGAAGTTTGGAAAGGTATGGGATTAGGAAAAGTTCGAATTAAGAAAGATTTTGATTCCTATTTCCCAAAACAAAAGATTGGATTTTGTTTCTAAAAAAAAGAGATGATTTGATTTTCTTTCAAAAAAACGGAGGATTGGATCTAATTTCCTAAACGGGGAATTTGATTTAACATGGAATTAGAAAGATGAAGTTTTGGAAATTCTAGATTTTAGGGTGGAAAATAGGATTTGAAAACATATGATTTTGATGTAGAAAATAGGATTAGGAAACCTAAAATTTGAGGCCAAAATAGGAAATTAAAAATTATGTTTTTGGAAAGAAAATTAGGATTTCCAAACAATGGCTCTAGGGTTTAACTTGGACTCCAAGAAAAGAGATTTTTGGAAAGTAGAACTTTTGGAAAGAAATATTTTTTGAAGGAGATCTTTGAAAGGAGTTTTTAGAAAGTAAACTTGAAAAGAGGGTTTTTGGAAAATAGATTTTTTGAAGGGAGTTCTTAGAAAGCAATTTTTAAAAGGAAATTTTTTTTGAAAATGAGATTGGAGAAAGTTTTTAGAAAATATGTTAGAAAAGAGATTTTGGAAAGTAGACTTAAAAAAAGAAATTTTGGAGAGCAAATTTGAAAAACAATTTGGAAAGGAATTTCAATGTGGACTTTTGCAAGCCTTTAAAAATATCCCACTTTCCTAAAACGAGTCTAACCGTGGAGATTAGAACCATTCTAATATTGTGGTTTTGGAAATAACAATGATTTGAAAATATGGACCATGAAAGTCAATTTAAATATAACACTTTCCTAAAGCAATCCTAACCATGCAAAGGTTAGAATCGCCTTAGGATTGTAATTTTGAAAATAAGTTTTGAAGAACAAGATTTAATACAAGTTTTGAAAAGAGTTTTAATACAAGTTTTGAAAACAAGTTTGAAAACAAATTTTTGGAGGAATGCATGATCAGGATATGCACAATGCAAGTTGGGGTCGTGAACATACAAGGTTAAAGGCTTCACCACATAATCAAGGGGGCCAAACCCACGTGGTCTTTGGTTAGACTAAGAGAAAGCCCTCGACACGGTGACCTTCCATAGCCTAATCCTACACATGAACCGGGGAGTCCGTCATTTCAAGCACCCAAGAAAAGGAGGAAAGAAGATGGGGGATTAAAATAGAAGAAAACTTAAGTGGATTAGGAGAGAGAAGAGCGAGGGGGGAATTGCGTGAACATAAATAGAGAGCTTACCTTGTATCTTCTTTATTTACTTTGTTATGCTCGCAATCTTTACTTCAATTTTTGCTTTGCTTTAAGTTGGTCTTCGAGAGCTTGCTTTGATCTTTGGGAGCTTTGAGTTGCAACCCTTCAAGTCTTCAATGGAGGCTTTGGAGGCTAGTATGTGAGTGTATAGGGGTATATGTATGCTAGGGTTAAAGTGTATGAAGGCTAGGGTTTGTATATGGAGGCTAGAGTTTGACCTAAAAGGAACTAGGGTTTGGAAGGACTTCGAGCTCTATATATCGAAGAGGAGGGTTTTTGGACTATGTTTGGGAACCCTTTTCACGTTAGAAGAGGCTCTGTATTTATGGACAGAGGACTGCACTGGCGCCTGCTGCAGTGGCGCCAGGCAAATTTTTCTTCTGGCATCACTAGGAGTGGCACTAGGCCAAATTTTCACTTGGCGCCACTACAGCCACTTAGGAAAGTTTTAAGGTCGGGAAACAATGTATCTTCAAAAGATTTGGGTGCTTGTACTAGTGACTACCATGCAATTTTTAGCTTGGCTTCACTAGAAATGACTCTGGAAACTTCGAGAATAGTTTAAAGGACTGGGAATGACTCGGAGGGCCGAAAAAGGACAGGAAATTTTAAGATAGCGTCTCGGGGGTAGTAGACTTGAAGACAAGATGTGTTGGAAGGGTTGACGGGGCCATTAGGGGCAAAACAGTCAATCGGACCGGAAAACTACCGGGATGGACTCAGAATAACCCGAAAGAAGACTCAAAGCTTGGAAACATTACCTATAATGTTTTAGGAGGTTACCAATTTGATACCCAGAGCCAGTGTGATTAGAAAAGGCGACCGGCTTACTAGGGGCAAAACGGTCATTTTGCACTAGGTTTGTCAGAACTGACTCAGAATGATCTAGGAATGTAATAGAAGGCTGGGGATACTATTAGAAGCATCCCCAGGAGATTTTCAGTTTAATACCTAGAGCCGGTGTAGTTCTCGGGGCACTCGAATGCCTAGGGGCAAAATGGTCATTTTGACCGAAGCATCTCGGAATTGGCCCAAAATCAACCGGAATGCACCTAATCATGTAGGATTGTCTTTAGGACAATCTTGGAATGGTGGACTTACCATTCTAAGGACTTAGGTACTTTCTCAAGAAACGAGCCGAAAAATGGCCCTAAGGGCAGTTTGGTCATTTTTCACCGGAGTGGGCTAGCAAGCACTAGTGTTGACCTGGGTTTTGAGTGTTTTCATCACTCTGATGGTGGTCCCATGACATAGGGGTTTGTCGGCAATTCCCTATTGTCGACCTGTTTACGAGTGTCTCTGCCACTCTGACGCTTTGCGATTATTCCAGAGACTGCTCGATCTTGGGAAGCTGCTAGGTGGACATATCGCCTGAGGAATCAATTTTCTCGAAAGGCGTGTCAAATAACAAACATTTCTTCATTGACAAGCTAGTAGGTGCCAAAGGTGGATCGCTCTACCATCACAGGGACTTGGGGTCTCATCCTAATCAACGAGTTTGAAGGGACTTACCGTTCTAAAGATTTTTCTTGAAAAATATGCCAAGCAGGATGGACTTACTGCCTTGAGGAATCAACTTTCTCAAAAGGCATGCCAAATTTAATTGGAATTGGAATTAAACTTGAAATTGGATTTGAGATCAAAAAGGGAATTTATCGTCTTTGAAAATACATGCCCACTGGAATTGGACCGAACAATGCCCCAAGGGTGCTTTGATCATTTTGCCTCTATTTCTGCCCAGGGGGCCCGTGAAGCGATTGATTGACTGAATTAGGTTTGAAAAATTGATTTAAATTGGAATATGTCTATATTGACTTGAACTCAAGTCTGGACGAATTGGAGACTGCCGAGCAGGCAAAAATGGGGTGGTTACAGCGACTAAATTTGAATTGAAAATTGACTTGAATGAGGGCTTTTGAAAAAAGGTTTGGAGTCGCCACTTAACTTTGTTAAGGTGAGTTAGGTCACCTAAAACTACATGCAATCTAAAGATTAAACTTTGGGTTTTTTGAAAAGGTTTTGGAAAATTTCCTCAATATTGATTTTTTTTGGAGAAAACAGGTTGTTTGACAACCTTTGAAAAGATGTAAGTCATTTTTTAAAATTACTCTATTTTGGTCTTTTGAAAACAGTGGTTCGAGATTCGAAGATTGGTTTTGCATAGGAAAGATTCACTCATTCAATGCTCAAGCCTCTTTTGTTGCAAAACACTCGAAGAAGCTCTCAAACATTCAAAACTTCTTTACAAACTCGCAAAACATCGAACCAGAAGTTTGTTGTTTTAAGCCATAGGCTTGGCGCAACTAGTAGTGGCACCAAAGTAATTTTATGCCTAGCGCCACTGCTAGGGGCGCCACATCTCAAATCCGTGCAGCTTTGCTTTTTTCCCGCAAAAAATTAATTCCAAATGCCCTTTTGGGCCGGATATCCATTTTCAAAGTTCTAGTCTTCAAATATTTTCAAAAGTCCGTCCTTTCGATCATCTCATAGTCAACATGAGACTCTTACTTTATTATTTTCTACATTCGATAAGCAAAGACAGAAAAAGAGGGTCAGTAGTGAGCACTCCATTTTTGCCTTTTCGGTAATCTCCAGTCCGTCTAGACTCATATTCAAACTGACACAGACACATTCAATTCCAAATCAATTTTTCAAACTCAATCTAATAAATCAATCGCTTTGCGAGCCCACTGAGCCCAACAGTGGCAAAATAACCAAAATACCCTTGTGGCATTGCTCGGTCCTATTCTAGTTGGCACGTCTTCTTAGAGACGGTAAGTCCCTATTTCAATCTTAAATCCAATTTCAAATCTAGTTTCAATCCAGAACAAATTCGACACACCTTTTGAGAAAGTTGATCCCTCATGCGATAAGTTTATCCAGTCAAGCATGTTTTTTGAGAAAACTCTTCAGAATGGTAAGTCCTTCCCGTCAACCGGGACAAAACCCAAGTTCCTGAGATGGTAGAACGGTCCACCTTTGGTGCCTGCTAGCCCGCCAACGTAGAATATCTTTTATTTGGCACGTCTTTCATGAAAGTTGATTCCTTAAATGATAAGTCCACCTAGCAACTTCCCTAGATTAAGCAGTCTCCGGAATGAACGCGCACCGTCAAAGCTTTGGAAACACTTGCAAACATCGCAACCATCAGAATGACAGAAACACTTGTAAATAGGTCAACATTGGGAATTGCCAACAAAACCCTTATATCACAAGACCGAACTAGCCTATTGGCCGTGACACGTTTACCAAAGGATGAGATACCTTTGGAAACCAATTTTTCATAAACCATCAGAGTGACGGAAACACTCAAAACCCAGGTCAACACTAGTACCTGCTAGCCAACTCCAGTAAAAATATCTAAACTACCCCTTGGGCCTTTTCTGGCATGCTTCTCGAGTAAGTCCACCCCTCCAAGATTGTCCCAAAGACGATCCGGCATGTTTAAGTGCCTTCTAGCCGGTTTCGGATCAATTCCGAAACCATCCGGTCAAAATGGCTATTTTGCCTCTAGGCATTCGAATGCCTTCGGGAACCACACCGACTGTGGGTATCAAATCGATAACCTCCCGAGGATATTTCTAATAGTATTCTCGATCTTCTAGCACTTATCTTGAATATTTCGTGTCCATTCCGGTAAGCCCGGTGCGAGATGACTGTTTTTCCCTGGTGGGCCAGTTGCCTTTTCCAACCACACCGGCTTTAGGTATTAAAATGGAAACCTTCTGGAACACTATTAAGGGTTTTTCCAATCTTCAAGTCCTCTCATGAGTCATTCCAAGTCCATTCCGGTGGTTTTCTAATCTAGTTGACCATTTTGCCCCTAATGGCTTGACCGACCACTTCAACAATCCTACCATTGTTTTTCAAGCCCATTACTCCCGAGACATTATTTTAAGGGTTTCTATCCATTTTCAGCCTTCCAGATCATTCCCGGCCTTCCAAAACATTTTCGAACCTTCTGGAGTCACTCCTAATGGAGCCAAGCCAAAAATTGCATGGTAGTCACTAGTACAGGCGCTCAAATCTTTTGCCTTGTGTATCAAGGGTTGAAAGATATGTTTCTTGCTGCCTTTAAAGCTTTTCTAAGTGGTTGGCGCCACTAGCAATGGTGCCAATAGAGAATTTGCCTTGGCCCTACTACAATAAGCGCTAGGCTAGTCTTGTGTCTATAAATACAGAGCCTCTCCCAAACTCAGTCCAAAACTCTGCTTTTCAAATTATGGAGCTCAAAGTCTCTCCAAACCCTAGCTCTCTCTAGTCTCTTCAAACCCTAGCCTCTATACACTTAAACCCTAATGTCCTTACACTTTGTACACTCCATACACAAGCCTCCATTGAAGACTTAAAAGTGTTACAACTTGGAATCTCTCAAGGATCAAGTAAAGCAAAGCAAATAAAGCAAGCAAAACAAGAAGAAGACAAGGTAGGCTCTCTCTTTTTGTTTACATACTTCCCCCTCTCTCTTCTTCCTCCTAACCCACTTGGATTTTCTTCTATTTTAATCCCCCATCTTCTATTTTACTCCCCCATCTTTTACCTCCCTTTCTTGCATACTTGAAACAAAGGACTTATCGATTCATGTATAGGAAGGACTGTTGAAAGTCACTGTGTCGGGGGCTTTCTTCTAGTTCAACCTTAGACCGTGTGGATTCGGCCCCTTTGATTATGTGGTGAAGTCTAACCTCGTATGTTCACAACCTTACTTGCATTGTGCATATCATACATCCATTCAAAAGTGTTTTTCAAAAGTTGTTTTCAAAACTTGCATCAAAACTCCCTTTCAAACTTGCATTCAAAATCTTGTTTTTCAAAAACATAACCTTAAAGTGATTCTAACCATTCCATGGTTAGGGTTGCTTTAAGAAAGTGTTACATTCATTGTGACCATCAAGGTCCATATTTTGGGTGTAAACCCTAAATTATTATTATTTTTTTTTATCAAAAACCACAATCTTAAGGTGATTCTACTCATTCCATGGTTAGGGTTGTTTAAAAAAGTGTAATATTCAATGTGATTATATTGGTCCATGTTTCAAATCCATGTTATTTTCAAAACCACCAACTTAGAATGGTTCTAACCTTTTCATGTTTAGAATCATTTTAGGATAGTGAGATATTTAAAAGATTTCAAAAGTCCATATTCAAGTCATTCTTCAAATTGCTTTTCAAACTCCTTTCCAAAAGCTCTCTTCAAAAATTCACTTTCTAAAAAACTCTCTTCAAATTTCCTTTCTAGAAACTCTCTTCAAAAGGTCTACTTTCCAAAATCTCTTTTTCTTGGACTCCAAGTCAAGTGCTAGATTCCATGGTTAGGAAACCCTAATTTTATGTCCTAAAAAAAAATGTGACTTCTTACTTTGCTTCATATCATAGATTTTCAAAACCTCTATTTTCACCAAACCATAGCTTTACAAATCCAAGATTTTTAAAATTCAACATTTTCAATTTCATGTCAAATCCAATCTTTTAAATTAGGAAACTAAATCAAATATTTCTATTTAGGAAACTAGATTGAATCCCCTAATTTTAGAAACCATATCAAATCATCTATTTTTCAAAGCAAAATCTAATCTTCTACTTTAAGAAATATGAATCAAATCTTTCTAAATTCAAAACTTTCATAAAATGAAACTTTCTTAAAATAAAACTTTCCTAAAATGAAACTTTCCTAATTTGATACTTTCCTAAAATGAAATTTTCCTATTTTGAAACTTTCCTAAATTCAAAGATTTCTAAAATCTAGTCTTTCCTAAACCCTAACTTTCCCAAATCATTCCAAGTTATGTGTACCTTTTGGAGTCTAAATCAAATATTTCGTAATTCAATTACATGCTCAAGTCTTAGGTTATCTAAACCATAGTTCAACTTTAATCCCAAGTTAGGAAGCTTCAACTCCTTTCTACAACTCCTTTCTAAACCAAGATGATTTTCAACTTCAATCTAAGTCCAAAATGTTTTCAAAACTCAACTCCTTCTTTCTTAAATTAAGTCCAAGTTCTTCTTCCAAATTCCTTCTTTTCAAATGAAAGTCAATTCCAAGTCAATTCTAAATCCAAGTTTCAATTCCAAATCTTCTATTCCAAGTTCAAATTAAACCCTTTTCAAATCAAACTCTTTTCAAAATCAAATCTTTTCCAAAACCCTAAAAGAGTTTGTTTTCAATCAGACTCTTGTCTGAACTACGACTGACCTAATTCCCAAAAAGGGATACGCAGGCAACCCTCATGGGTGCAGTCACAACCTTTTTCAAATTTCTAATTCCACAACCTCTTTCAAATTTCAAATTCTATAATCTATTTCGAATTTTTAACTCTAAAATCTATTTTCAAACTCCAATTTCATATTCTATTTCCAATTTCTAAAACATTTTTTCAAATTGCAAATCAAGCTTTTTCAAATCTATTTTCAAAAATCAAATCTTTTTTGTTTTTAAATCCAATCTTTTTCTAGCACTTGCATATCATGCATTATATAGTTCTTTTCTATAGTGGATAGTATTGGATATTTATTAATCAAAGATTCTAAATGAGTGAACCTATGGTGAATAGACCTGTAGATACCGCAAGGGCGGGGTACGGTGATAGGTTAGTGCATCTTCCCTACACGTAACTAATCTACGAACCTTGAATCACTATTTTCAAAGACCAAAATTGAATTATTTTCAAAAAGGGCTTAAAACTTTCCAAAGGTTTCCAAACAACCTATTTCCTTAAAAACCCTCTCTTGAGGAAGTTTTCAAAACATTTTCAAAAATCCTAAGTTTAATCTTTAGATTGCACTTAGTTTTAGGTGACCTAACTCACCTTAATCAAGTTAGCTGGCAACTCCAAATGTTTTCTAAAAGCACTTATTCAAAATCAATTTTCAATTCAAACTTAGTTACACTCATTCTTTTAAGAGGATGAGTTCTAACGAGAGAGTACCGTGTTTTTTTCACTTGTGCATATTTTCCTCAAGTGCAAAAAATCAGTGCGCGACGCCTATGATTTGATGTAGAAAACTAAGGTTTCCTAAACATGGGCTCTAGAATTTTAACTTAAACTTCAAGACGAAGAGTTTGTGGAAAATGGATCTCTGAAAAGAGTGTTTTAGGAAGTGGATTTGCAAAACAATTTTAGAAAGGGGTCTAAATATTGACTTTTACAAGTCTTTTGAATATCTTACTTTCCTAAAACGATTCTAACCATAAAAAGGTTAGAACCATTCTAAGATAGTGATTTTGAAAACAACTAAGACTTGAAAACAAAATTTAGTGCTTGATGATCCCACTGAATGTAACACTTTCCTAAAACAATCCTAACCATGAAATGACCAGAATCACTAAAGAATTGTGATTTATTGAAAACAATTTAAGTTTTGAACTCAAATTTAGAGCTTGATGGTCATATCGAATATAACACTTTCCTAAGACAACCCGAACCATGGAATGGTTAAAATCATCTTATGGTCATGATTTTAAAAACAATTTTGAAAAAAAGAAGGTTTCAAATACAAGCTTTGACAGAGAACTTTGATGCAAGTTGAAAAGTACTTTGAATTCAATTTTGAATACAATGCATGAACATGACAACCACAATGTAATAGGGTCATGAACATACAAGGTTAAGCTTCATCACATAATCATGGGGGGCTGAACCTGCACCGTGTTAGGTTAAACTTGAAGAAAGCCCCCAGCACGGTGACCTTCAACAAGTCTTCCTATGCATGAACCGGGAAGTCCCTTATTTCAAGCATACAAGAAGATAAGGTAGGAGATAAGGATTAAAATAGAAGAAAATCCAAGTGGGTTAGGAGAGAGAAAAGAGATAGGGGGATTACATAACTTAATTAGAAACCCTACCTTGTCTACTATTTGTTTTGATTTCTTTGTTTGTTTTGCTTTCCTTGAACCTTGAGAGCTTTGATTATGCAACACTTTGATCTCCAATGGATGATTGGGGGCTTGGATTTGATTATGTGTAGTATATAAAAGCTAGGGTTTGAGTGTATGAATTGAAGGGAAGCTAGGGCTTGAAGAAGACTTGAGAAAACTAGGGTTTTGTGGCCTATTTTTAGTGAGACACCATTTATGGGAGCCAATTTGAGGATCCAGAACACGCAAAGGGTGGCCTATATTTATAGGCAATTAAACTGACCTTAGCGCTTATTGTAGTGGCGCCAGGGTTAATTTTCCATTGGCACAACAACTAGTGGCGCCAAGCTTAATTTTGCCTTGACTCCATTACTAGTGGTGCCACTCCCTTAGGAAAGTTGTTAGGGCAGAAAGAAACAGATCTTTGATGCTTGTGATGCAAGGCGAAAGATTTGGGCGCTAGTCTTAATGACTACTATGAAATTTTTTGTCTAGCTTCACTAGGAGTGGCTTCGAAAAGTTTGGAAATTATTCGAAAGTCTAGAGATGGACAGGAACTCTTAAAAGAGTGTCCCCGAGGTAAATGACTTGATAATCAGAGCTTGAATAGTTGAAAAGGGTGATTAGCCTACCTGGGGCAAAACATTCATTTGAATAGGAGAAACACCAGGATAACCCAGAGTGATCCAGGAGAAGGCTTGAAGGTTAGAAACACTATCGAGAGTGTTCTGAGGGATTTTTAGTTTGATTCCCAGAGCCGATATGGGCGGAAAAGGTGACCGACCTACTAGGGGTAAAAAAGTCATTTTGCACTAGGTTCATCAGAATGAACTCAAAATGATCTGAAAAGGTATTGGAAGGTTGGGAATACAATTTAGAAGCATCCTTGAAAGGTAATGGGTTTGGTACATAGTGTCTGTGTGGTTCCCGAATGCGATTGGATGCCTAGGGGCAAAATAGTTATTTTTTACCGAATGCTCTTAAAATCGATCCAGAAGGGACTGGAAGGCACTAGAACGTGCTAGATAGTCTTTTAGATAATATTGGATGGATGGACTTACTGCTCTGAGGTCTTAGGTACTTTCACGAGAAACATGCTGGTGGGGCCCAAGGGACAGTTTGGTCATTTTTCACCAGAGTGGGCTAGCAAGCACTAATGCTGACCTGGGTTTTTAGTGTTTTTGCAAGACTGACGGTTGTGATGTTTGTGAAGGTTTTCGCCACTCTGACGGTGTGCGTTTATTTCGGAGATTGTTTGATCTCGGGAAGCTATTGGATGGTCTTATCGTCTCAGGGCCTTAGGTACTTTCCTAATCGACGTGCCGAGTAATGGACATTCCACATTGGTGGGTTAGCAAGTGTCAGAAGTGAGCCGCTCTACCATCTTGGAGACTTAGGTTCTGTCCTGGTCGAAACGTTTGGAGGGACTTATCATTCTAAGGAGTTTTTTTTATTAACGTGCTAAATTAAATTTGATTGGTCTAAACTGAAATTGGAACTGGAGTTTTGGTTGAAATATGGACTTACCGTCTTTAGGAAGACGTGCCGGTTGGAATTGGACCAAATAATGCTCCAAGGGAATTTTAATGTGACCAGGCAGTTAAATTTGTAAAGAGATTTGTAAAGACATGCCATAAATTTGTACAAGTAACATGTCATGATCTTTAACCTTTATAAAGAGAGTTGTATTAACTTTTCCCTTTGTAAAACCATTTTTTGTCAAAAATTTGCTTAGCCTTTCATACCAGGCCCTTGGGGTTTGTTTTAAACCATATAAGGCTTTAGTAAGTTTGAAAACATGATTTGGAAATAACAGGTTTTCAAAACCAGGTAGTTGTTCAACATACACCTTTTCAGATATAAAACCATTCAAAAATGTACTTTTCACATCTATTTGATAAAGTTTGAAAATTTTGAAACATGAAAATGCAAGCAACATTCTAATAGCTTCTAATCTAGCTACAGGTGCAAAAGTTTCATCAAAATCAATTCCTTCTTCTTGACTATAGCCTTAAGCTACAAGTCTTGCCTTGTTTCTAATAATAGTTCCAGATTCATCCATCTTGTTTCTAAACACCCATTTGGTTCCAATTACAGAATAATCTTCAGGCCTAGGGACAAGGTTCCAAACTTCATTCCTTTCAAATTGATTTAGTTCTTCTTGCATGGCCATAATCCATGATTCATCATTTTCAGCATCTTGAAAACATTTTGGTTCTATTTGTGAAAGAAAAGCAAGATGATTACATACATTTCTAAGATATGAACTTGTTCTTACCCCTTGTGATGGATCACCTAGTATTTGCTATGTTGGATGATTATGGATAAACTTCCATTCCTTTTTGGCAGTCCATCATTCTCATCTTGTTGGCTTGAAGAAATGTCTTGGTTTCCTTTCTCATGTGGTGGAGCTTTACTTTGAGTTGGATTGATATTCAGCTTGTCCATGCTTTCCTCCACATTATCTACATCATCACTCACAACCTTTCTAGACAAAGAGATTAGTTCATCAAAGGAAACATGAATTGATTCTTCAACAACTAAGGTTTTCTTATTGTAAACTCTATAGGCCTTGCTATGTGAGGAATATCCTAGAAAGACAGCTTCATCAGATTTTGCATCAAATTTACTAAGGTTGTTCTTATTGTTATTCAACACAAATCATTTACTTCTAAAAGCTCTAAAATATGAAACATTTGGTTTCTTGTTTTTCCAAAGCTCATATGGGGTTTTATTTAAAAGTTTTCTCACCAAAAATCTATTTAAAACATAGCAAGCTGTGTTTACAGCTTCAGCCCAAAAATATTTTGGCAAATTATTTTCACAAAGCATTGTTCTCCCCATTTCTTCCAAAGTTCTATTTTTCCTTTCAACAACCCCATTTTGTTGAGGAGTTCTAGGTGCTGAAAAATTGTGTTCAAAACCATTGTCATCACAATATATTTTAAAAGGTTTGCAATCAAACTCACCACCATGGTCAGTCCTAATTGCTGTGATTGTAAATTCCTTTTCGTTTTAAACCTTTTGACAAAACTTGATGAAGAAAGAAATTGTTGTATCTTTGTAAGCTAGAAAGAATGTCCATATAAATCTTGAGTAATCATTAACAATAATAAGAGCATATTGTTTACCAGCTAAACTTAAAGTTCTAGTTGGTCCAAACAGATCCATATGCAATAGTTGTAGTGGCCTAGAGGTAGATAGCATGTTTGTGGGTTTAAAAGAAACTCTGGTTTGCTTTCCCATTTGACATGCATAACAAGCTTTGTCTTTTTCAAATTTGAGTTTGGGAAGACCATTTACTAACTCATTTTTCGAAATTTTTGAAAGAATGCTCATACTAATATGACGAAGCCTTCTATGCCACAACCAACTATCCTCATTGTTCACAGCAGCAAGGCATTTGATTTTACAATAAGATAATTCATTTAAATTGAAAGTGTAAATATTGCCTTGTTTATGACCAGTCAATATGATCTTATTATCATTTATGTTTACTACATCACATTTAGAAGATTCAAACACTATTTGCAACCTTTTTCACACAATTGACTAATGCTCAACAGGTTGTGCTTAAGGACTTTAACAAGTAAAACATTATCAATAGAGGTTGAAGAATTTTTATCAATACTACCTATACCGATGATCTTGCCTTTGTTATTATCTCCAAAAGTAACCAATCCTCCATCCTTTGACGTGAGAGAAGTGAATTGAGTTTCATCTCCAGTCATATGTCTTAAACAACCACAGTCCAAGTACCATTGATTCTTTTTGGAATTAGCTTGAAGACATACCTACAAAACAAGCAATTTAACCTTTGACCTTTGGTACCCAAATCATCTTGGGTCCAGTGCGTTTAGTCTTCAATGTTCCTTTTGGAACCCAAGCTTTCTTGGCAGCATGTGATTTTTGTATAAAGAAGCATTGTTTGGCAAAGTGACCTCTCTTATGACAATAGAAACATGTGATTGTAGCTTTTGAAACCTTTTTATGTTTAAAAGCATTGTAACCTATTCCAGCCTTGTCAAGAGAGCAATTTCATTTTCTAAGCATAGCATCAAGTTTTTCTCTTCCATCAACACATTTAGAAAGAGATTTTTCTAAATCAGTGACTTTTTCTTTCAAAATAGAGTTTTCATTTTTCAATATCTCATTTTTATTTTGTAACTCTCTACTTTCTTATGTGAGAGTGGATACCATTTTCTTGAGAAGATTATTTTTATGCCTAGCTTTTTAAATTCAACAATTAAATCATCGAAAGCATTTTGTAATTCATTAAATGAAAAATCAGAATTAGTTACCTCAGTTTCTTCGTCATGTGCCATAAGACACAAGTTAGCCACTTCATGAATTTCAGATTCATTTAAGCTTGAATCTTCACTTTCACTCCATGTTGCAGCTAGAGCTTTCTTCCATCTTCCTTTCTTTTCTTTCTTTTTCAGCTGAGGACACTCAATTTTCATTTGTCCTAGCTTTTTGCATTCGTAGCATATGATGGTTGAATCCTTGTTATTTGATTCACCCTTTGCTTCAAACTTTTTTCCTTCTTTCCACCTTCTTTTCATGAATCTCTTGAATTTTCTTGTGATGAGGGCAAGATCTTCCTCGTCTTCTTCTTCACTTCCAGATTCATTTTCTGATGTGGTGGACTTGAATGCAACTGACTTCTTTCTCTTGTCCTCTTCTTCTTGAGCATCCTGTTTTCGGGTCAGCTCATAGGTCATGAGAGAGCCAAGAAGTTCTTCAAGAGGTAGAGTGTTGAGGTCTTTAGCTTCTTGTATGGCTGTCACCTTTGCTTCTCATGTCTTTGGCAATGATCTTAGAATTTTTCTCACCTGCTCATTGTTAGGATATACTCTTCCAAGAGACTTTAAACCATTAACAATGTCAGTGAATCTTGTGAACATTTCAGTTATAGACTCATCAGATTTCATTCTAAATAATTCGTAATTATGCACAAGAATGTTAATCTTGGACTCCTTGACCTGATTGGTCCCTTCATGAGTCACTTCAAGTTTGTCCCAAATTTCTTTGGCAGATTCACAGGTGGAAATTCTATTGAACTCATTTGGGTCTAATGCACAATATAAAATATTCATAGCTTTAGCATTAGATTGCATAATCTTCAAGTCATTCTCATCCCATTCATTTTCAGGTTTAGGGATAACTTCCCTTTCAATAAACTTGCTGGGAATCTTAAGACCATTGACAATAATCCTCCATAACTCATAGTCAACAAATTGAATATAAATTCTCATTCTATTCTTCCAATAGTTATAGTTTGTTCCATTAAACATAGGAGGTCTATTGGTGGATTGACCCTCACCGAGAGAGCTTCCAAACATGGTTGTCATGGATCAACTCTAAGGATGTTAAGCCTTTAAATTAGAGCACAAGCTCTGATACCAATGGTTGGCCTAAGTAGGCAACCCAAGAAGGGGGGTGAATTGGGTTTTATAAAATTTATATCAAACAATGCAACTAAAAACAATTTAAGCAATGTAGCAGTGAGCAATCAAACTAATAACTAAGCAAGCAAACAATAAGATGTAATGCAAGGAAGTAATATAAGCAAAGAGATGAAGAACACTAGATTTATAGAGTTTCGGCCAACCTTGCCTACATCCTTTCTTTTTCGATCCTTTCGAAGGTATTCCACTATGTAAAGTCCCTTATATAGCTGCTAGTTTTGCTATAAGTGCCTAGCTCACTCTTACAAGAGCTCTTCCCCAAGCTCTCAACACCCAAGAGATTTTGTCCAAGCTTCTCTCAAACTTACAAGAGATTTTGTCCAAGCTTCTCTCAAACTTACAAGTGATTTTGTCCAAGCTTCACTCAAACTTACAAGTGATTTTGTCCAAGCTTCACTCAAACTTACAAGAGATTTTGTCCAAGCTTCTCTCAAACTTACAAGTGTTTTTCCCAAGCTACACTCAAACTCACAAGTGTTTTTCTCAAGAATACTCAAACTCACAAGTTTACAAACCAACCCAATAATAGATGAAGGTTATACAATGAATAACTCTCTGTCAAAGAGTAGATAAACAAATTTTCAGCTCACTCAAGAACCCCCCAAATGAATAAAAACAGAGTATAAGATGTAGAAGATGAAATATTACTTTGTAGCACTTAATCTTGTGTTCTTCTCTTGTTCTTCTTGTTCCTCATCATCATATATGTGTTAGGGATCTTGTATATATAGCCTTGAGTTGATTCTAGCCGTTGGACATGGATGGGAGACCATTTGATACGAAAACGGCGGAGTATAACGTTAAAAAATATAGCCGTTACCTTAAATGAGTTGACTCTTTTACTGCAGAGATCGACTCTTTTTATGTTTCAGCAAATTTTTCAAGGCCCTGCCCAAATGAGTCGACTCTACTAAAATCTTCACTAGACTTTCTGCTTTAAGTGTAAATGAGTCAACCGAGCACGCTATCATGATTGGGTTGTCAATGCTCCCACTAGCGTGGCAGGTGAGCGGGAATGATCGGCACCGTCTCACAAGGTCTGCTCGGGGTATGGCCAGCTTGATCATGCTCGGCATGGTCGTGCTCAGTATGTCGTGCTCAGCAGGTCGTGCTCGGAAGGTCTTGCTCAACTATGGTCTACTTGGTGTATGGCCAGCTCGATCATGCTCGGCATGGTCGTGCTTAGTAGGTCATGCTCAGCAGGTCTTGCTCAACTATGGTCTGCTCGGTCATGGTCACGGTTGGCCATGGTCTGCTTAGTCATGATCGGCCATGGTTGTGGTCGGCCATTGTCTGCTCGGTTATGGTCACGGTCGGCCATGGTCTGCTCAGTCGTGGTCGGCCATTGTCTGCTCGGTTGTGCCCTCTGCTCGGTTATGGTCACGATCGGCCATTGTCTGCTCGGTTGTGCTTAGCATGGTCGTGCTCATTTGTTGGGGAACCTGATCAGTCATTACCAAATCAACCCTCATCACCTTGTTTTTGCAGATTTTCTCTATTCTTCTCCAAAGGTTCCAATCCTTTCAAAGATCATCCAAATGAGCCTTATTAAAGTTTGCAAATACTTCTTCAAGATTTGATGACTTCAAGAACATCTTCAATCCTTCAATATGAAATCAACTCCATTTTGATTACATGTAGAGCTCTTTAATCACCATGACTTCATCCATTTATCCAAGTCTTCTTCAAGGTCTTCAAGAGAGCTTCCAAGACTTAAGATCTTCATATTTCAACTGTTCTTTGAGAACTCTTCAACATTGATGGCTTCTTCTTTTTATCCAAGGCTATGAGCATTTTCAATCAATCTTCTTCCTTGACATCCATTATCTTGAAATATCTTCATTCATTATAAGATCAATTTTATTGAATGTGTCATCTCATCATGCATATCAACCTTCATTCTAATATTTACATCACACATTCTCCATTGTGATAAGCTTCAAGTCATGATAGAAATCTAATAATTAATCTGCACACTTAAGTAGAATTATTAGATTATTAAACCAAGTTTTGTTATCATCAAAATCAAGGCAATGAGTCAACAACCTTTGCAAGTGAGACCTTTTTTTTGTAGAGAAGACCCCATGAAACTTGGATAGGACTTTTGGAATTAAAATTTTTTGAATGAAAAGTTTAGAAAATCTTAAAATGGACTTTTGGATAAAAATTTTGAGTACAAAGTTTAAACAAACCTAGGAATTGACAAAAACTTTCGAAGGAAAAGTTTGGAAACCCTTGAAATAAATTTTGAACTTCTTGCAGACGAAGTTTAGAAACTTTGGGAATTGATTTTGGATAAGACTTTTTGAAGGAAAAAGTTTAGAAAACCTTGAGATGGATTTTGAAAAAAAGTCTAGAAAACCTTAAAATTGAAAAAACCTTTTCAAAGAAAAATTTAGAAAATCTTAGAGAATTGATTTTGAATAGAATTCTTGAGGAAAATATTTAGAAAGCCTAGAATTTGATAAAACTTTTGAAGGAAAAGTTCAAAAAACCTTGAAACTCGACTTTGGGTAAACGGTTTTAGAACACCTCTGAAATGGAATTTGAATAAAAATTTAGAAAACCTTGAATTGGAAGTCAAATAGAACTTTTAGGAAAAATGATTTTTGAAAACCTAGAAATCAATGAAAACTTTCAAAGGAAAGTTTTAGAGAACTTTTGAAAATTGATTTTGAATAAAACTTTTCAAGGCAAAGTTTAGAAAAACTTCTAGAATGGATTTCGAATAAGACTTTTTTTTTTTGAAGGAAAAAGTCTTGAAAACTTTGAAATAGATTTTGAAGTTTAAAAACTTTGAAATTGATAAAAAATTTTTGAAGGAAGAAATTTGAAAAACCTTGAAATTTGCTTGGAATAGAAACTTTTTGAAGGTGAGGCTTAGAAATTTTTTGAAATGGATCTTGAACAAAACTTTTGAAATTTGATTTTGAAACTATCTTTAGATTTTGATTTTGAAATAACTTTTGGAAGGAAAGGTTAAAAAACCTTAGGAATTGATTTTGAAAATAAACTTTTAAAGGGAAAAGTTTAGAAACATAAGGCATTGATTTGAAAATAAATTTTTAAAGGGAAAAGTTTAGAAACCTAAGGAGGGAAAAGTTTGGAAACCTAAGGCATTGATTTGAAAATAAATTTTTAAAGGGAAAAGTTTAGAAACCTAAGGCATTGATTTTGAAAATAGACTTTTGAAGGGAAAAGTTTAGAAACCATTTTGATTTGAAACTTGGACAAAACGTGTAGATAATTCATTTTGACTTTGAACTTGAACGTTTGAAGACAAAATGTATAGAAAATTTATTTTGACTCAAAATTTATTTTTTCTTTTTTTTTTTATGCATACCTCTTACCTGTCTATGAAACTTTACCGTATCTCTTTTCTTTTGGCACGTATTCATGATGGCTGATGAGGGAGACAATGATCTACGCATGAGGCACTGACTAAGCTAACAATGACGAGGTCTGTTTTGGTCGAGTAGTGGACTAGTGCTGCTGATAAGGAGAGGGTGGCGTCGATAGGGCTACCGTAGAAGATGCCCCTGATGAGGCTGTTGGAGATGTTGAGACTGCCCCTGCCGGAGTTGATGCTAAGGTTGAGGTTGAGGTAGCTATTTGAGGAGGCCTATGGTGGAGTTGCTGGTTGGGAGGCTTCTCGGCAAAACTGAGCATGGGGCGCTATGGGAAACTGTTTCATGCTTGTGGCTCTCTTGCCTTGGAATTTAAAAGAAAGGACATTAGTTCGCCCTTGGTCGACATCTCTTGGGGTTCGAATGCAGGGTGTTGGCTTGACAGATATAATAGAATTCTTGTTAACATGTCTTTACAAGGGTAATGCTTGTCTTGAGTTAACTTCTAGGAGGAGTGAGGTCACTTTTGGCTGGTACGTTTTGAATGGATCAACTGGTTTGGTCATTGCTCCATTTTCTGTTTCTTGTTGGCTATAGCAATCTGAGCTTTCTGAGGTGTGTGTTGGTGCTGGAGATGTCTGAGGTTATTTGGTTGAGGGGTGGCCTTTTAGCTCCTTTTTGTGCTTTGCCCCATTCCTTGTTTCCTATTTGAGATAGATACATATAGATATATATATATATATATATATAGAGTAAATTTTGGTGCAAAAGTAGTTTATTTATACCAATTCTAAAAATCCACAGGTAAATGGGAGAATACATGTTATACTTTTTACTAAATGCACATACATGAAAAAAAATTGAATGCATGTCCTACTGTTTGATGAATGCATGGGTTTATACAAGAATGGAATTGAATGTATGTCTTACTTTTTGATGAATGCACGGGTTTATATAGGAATTGAATTGAATGCATGTCATTAGTGCACAAGTACTACGTGTATATAAGTTATTTTGAAGAATGCCCCAGGATTTCTCCAAGGCCCATACTCTCGGGATTCTACCCCTTCGGTTTTGTCCCATTCTTATCGAGATGTGATAGCATTTGCACCATTCTTAGGAGATCTTATCCCTATTTTCTGTGAGGTTGTTGTTTGGGGATTTTCTGTCCTCACTTGGTTTTCTCTCTTAGATCTTCAAATTCCACCATGGCTTGAGTGACAACTCGCATGTCCTTTGCAAAGCAATAAACAGCTTGGCTCTTAATTTGAAAAGACTTCTTTTAGGACCCTAATGCAGCCCAGGTTTAGGGGTTATAAGAAATGAAGAGAAATTTAGGCTCAAAGATTTTCTTTTAGTGGGTTGTTTAAACCAAGACCATTTGAGCACACCTTAGGGCATAAGGTTGCCCCCGTTATCCTCCCCGTCTCTCTTTTTTTTTTTTTTTTTTCTTAACTACTTGTCTTGGTATTGTTCAGACTTATTTGGACCAAGCAATATTTTTTTTATCAAAAAGGACTTTGATTTGGACCGTAGCATAGGCTAGGTTAAGGGGTTTATGAATGAAGTGATATAAAGGCTTAAACATTATCACTTACGAGGTTCCGATGGACCCATGATCACCTTTGACAATTTAACTTCCATTCCCTTCTTTCTTCTTTCCTTCATACTCTTTTTGTTATTCTGGACCGTTCTCTCCCTTCTGATTAGGATTTTTCATCAAGAAACTTGTTCCTAAGTTGACTTTAGAGATACCAACTTTTTCATTTCTATTTTTGAATGATATTACCTCCAAAGACAAACTTTTCTCATTGCCAACCCTTTTTTTTTCCAACTTTTAGAGATGTCCTTGGGACCATGTCTTCATGAAAATCACCATTCTCATCGTCGCTCATTAGTTCTTATTCATGGTTTTTGCCTTAACTCAGTATGGGTAGTGATCATCAAGTCAATTTTATTGAGAAATGTAACCGGCTTAAGTAGGCTTTACAAAGAGATTTTTTTTGTATGGTAGTAGAATTGAGGGCCTTTCATCCTTTCAAATTGAATTGCTTAGTCCCTAAAGCCTTTGTATAAAATTCAGACAATATTCCTAAAGATGGTGTGCTTCTGCCGGTAAACTCCAGTGTGGGGGATGGTTCTTGGTTTGGGGGATATTTGAATAGAAATCACTTACGGCTCTAGTGGGCTGAGCAAAGAGTAGTGTTTATTTCTTTTTGGATGAATAGAATAATGGTTTCTCATCATTTTAAGGACTCGGCTGCCCATCGCTTAGCTAGGATATCACTCAAGTGTCGCCTCTTCAATAAACTCCGTGCTTCTTCGTTGAGTTTGTCTTCCTCCTCTCTTTCACTCTATTTTTTTCTCTCTTGAAGGTTTTAACCTCCGTTGATGGGTTGCCCATGCTATCCCATCCTTCAAGTTGAGTCATTACAAAATGGGGAAGAATCTCTAAAAGCAATAATCATCCACAAGAGTAAGAGACAAACTACCTCTTTTCATTTCAAATCATGATTGCATGGCATGCAATGTTTATTTAAATAACATATGCAAGAAATAGAAAGATAGAAAGAAAATGGACGAATTTTATGAAAACATCCCTTTTCTTGTGACCCTTTTAATGAGAACTTTTAATAGGGTTTTGGGACTATGCCAACCTCCTTGGTACTTCATTCGCTGGGTGTATTACCAGACAACAGAGGGTGAATTTACAGATCTTTTGTGGCATTTGGCATGCATTTGGAAGTTAGGAGTACCAATGCATAGGTCTGATAGAACTTTGCAAATGGTGAAGTCCTCTTCTACATGGATGGTGATTGTCGCTGCATGGCGTGGAGATAGTTGCTTAAAGGTAACATCTTGTAGATGGATGATTAGTTCTTCTTTCTCCTTAATATAGATCCAACATCTTTAAATAACCGGGCTTATTCTTGCATGAGTTTGAATTGGGCGGGATGTTAGAGGGGTTCTATGAGTTCAATTATGCCATTTGACCTGAAAAAAGAGAAAGAAAAACAAAACGTGGTCATCATGTGGAGTTGGAGGTTTTATGCATTACATGTCCTATGGAGGTCCCTTCTTTGAAGGAATCTAGGCATGATGCTGAGTCCATTTTGGAGATGGGGTTTTGGCCCTATATGTAATACAATACCTCTTCGGCATGGTCCAGTTGATGCTTCTTTGTTTAGGCAATCACACCTCCATGGACAAAGAGAGATTTAGACCTCTTTTGAAATATGATTCCATGCCTGCCATGAACCCTTAGGGTTACAGGAAACCCTTAGGAGTTTAGGTAGGTTTGATTAGTATGAGATTGGATAGTCCCTTTCTCTTTATGATTGATTAAATGTATAATAATGCAGTGACTAAAGTTTCTTGGGATGGATATCAATGCATGCACAGAATAGTCGCAGATATGTGAATAACATAATAGCAGTAAATGAATAGTTTAGAAGACCCCCTCCTTGTTTTGCTTCTGCCTTTGATTTTCTTAGTACTTGGAGATGGGGGCGGAGGATAGAAGACAAGAAATCAAAGATAAGTTAGTGTCTTGATTTGAAAGTTTTTACACAATGTATATCCTAGGGGTGCCCCTGCTCTTTGAGGGGGAGACTAAGTATGATGTTTTTTTTTCAGCTCATTTTTTGGAGATAGAGGGTTACCCCTGTATGCAAATACCATACCTATGTCTGGAATCATTCATACATTCATCCATGGAAACAAAGAGAATATAGTTCCATATTCATTGAATTCGAGCTTGAATACATGTAATTGAAGTACATTGTAATAGGGGGAGGGGGAACATTTTTTTTTGGGACTTTCACCTATCTACTTTACAATTGAAAACCTAAACTACTCTTGAGTCTTCAGACTTGCCTTCTTTTGATGGAGGCCAGTGATAGACCTTGATTTCGAATTTGCCCCTTGTCTTCTTGGTATCCTATATCCATGAGCAGAGAGGGACTAGGGCTCCTCTCTATGGGATAACTTGAAATGCATGCCATGAGTCCTTGGGGTTGCATGGGAATGCATAGGATTTTGGTTGGTTTTATGTAAGGGAGAGTGTGCTTGCTGTCACTCTCTATGGATTGATCATATGCATGAGAATGCAGTGATTTGAGTTACTTTGGAACTCTTGTCATGAAATGATGGGTTGAACGCATGTATATGTATACACGAGTATAAAGATAAGGAGTGCAATAGTAAAGTAGACATGCATGCATGAACATTTATACAAGCATCATAATAGTTGGAATAGACATGAATAAAAGGAAGCAAAGCGGTCGCTCTTTCCACCATGGTTTTGAAATTGACGTGTGTGTCTTAAATCTGGCAGAGGTTTGGCTATACACTGGTTTTTACATGAGCACGAGATTGAGGGTTTACTAATATTTCCTAAGAAGGCTCAGTTTCCGGATCTTCAAACCTAAGCTTAATTCTCGAGGTGGTGCCATTATCGGTTGGTGATCTAAGTGGGGAAACTATCAAGAGACTGTAGGCTAAGAAACTGACACAACATCTGCCCACAACCAATATAAGGTTCCCTCTTCTAACTAGAAGGGTAGTAATAAGGTAATAATGCAAATATACAAATGCGAGTGTACGTGCAATGAGTGTGTGAAATTTGGCAAAACAAAGGAAAAAGGCCCAACAACTTTCATCCATCCTGTCCATTCCATCCTACTCATTCATGGCATACATGGCAGTTAATATGACATAAAATAAATGAATAAGGGTCCATCTACCAAAAAAAATGCATAAAGTCAGTACCTTGATGACAAACTTAATGCATGATAGAATGATTGAATATGAATTGAATGCAAGTGATGACATGTTTTTGAAAATGGCTTTGAAAATTTTGATTTTGAAAATTTTGAAGTGGCTACACTTGGACTAATTAATCAATGATTCTAAATGAGTGAAGGGTAAAAAGACATGACAATGGCCTAACCTTCTAAGCTTTCCCATTGGAGTCGCCAGCTGTCGAGCCTCAATTTTTTGCACTCGAGAAAATAAGTGAGAAAAACATGGTACTCTATCGTTAGAACTCAACCCCTTAGAAGGATAAGTGCAACTAGGTTTGAATTGGAAATTGATTTGGATAAGGGCTTTTAGAAAAAGATTTGGAGTCGCTACTTAACTTGATTAAGGTGAATTAGATCACCTAAAACTAAGTGTAATCCGAAGATTAAACTTAGGGTTTTTGAAATGGTTTTGGAAAATTTACTCAAGAGAGAGTTTCTTTGGAGAAACCAGGTTTGGAAAGAATTAAGCTCTTTCTAAAAATAACTCCATTTTGGTTTTTCGAAAATAGTGATTCTAAGTTCGGAGGTTGATTACGTATAAGGAAGAGACACTAAACTATCACCCTTTGCTACCCTTGTAGTACCTACATATCTTTTCGCCCTAGGTTCACTCATTTAGAATCTTTGGTTGTTAAACAATCCACTACTATATACTTTGAGAAATTTAGAAAGAAGTTTGAATCATCACTTTAGGGATGATATGATGCATGATATGCAATTGCATGAAAAGAATTTGAAGAGAGATTTTGAAAAAGAGAATTGAAATTTTGAAAAAAGGTTGTGACCACATCCCTAAGGGTTGCCTACGTATCCTTTTGTCGGGAATTAGGTCAGTCGTAGTTTGGATTCGGGGTCCGATTGAAAATAAACACTTTGAGGTCTTTGAAAAGTTTTACTTGAAAAGAGTTTGATTGAAAGATTTGAAATTGAACTTTGACTTATTTTGGAAAGATTGAATTGAACTTTGAAATCATCTTGACTTAAATTAGAGTTTGAAAACCATCTTGGTTTATACTTGAGTTTTAGAAAAGAGTTAAAGCTTCCTAACCTAGGTGAGGGTTGAATTAAGGTTTTGGCCTCATAAGGTTTATGCAACCTAGGGTTGAAACATGCGCTTGAAATAGAAAGGTTTGATTTTAGAAAATTTTAATTTTAGGGAAGCTTCGAATTAGGAAAGTTCCATCTTAAGAAAGATTTGATTTTGGAAAGATTGGATTTACAAAGGTTTGAACTTAGAAAGATTTTATTTTGAAATTTGGAAAGTCGGAATTTGGAAAGGTTCGATTTAAGAAAGGTGTGAATTTAGAAACATTGAATTTGGAAAGTTGAATTTAAAAAGAGTTGACCTATGTTTGAGGTAACTACGGATTTAAGACATCCTAAGACCTAGGGTTTATGCAATGCATTAGAATTTAGAAATGTTGGATTTTAATTCGAAAAGGAAAAATTTGTTTTTGTAAGGTTTTGAAAATAGGAAATATTTGAAAGTTTGAAATTAGGATACATATGAAATTAGGAAAGATTTAATTTCTATTTTCTAAAGTTGAAGATTGGATTTTATTTGTAAAAATGGATGATTTGATTTGATTTGATTTCCTATATAGAAAAGATTTTAATTGACTTGAAAGTGGAAAGCTTTAGTTTTGGAAATCTAACATTTTACAGGACTTTTAAATTAGGAAATCTATCATTTCATGTAGAAAACGATTTTTGAAAATTTATGATTTTATGTAGATAGAAAACTATGATTTTATGTGAGAAAACTATGGTTTCCTAAACATGGACTTTAGAGTTTTGACTTGGACTTCAAGACAAAGATTTTTTGGAAAGTGAATATTTGAAAAGACCTTTTAGGAAGTGGATTTTCAAATCTATTTAGAAAGGGATTTTGAATATAGACTTTTGCAAGTCTCTTCAATATCTCACTTTCCTAAAATGATTCCAATCATGAGATGACTAGAATCATTCTAGAGTTGTGATTTTGATAACACCTAGGGTTTGAAACCCTAATATGGACTTTGATGGTCTTTCTGAATGTAACACTTTCCTAAAACAACCCTACCCATGGAATGACTAGAATCATCTTAAGGTTGTGGTCTTGAAAACAATTCTTTTGGATGCAAGTTTTGAAAACAATCTTTAATGCAAGTTTGAAAACACCTTTGAATATGGTATTGAATGCAATGTATGAACGTGACAATTACAATGCAATAGGGATGTGAACATATATGGTTAGGCTTCACCACATGATCAAGGGGCCGGACCCACACCATTTTAAGAGGAACTCAAAGCAAATCCCTAACACGGTGATTCTCTTCAAGACCTTCCTAGGCATGAACTAGGAGGTCCCTTGTTTCAAGCATGCAAGAAAGGGAGGTAGAAGATAGGGATTAAAATAGAAGAAAACCAAAGTGGGTTAGGAGAGATAATAGAGAGAGGGGGATTACATAAACTAAATCGAAAACCTACCTTGTCTTCTCTTTGTTTTGGTTGCTTTGTCTACTTCACCTTGAGAACTTTGAATACGCAGTACTTGATCTTCAATGGATGATTGGAGACTTGGATTTGAGTATATAGAGTATATGGGAGCTAGGGTTTGAGTGTTTGGATTGAAGGGTGGCTAGTGTTTGAAGGAGACTTGAGAAAACTAAGGGTTTTGAGGCTTGTTTTCAGTAATGCAGCATTTTTGGAGTAAGTTTCTGGATCATTTTTACACAGGGGGTGGTCTATATTTATAGGCAATTAAAGTTGGCTCTAGTGCCTGTTGTAGTGGCGCTAGGCCATTTTTTGGCTTGGCCCCAGGCTAGTTTTTGGCTTGCCGCCACTACTAGTGGCACCAGTCACTTAGGAAAGTTTTAAGGTGAAAAGAAACAGATCTTTCAACCCTTGGGACGCAAATCAGAAGATTTGGGCACTTGTCCTAATGACTACCATGCAATTTTTAGCCCAGCTCTACTAGGAGTGACTCCAAAAAGTTAGGAAATGACCCGGAAGGCCAGGAATGAATAAGAGCCCCTAAAAGAGTGTCACAGAAGTAGCTGACTTAAAAACCAGTGCTAGAATAGTTGAAAAGGGTGACCAGCCCACCAAGGGCAAAATAGTAATTTGAACATGGGGAGAACACCAAGATTGACCCAAAGTGATTGATTCACCCCCAAAGGTGCTCTATTTATCAGCAAGTGCACGGTTGACGGTTGTAATTTTATCCGGGAAGTCCGAAATTGTATTTCCTCAAGGACCAAGCCCAATATAGGCTATAGCACTCAACTTATACTAAATTAACTTGAAATTGAATTGCAATTAGAGAGGCATTGAATCTGAAATTAAAAGATGTAATAAAAAAGACCAAAAATCTTTTGAATTTTGATGAGAGTTTTGAATTACGAAACTATTGTAATGAAAATAAAAGTAGGTAACAACTAGGCAATTAGATTAAAGCAACTTAAAGCAAGATTTAAAATAATTAAAAGGGAATTGGGCTCAATAGATCCAATGACTCAATTCATCCAAGACTTTCAATGAGGTTTATAACTCAAATTAAATACAACAATCAAGAGTGTTTAATTCGGAGGATTTAATTTTGAAAACCAATAATTCTCAAATAATTGAAATTAAATACATGATCAATGGGGGAATCAAAGGTTAATACCATCGATTTAACTAGGGTCAATACCAAATTGGGAGTTTGTGCATTGAATTAGCCAAACATAGTTAATAACCTAGGTGTTCTTAAGTATCTTGCAATCAATTGATGGGAATGAATTCTTAGCAATCATGGATTAATTAGCTAGTAAAGAGCCATATATTAATACCATCTAAGTATTCTAAGACATTCACATGCAACTACTAAGTATTAGAAATCTAGAAAAATAAAGCAATCAATTCATGAGATACCTCCATTGAAACCCTTGGATTCTTTGAGTGACTTTCACAATTAAACCCAATTGAAAAAGATAGCTACTTAAATCCATCATAAAAATATGTAAAAATGTAAAGACAGCATGTAGAGATTTAAATCTAAAATTTTTTTGAACAATAAAAATGTTTGGTTACAAGAAAAATAAAAAAAAATGCAATAAAGTGAAAAAAATACAATACAATGAAGGAAAATTTCAAGTTCTAACTCTATACTATTACAAAGATAAATTTAAGCTAAAAAAATGAAAAAACCAACCTTTTTTGGAGCTTCTCCCACAGCCTCTCTACCTAAAAGTAACCCTAACTACTTAAAAACCTTCAAAAACTACCCTAAAACTTAGCTTGGAATGCAAAAAATGCAATCTGGAAGTCGAAATAGCGTTCGAACAGTCATCGGACTAGTGTGTTTGACGGCCGTCCGAAGTGTGCTGAAACGGTTACTGTTCACCGTTCGAATGCACTATTCACCATTGGAATGGTCACTATTCACCGTCCGAACGCACCATTCGGACTATCACTGTTCACCATTCGAACAGTGAACTGTGACCGTTCGAATGCACTATTCATGGACCATTCGGACAATTATTGTTCACTAGTCGACCTATTAACCTTGCAGCTTGATTTTGACCACCTTAGAGGTCGAGTCAACCAATGTACATTAGAAAACAAGTTGTAGTTCTTAAAGTCTTCTTTCTAGTCGCGCAAAATTCAGCTTAATCGGACATCAAAGTAAAAATTTATTGCCATAATACCGAGACAAGTTGGACTTCTCATCATTGGTTTGCTCATTTTGAACTCGTTGTGATCATTCTTTACTTCTATTTGCCTTTGTTAGCTCCTATAACCTAAAAAACACACACAAAACATAATCAAACAAATATATAACTAAAACAAGATAATTAATACTAATCTTAGTTTAACAAGGTGCGAATTAATGGCATATGATTACACTTTTATTATGTAATCACACCCCCCCAACTTGCATTTTGTTAGTCCTTCGTAAAAACTATCAAAGATATAAAGGATAATCTACACTTTCGTAGGGGTCATGGATGCATTTAGCCTATGCACCAAGCCTTTAAACCCCTATATTACCCTTAGTGGACAAGTGGTGTCTCATGATGGCTTCCAGTGATGATACTCACAAACATCCTTTTGTGAATTGCAAATCAATATAAGAATAAGGAATGAATGCATAATCCTACTCAAGTCAGCATTAGATGTCACTCTAAATTCCAACACTTGCATTAATATGTAACAAGTCATGCAAATGAGAGGTTTAAGTATGTGGGTGATAAATCATGCTAAGCAACATAAATGAAACTCACTTGTGCAAATCCAAACCTTTAAAGCTTTGATTCAATCCTTACCGGATATACACTTGCAATTAAAGACCCACATGGTTCTTACACTAGTATGTTCAACAATGGAGTAAATTTAAAGAGATAAATCAAGTGAACATACCAATTATAAAAATCGAAAAGATAGAAGTGTATCAACTTTAGTATAGCTCCATGAAAGAATATTCATAGTTAAGTATTGATTCAAAGAAATTGACAAGGTATAGCTTATACTCTATTAAAAACTTCAATCAAGCACAACTTGGATCAACTAGGCCATGTAGAGGTGAAGATAGCAATGTAGAAGGGGTGAAAGGTAAGGATAAAGAAAAGAAGCAAATGATCATATCATGTGTGATCAAAACATGAAATGATGAATGCAAAACAACTATAACTCTCCCTTTTCAACATTGAATATACTTTTCTCCACTTCTCGCTCTTCTCTTAAAATATTTTCAACTTTTGAACTCCTTTTTCATTCTTTTCTTCTTTCTTTTTTTTTCTTACTTCTTCTTTTGTTTCCATCCTTTTATCATCCCCTTTAGATTCAACATCTACTTTTCATATTTCAATATGCTTTCTTGCATTGAATTTCCCAAATCAATCTCTTCTTCCTCTTTTTTTTTTTTTTTTTAAGCAATACAAAAACACTCTTTTCTCATATAGGCATCCCTTTGCAATATAAGAGAGAAATCACTTTGCACTTTTCAAAAGGATAAAAGTAAAAGATCAACAAGGGTCAAGAGAAATGCATGGTTTGGCAAAAGGAAACTCATGGCTATCAAGAAGAATAGAGCATAGAATCATATATAAAGTTGTACAACTGAATCATTTTATAGAGTAAATTCAATTCATAAACCAAATACAAGCATAATGAAGCTATTGAATTAAATGAGGGTGAAGAAACTATCCTTGAGTAAATGTAAACGGTTTCAAAAGGCAATAAAGGCTTTAAACCTCACAAGGTAATAATCTCCACTAATGTAAGGATGAAAATGCAAAAACTAGTAACAAATGATGTTATAAAGCATGATTGTGCATAATGATGTAATCCCTTCTACAAATGCCTGAATTAAGCAATCCCCGCAACATGTTGGGTATGAGGAGTGAATCAACATCATTTTGAGTAAAGATACATACAAGAATTCCTATCTTCTAATCTCAAAAGGCACATTCGCAAGTAAAGCTTTTTTTTTTATAGGGTTTAAAAAAAATAAACAAAAACAAAAAAAAATAGAGGCAAAGTCTCTACCCATCCCCAACTTAAAATGATGCATTGTCCTCGATGCATGAAAAGCATAGAATGCAATTAAATGGTGGGAAAAGAGAAAATAAGGTGCCTTAGGCATCCCCAACTTATAATGAGAAAAAAAACTAAGAAAATAAAGAAACAAAACAACTACTCCTACTCCTACACAAATTGGAGAGACAATCACCCAATGCCATAAAGTGGAATTTAACATCATCCCACACCCCCAAACTAGAGACTTTTAAAGAGTTCATACAAATGGGAGAATATACAATGGCGACCTCTTTGATGAACTGAATGATATAGCATGAAAGCACACAAATCTAATAAGGGTCATGAAAGGTAGAAAATAAAAAATGATCTTGCACAAAGGTACCAATGATGCTTATGCTATGAAGTGATTGACCCTTCCCTTCTTTTAATTGGTCGGCCATGTGAATAATGTTTGGTTCTAATATTGGGATATGGAGCTCCAAAGGCTCCACTAGGGTAGGACTAGGTGCTAGAGGCTCAAAAGTAAGGATTTCATGATCCCTAGACATGGTAGGAATGGTCTCTAAACCATTAACATCCTCTTTGGCATGCACATCTCCAACATTCAAGAGACCAACATCCTCACTCTTTTCTTCTTGTGTGGAGTCCCTAATCTCAGACTCCTCTCTCTTTAGTTTTTCATCCCGAGGTTCATTTTCAATAATTTTCTCACTTCTCTTGAGGACGTCTTCCTTAGACTCAAAGTCTTGAGGAATGGTGGTTTTATCAAAAGTGTCCTCAATCTTAAGGTTAGTGACGGGATGGATTTGTTCAATTGAATGGACTAGCTCTTGATTAGGGTAAAAATCAAGGTGATTTTCATTAAATCTCTCTTCGGGTGGAGGTGGATATTCAAAATGCTCGTGGTGGTAATAAATTCGTGAAGCTTCATGAAAATCGTCAAAAGGGTTTTTGTAGATTTGAAGGAAGTCTTGATAATTCTTTGAAAAAGCTCCCTCATGTCCCCTACCAATCTTAAATTGATTACACCCCCCCAAGATTAGGAGATGGCCGCAGAGGCTCCCTTTGGCCATTGGCTCTAAGGTATTCCCTAAGAGACATGTTGGATGGTTCTTGTGTTCTAAGCTCATTAGCCCGAATGTAGTCTCTAGAAGACCTACATGGAGGTGTTTCCACACCACCATTCTCATGAATTCTCTAATTACCAAGGTTAAATTGATTACATCCCCTAAAATTGGGAGGTGGTCGAGGAGGCTCCCTTAGGCCATTAGTTCTAAGTCATTCCCTAAGAGACACATTGGATGGTTCTTGTGGTTTAAGCTCATTAGCTCGAATAGTCTCTAAGAGACCTACATAGAGGTGTTTCCACACTTCCATTCTCATGAATGCTCCCATTACTACCATTCTCAACCCATTGGGAAGAATATGACATCGTGTCTACGCCAATATGGTGAGATGGAGATGGGTATGAAAATGAGCCACCAAACATGATAAAACGTATAATGTAAGATAGATTCAATGCACAAACAAATGTAGCGCACCGTACCTCAACACATCATACACAACAATGCTCAATAATTTTCCATCCAAACCTTCAATCTTCGTATAATAAATTTCACCAATTTAAGCAATTTTAACCAAACCTCTAATCTCCAGAAGATATATACCACCAATTTGCAATTAAACACAACCCCTAATTCTCCACAAGCAATCCTCCAATCTAATTATTAAAACAAAACAACATCTATACAAATGAAACAAAATAATCCTAGAATAAAGAGTGTATGGGAGCTCTTGATCTGTAATGGATGATTGGAGACTTGGATTTGACTATATAAAGTGTATGGGAGCTAAGGTTTGAGTGTATGGATTGAAGGCTGGCTAGTGTTTAAAGGAGACGTGAGAAACCTAAGGGTTTTGAGGCCTGTTTTCAATAATGTAGTGTTTTTGGAGTGAGTTTGTGGATCCTTTTTACGTAGGGGTGGTCTATATTTATAGGCAATTGAAGTTGGCTCTGATGCCTATTATGGTGGCGCCAGGCCATTCTTTAGCTTGGCGCCATGCCAGTTTTTGGCTTGGCACCACTACTAGTGGTGCCAACTACTTAGGAAAGTTTTTAAGGCATAAAGAAATAGATCTTTCGACCCTTGGATCGCAAGACAAAAGATTTTGGCACCTGTTTTAGTGACTACCATGCAATTTTTAGATTGGCACCACTAGGAATGACTCTGAAAAGTCAGAGAATGACTTGGAAGGCCAGGGATAGACAGGAGCCCCTGAAAGAGTATCCCAGAAGTAGTTGACTTGAGAACCAGTGCTGAAATAGTTAAAAAGGGTGATCGGCCCACTAGGGGCAAAACGGTTATTTGAACTGGGGGAAACATCAGGATTGACGCAGAATGATTGATTCACCCCCAAAGGTGCTCTATTTATCCACAAGTGCATGGTTGACGGCTGTAGTCTTATTCAAAAAGTTCGAAATCATATTTCCTCAAGGACCAAACTCAATATATGCTATAGCACTCAACTCATACTAAACTAACTTAAAATTGAATTGCAATTAAAGAGGTATTGAATCTAAAATTAAAAGACAATAAAAGAGACCGAAAATCTTTTAGGTTTTGATAAGTTTTGAATTACTAAACTATTGCAATGAAAATAAAGTAATTAACAACTAGGTAATTAAATTAAAGCAAATTGAAACTAGATTTAAAGCAATTAAAAGGGAATTGGGCTCAATTGATCTAATCACTCAATTCATCCAAGACTTTCAATGAGGCTTATAATTCAAATCAAACACAACAATCAAAGGTGTTGGATTCGAAGGATTTAACTTTGAAAACCAATAATTCTCAAACAATTGAAATTAGATACATGGTCAATGGGGGAATCAAAGGTTAATACCATCAATTTAACTAGGGTCAATACCAAATTGGGAGTTTGTGCATTGAATTAGCTAAACATAATCAATAACCTAGGTGTTCTGAGGCAACTTGCAATCAATTGATGGGAATGAATTCCTAGCATTCATGGATTAATTATCTACTAAGGAGTCATAGATTTCAGTGATTAAAATTCCCAAACTTAGTCAATAATCGAAGTATTCTAAGACATTCACATGCAATTACTAAAAATTAGAAATCTAGAAAAATAAAGCAATAAATTCATGAGATACCTCCAATCAAACCCTTGGATTCTTTGACTGACTTTCACATTTGAAAACAATTTAAAAAGCTAGCTACTTGAATCCATTATAAAATCATGTAAAAATGTAAAGACAGCATGTAGAGATTTAAATCTAAAATTTTCTTGAACAATAAAAATATTTAGTTACAAAGAAAATAAAAAAAAGTGCAAGAAGTGAAGGAAAATACAATACAATGAAGGAAAATTCTAAGTTCTAACTCTGTACTACTCTTACTAACTCTATTCTCCTCTTACAAAGCTAAATTTAAGCTAAAAATGAAGAGGAAAAAAAATGAGAAAACCAACCTTTTTTGGAGCTTCTTCTGCCGCCTCTCTACCTAAAACTAACCCTAACTACTCAAAAAAACATTCAAAAACTTCCCTAAAACTCAACTTCGGAAGTAAAAAAATGCAATCTGGAAGTCAAAATAGCATTCGAACGGTCATCGGACGTGTGTCTGACAACCGTCTGAAGTGCGTTCGAATAGTTACTGTTCACCGTTTGAACGCACTATTCACTATTCAAACGGTCACTATTCACAGTCCGAATACACTATTCGGACGGTCACTGTTCACTGTTCGAACGGTACTGTTCACCATTCGAACGCGCTATTCACGGACCATACGGATGGTTATTGTTCACTATTCGACCCAGTAACCTTGCAACTTGATTTTGATCACCTTAGAGGTCGATTCAACCAATGCACATTAGACGACAAGTTGTAGCTCTTGAAGTCTTCTTTCCAATGGTGTGAACATTAGCTCAATCAGATATCGAAGTGAAGTGTTATAGCCATAATACCGAGACAGGTTGGACTTCTTATCACTAGCTTGCTCATTTTGAACCCGTTTTGATCATTCTTTATATCTATTTGCCTTTATTAGCTCCTATAACCTACAAAACATACACAAAACCTATTCAAACAAATATATAACTAAAATAAGACAATTAACTAATCTAAGTTTAATAAGGTGCGAATTAAATGCATATAATTACACTATTATGGTGTAATCAGTAATTCGTGAGAAGATTTAAAGATTGGAAACACTATTGAGAGTGTTCTTAGGAATTGTCGCTTTGAAACCCAAAACTAGTATGGTTAGAAAAGGCGAATATCCCACTAGATGTAAAACAATCATTTCACATTGGGTTTACTGGAATAGACTCTGAATGGTATGGAAAGGCACCAAAAGATCAGGAATACTATTAGAAACATCCTCAAAGGGAAACCGGTTTGATACCCAGAGCCAGTATGGTTCCCGGAGGCAATTGAATACCTAAGGGCAAAATGATCATTTTGACTGGATGCTTTTGGAATTGACCTGGAAGCAACTAGAAGGCACTAGAACGTGCTAGATTATCTTTAGGATAATCTTGGAAGGGTGGACTTACAGCTCTGAGGACGTAGGTACTTTCTTGAGAAGTGCGCTGGTATTGACCTGGGTTTTGAGTGTTTTCGTTACTCTAATTATGTGTGACGAGTTGGTTTTCAAAGGTATCCTATCCTCTAGTAAATGTGACATAGGGGGTTTGTTGGCATTCCCTATGTTGACCTCTTTGCAAGTGTTTCCATCACTTTAACGGTTGCGATATTCGTAAGTGTTTCTGTCACTCTGATAGTGTGAGTTCATTCTGGAGATTGCTTTATCTGTGGAAGTTGCTGGATGGTTTTATCGTCTGAGGGATCAAATTTCTTGAAAGATGTGTCGAATAGCGAACATTCTATATGGGCAGGCTAGCAGGCACAAGAAGTGAACCACTCTACCATCTCAGGGACTTGGGTTCTGTTCCGGTCAACGGGTGTGTAGCGGCTTATTGTTTTGAGGGATTTTGTGCTTTTTTCATAAACGTGCCGTAGTTGATGGACTTACCATCTAAGGGATTAATTTTTTCGAAAGATGTGCCAAAATTCAGTTTGAATGGTCTGGACTAGATTTGAAATTAGAATTAAGGTTAAAATAAGGACTTACCGACTTTAATAAGACGAACAAACTAGAATTAGATCGAGCAATGCCGCAAGGGTGTTCTGATCATTTTGCCTCTATTGAGCCTGGCGAGCCCGCTAAGTGAGTAATTAACTAGATTAAGTCTGGAAAGCTGGTTTGAACTTAAATGTATTTGTGTCGGTTTGAATGTGAGTCTGGTTGGGCCGGAGATTGCCGAGTGCGCAAAAATGGGGTGCTTACAGGGAGTTACTGATAGAACTATTATACATGAACATTTGTCACTCTAGTGTGCAACTCTCATAGAGAACATGAGAATAAATTGAACTAACAACAATCACATACATGGCTCATGCAAATCAGTAGCAAAAAGTGTTCTCCTGTGCACATGACTTATGTTTTCAAAATTACCCTCAACGTAAGTAAAGATGAAGAAATCTAAATCTTGATCATGTATTTTTGAAGATTTAAAAAAAATAATACCTAAAATTTATAACTATAATCATAGCACTAGGACAAAAGAATAAGAATTAAATAACTTCCTAGGCTATGTCAAAATTAGGACCTTAATTAGAAACATTAACCGTGCAGAATTTTTAGGGGTATTCAAAGCCTTTAAATAAGATTTTCTAACCCAAACAGATTTAGAATTTTTCATTTTTGAAATTTCTTGTCTGAGTTGAGTAACTTGTGAGTTCAAATCCTCTATCTGACGGTGAAGAGTATTATCAGGCAATCTAGGTTTTTTTGTAAAATATTACACCTAGGCTTGATATGTCCTATTATGCCACAATAATGGCAAACATAAACAAAATTTGATCGAGTGGTCTGCTGTTCTGGAAACTGCCATTCGTTCGAATGCCATTTTTTACCATTTGGATGTCAGGCATTCAACACTGTTTGTACCCATTCGAATGCTGAGAAGAATTAAAGTTCGTGAAATCGGGAACATACCTGGGCTCTTTTACCTATTTATGAATTCTTAATGGTTCATATACGTCTTGGTATGCTTCAGAAGTTGATAGACTCATTGGGGGCACAAATTTCAGACTTTTGTTCAATCTAGTTCCATCAAACCCGATTCCATCTTTATCTCCAACCAAGTTTTGTATACTCCAGATGTGATCAACCTTTTCGAAGCCTATACTGAAACTCTTGAAAGAATCTTTAGTACGAGATAATTCAGATATAACAAATTCTAGTTCTTTATCAATATTCTTGTTTTTCTCGAGAGTTTCAAACAATCCCCTTTTTTTTTTTTATAAGAATTAATTTTTCTAAAAGGGTGGTCCTATGTGTCTGAAGTTGACTAATAAGGGCCTGGCTATCGTCAAACTTCTTTAAAAGAATTTCATAATCTTGTTGACAATTCTTGAGGTTTGTCACCAATTCTTGATTAATCTTGCCTAAACTTGACAATTTCAATTTCAATTTTTTATTTCCATGCATCAATTGAATAAACATGGCATCTTCAGAGGTGATGGGATCCAAATCTTCTATAGGACTGGTTGAATCAATACAAGTAAGGTTAGCAGGATGTTCAGGGTTTGACTCAGACCTAGGGGTATTTGACTCAGAATTAATTGAAGCAGTAAAAGCTATAAAATTACCTGAGTTTTCTTCATGATTTGATTGTTCTTCATTATCAATATAATCCCAAGTCACGGTCATAGCATTACCTTTTCCCTTCAAATGGTTAGGGCATTCTTGAGCAAAGTGTCCAAGTCCGTGACATTCAAAACATCGTACTGTACTACCCTTTTTCTTTCCCTTTCCATCGTCCTTGGGACTACTTTTGTTTTGGTTGCTATTCTTGTTATTGAACTTGTTGTTCTTGTTCTTGAAATTGCCAGATTTCAAAAGAGTTTTATGAAATTTATTTACAAGATACTCCACAACTTTAGATTCTTCTCCTTCTTGCTCCTCATCAAACTTGTTTTCATTAACCTTGGAAGTATTTAAAACAAAATTTTTTGGTTTATTGGTTTTACTAAACTAGTCCCATAAGTCTAAAGTTTTTCAACAAGTTCATCAACCCTAAGTGAATCAATATCTTTACTTTCTTCAATAGCAGTTACTTTGGGTTGAAATTTTTCAGGCAACGATCTAGAATCTTTCAAACAATACAACACTCGGAGATTTTTTCTCCAAGATTGAAACTAGAATTTACAATATCACTTAGCTTTTCATAAAATTCATCAAAGGTATCAGTTTCATTCACAAAAAGATTTTTGAAATTTGTAGTCAACATTTGCAGTTTTCCAATTTTAACAGAAGTAGTACCTTCTTGAGTGATTTCAAGAATGTCCCATGCCTTTTTAGCAATCTCACAAATTGAAATTCGTCTAAATTCTTTAGGTGAGAGACTGTTATAGAGGATGTTCATGCCCTTGGCATTCTATCTCACAATTTAATTTCAAGAGAAGTCCATTGATTCGAAGGTTTCTTAGAAATAACTTCAGCAATAGTAGTGGTGGGATGAGTCCTACCTTCAGCGACTGAAATCCATACGAGTTCGTCAATTCCTTTAAGAAAATCTCTGATTTGTACCTTCCAATATGAATAATTAGTTCTATCAAAATATAGTGGTCTAATAGTGGAATGTCCTTCTCTTTGCATATCCATGATCCTAGGTATAAAATCTCACTCGTAGTATTTTTTTTTAAAAAAAAAATTTGTTTTGAAAAATAGAGTGAACCCGCTCTGATACTGATTGAAAAAGCATGGGAGCGTGGATTTTCCTAGAGTAATTAATTAACCTAACTGATTAACAATCTAAATTGGTCAATTAGCTAAGTTCATTAAATTTTATATGCAACTTTAAAGCAATAAAGTGAAGAGACACGGCACACATGATTTTAGTGTGGAAATCTTATCAACCAGGGAAAAAATCATGGGGCCACGCACAGCCATTAACGTACTCAACACTATAACCTTGAATAGTTACAAGAATAAACTTATAACCCAACCTGTTAATCCACAACTTTGCGTTGATCTACAACTATGGTAGAAGTTTAAGATTTGATCGCTAGATACCCACGATTCACCGTTCTCCCGTGCTATCGACATCAATATTTGAAATTCGCCAAAGAAGATATATGTGAAATTTGTATGTTGACTAGAAGAAATAGCCTTTATATAGAGCCTGGAGGATTTGTAGAGCCTTGGACGAAGTGTTCTTCAAATTAGGAAAGGATTCCTAAATTGACATAGAGTAGAAGTCGAAGTCCAATTCTCTGTCGTGCGTTCGAATGGTTTGACCCGCCGTTTGGACGCTCGCCGTTCGAACAATCTGATGACCCTTTCAAATAGTCTGTAGTTTCTTCAACCTCTCTATTTTGCCTTTGCTGCAGCACCTTAATTTATTCTAACACTTCACACATCTACCTAAATGTAGGAATTACATACAAAGTGCATTTGCTCTAAATTAGCCAATCTAAAAACCTAACACTACAAAGGCACACAAAGGTTATACGAGAAGATCCAAAGTGTATTTGTAGCTGTTGACTTGTCAAACAACAAATTTAGAGGAGAAATTCCAGAATCACTTGGAATTCTCAATGGGCTCGAGGCGCTAAATCTTTACAACAACAATCTCAATGGTGTCATCCCATCATCCTTAGCAAATCTGACAGAGCTGGAATTGTTGGACCTTTCTCAAAACATGCTCTCTGGAGAGACCCCTCAGCAATTAACCCAACTCACATTCCTGGCATTCTTGAACATTTCTCATAACCATCTCACAGGCCCTATACCTCGAGGGAAACAATTTGATGCATTTGAAAACAACTCATATGAAGGCAATTACGGATTGTGTGGTCTCCCTCTGTCGAAGTTATGTGGAAATGCACAGGCCCCACCACCACCACTACCACCCCCAAGCTTTCAAGGTGATGATTCAGAATTTCCAAACGGTGTTGACTGGATTGTCATATTCATGGGATATGGAAGTGGGCTAATAATTGGGTTAGTTCTTGGGCACACTATGACAACTATGTATCATGAATGCTTGTCTGGACCTTTGGAAGTGGTAAGCGAACCCAGAGAATGAAGAAAAGGAAGGCACCAAGAAACTAACTCAATAAGCAATATTTCATTTGTAATGTTTATCCATGCGGATGCTTTTAGCTTGTGTGAAATCGAAGTACTATATATATGCTCGTGTAATCTGTAATTTTTTCTTTGTTCCTTCTTTTAAGTGATGCCAGTAGCTTCTGCTTGTAATATCATTCCATGTACAGAGGTGAAGCAAAGAATAAATGTGATTTCTGCTTTTACCTTGCAGCTTAGGTGCCTAGCTTGAGTTGATCAAATTCCTAGTCTCACAAACTCTTGCCTAAATGGGAGTGGTTTGTTTTTGCAAGTTGGTTGAGTGGACCTCTGCATTCAATTTTGACTATCTAGAAGGGATATCTTTACTTCACGTTAGGAAGACAGACACAAGCAGAGAGAAGGGAGAAATGCAGGGGACATGGAAGCTGAAGTCGATTAGGCAATGTTTCATGAAAGTTTTTATGCTTTTTGGGTATGTCCTTTATTAGCTTTACTGATGAATTGGAGGTACCATGCTTTTGAGATCTGTTTTACGTAACTTGCTTGTGTCTATTGCATTACCATATGTATTTTGTTCGGCGAAAACAATACAATGGCTTCTTTATTTGGCTTAGACCCTTTGGGAGAGAACTTTTGGTTGCCTTCTTGTTGTTTTTCAGAAGTCATTTGCTGGTCTTCTCTCTTTAGAATTTTGTGTGACATTGATGTTTGTGGATGCACAACTCTTCCTTAACCTCTTCTCTAGCAACTTACTCCACAGTTTGGGGCAATTCAACATTTAATGAAAAATTTATTGAATGGTTCGAGAGAACTATGTGGCCTTACTACATCATCTCACAATGCATTTACGCTCCTATTATATGAGATGTCAAAATATTTTACCTAACAGACAAAACTACGGGCATTGTCAGATGAAGAGCAAAATTACGTGGTGCTTCACGAGCATTGAATAGTTACTCCATTTGGATCAAGGAGAGCAACAAATAGCACCATTTTGTGATGAATTGAGAAAATTATTCTAGCTAGCATCATATTTTCTCCTTTTGGATCAACAAGACCAACTTCCCTAAAGTTAAGCTTTGTGTCCATTTCACCACCATATTATCTTTATTTTTTTTTAAAATTAAAATCATGAGAACTTTACTAAGCTGGTAACAAAAAGTTGAATTTGTTATCATGTTTTTACGATCTATCATGAAGTTTACTCAAAGCTACCTTAGACCGAAATAACCTAAGGAGAAAATCCTAGTTAATGTAATATATATATATATATATATATTGTGGTTTTAAAGGGCCAAAGTCAAGAAAAGGGTGAGTCAAACCATGGCATGGGTGAGAGTGCCACAAGCTAGGTCACCCTTCTCAACCCTAAAGTTAATTCACTTGTATGATTCTTCAATTAAATTTAATTCTTTTTCCTCAAAAAAATCAATGCTAGTGATGTCTACAAAATCTGCCTTTAAAACCCTAGTTTTTATTCTTTTCACATTGTACTTTGAGGGGCTATGGTCAGATCAAAAGGATACTGCAGTTTGTGTGTGTATATAGAGAGAGAGTCTTCATTTAAAACCCTAATAATAGAAAAAGGGGTTCATGTTATTTTTATTTTTCTATAAAAATAGTTCTGAAAACTTACAAAATGCTTTTTCTTTTATCCTAAAATTGGGATATTTTATAAACAATTTCTAAGCACAAGTTCCAAAACCAGTTTATCAATCATGATCTAATTGAAATTCAGTTTGCCAAAGTCAATTTTGACAACTTTTAGAAAATGCAAACAAAAATAGGAGTAAACAGTGTAATCAAACGGGTTTTAACCAAATAGTTGGACATTATGGGCTGGGCCTTGCATTTCTTTATATATTTATACATATATATGCATATTCATCACGGCTAGTTTGTTGTTTTGGTTTATTTAATGATTTAGCTATGGTTCACTACTTAGATGGTTTTTATTTTATTACATGTAATTTATTAACAACCAATTTACTTTATAGTTTTAGCTGTTAGAGAGAGGTTTCTCAATACATCCCCTTTACTTGTAGCCGAGTATCTATCATAAATGGGCCAAAGACTTGCAGGCATTACAAACATGGTAATGTCATACAAGTATAATTTATTTATAATAATTTTATACAGAATCATGTAGTGGGCCGACGTCTATTCATTGAACAACAAAAGGCCCCATCACTGTTGTCAATATATATAATTCCTGTCAACTTAATATTTTCCTTATAAATATGTAATTGGTGAAGTTAAAAGAGAAATGTAACTTCATTATTTGTAACCCTTACGAGTAGATGATATTAGAATTTGGATTCCATATCATTGCTTAATACATTTCAAGCATGAATATTCGGCCACTGAAACAGTGGGTCAGCAAGGACTGGACCCACCTTTAAAGCACAAATATCAGAACTTCATTTCCCAAAATTTTCTAGATTCCAGAGGGTAGTGACATGGACTATGAGAACTTGATTTCCCAAATTTTTCTAGATTCTAGATGATAGTGACATGAACTAGTCCAAGTTCATTATGTTTGAAAAATTGCCTAGTATTAATTACCAAAGAGGTGATTTATAATGGGGTAATTACACTTTAATCTTATGTAGTTTGAGTCAAAATCAAATGACTCTTTTGTGATTTAAAAGTGAACACATGACCCTATGTAGTTTGAATTTATCTATAAAATGAATAAAAATCATAAAATTTAACAAAATTTCTATTATAGGAATATTTTTGTCCTTTTATATCTTTAAATTTAGATTCTAATTCATTGCTTAATACTTTTCAAGCCTAAATTGGCTGCTGAACTGGCGTGTCAACAAGAAATAGTCGGCCTTTAAAGCAAAGACTTTTTATCTGGGATTTAAATCACTGTTTTGGACCATTGGAGATGAACTCATTCAACTGGATAAAAATAGACAGAACACAGCATTGAGTGATGATACTGACAATTCATTCACATCATCTTCCACATTTCCCAAGCGCAATGGCAGTGACTTTGAGGAATTTGGAGGGCCCGGGGATACATTATTCCAAGCTTGGGTATGTCTACGTAGCATTCGTTGTTTTGAAGATTTCTCAATGGTGTCACAATTGCAAGTGTGAGAGTCGAATCCTAACTATAAAAGCACATCATTCCCAGGTTGGGTGGCTCGTGTTTTAATGTTTTAATTTGGAGATATGAAATAACAAAAATAATCATATAATAGAATTTTTGTTAAATTTAATAGTTTTTATTAATTTTGCAAATAAGTTCAAACCACATAGGATCATATGTTTATTTTTAAATTATAAGAAGGTCATCTGATTTTGGTTTAAACTACAAGAAGGTAAAGTGTAATTATTTCATTATAAACCACCTCTTTCGTAATTAATATTTGCATTTTTATGATCTATTATAAAGTTCACTCATGGCTACCTCAGATGGAAATTATCAACCTAAGGCAGGAATCCTGAAGTTAATTCACTGGTACGAGTTTTCGAACTATTGAATTAATTCTTTTACTGTATAAAATCAATTCTAGTGATCTCTGCAAAATATGCGCTTAACTTTAATTTTTTTTCTGTTCTCGTTGGACGTGCATAGACCACTGTCATATCAAAAGGGTTTAAACTCACTATTACAGAGAGGCTTCTCAATACATACGCCCCAATTATATCCAGACTATCCACCATAAATAGGGCTAATACATGTATATATTATTAGGAAAATGTTATTTTTTTAAAAAAAAATTATCAAAATGACGTGGCACAGGGGCAGTAATTTTTTTTAATTTAGAGTCATCGTATGGGTGCTTTATTTTAAATTAGACTTACATATAAAAATTTCATATAAAATGATACGACATATTTGCATGTATTCCTTCAAAAACAAAAGCCCAAATATGTTATTCATATGTAACTGAAAAAATTCTATTACCACATCGTTTTCTTTTAGAGAGTGATGTAAGCTAGCTACTTATATTTTCATGTTTTAGATTATTTTAGAATTGGGATTCTAAATCATTGCTTTATACTTTTCAACCGTAAATTGGCCGCTGAACTAGTGTCTCAACAAGAACTAGTCCGCCTTTAAAGCAAAGACTTTTTATCTGGTATTTAAATCACTGTTTTGGACCATTGGAGATGAACTCATTCAACTGGATAAAAATAGACAGAACGCAGTATTGAGTGATGATACTGACAATTCATTCACATCATCTTTCACATTGCCCAAGCGCAATGGCAGTGACTTTGAGGAATTTGGAGGGCCCGGGGATACATTATTCCAAGCTTGGGTAAACATTTTTCTACGTAGCATTTATTGTTTTGAAGACTTTTCAAAGGTGTCACAATTGCAAGTGTGAGAGTCGAATCCTAACTATAAAAGCACATCATTCTCAGGCTGGGTTGCTCATGTTTTGATGTTTTAATTTAGAGATATAAAATAATAAATATATTTATATAATAAAATTTTTGTTAAATTTAATGGGTTAAATAAGATGTCCAAACTTGATCTAATCTTTTTGTCAAAAATTTGAATTTAATAAATGTTTATTTTATTTATTCAAATCAGTTATGACCGTTGGGGCATAAGGGCATGTTTGGCTGGCCAGTGGCTATTCCGAATAGGTAATTCAGGTTTGGAAAATAGGCATCTGTTTGGATAGATCATGAATATTCCGAACAAGTTTATCGAGGCTTATATAATGCCAGACTTTCTGCATTTCATAACAATCCAAAAATTAGTTTTCTTTCCCAGTTTTTTTTTACATATTCAGAGATTCATTCCTACATATTTAGAAGTTAATCCAAGAAAGTACATATCACAGTAGAGTTTGTCAGAACACACATATTGCAGTGCTGCATATGTGTATGATGATAATTGTATCTTGGGTGGTAAACACCCATTCAAACCATTAGCACCATTTGGTTTTTTTTTTGGGGGGGGGGGGGGGGGGGGGGGGGGGGGGGGGGGGGGGTGTTTAATTATCTTAAGGACAGAGTGTAATATACTTGTCTTGATCTCTTCTTCTTTTTTTTAATCCTGCAGATTCTGGAACTTCAATTCTTGTAAAATTTTCTTGATATGGTTCAATTCTGTAAAAGTATATGTGGTATTATTGCCTTGGTGAATCTTTAATTCTGGAGGTAGTATTGTTGGAATTATGTTTCAGTATTCAAAGAGGCATTTTCTTATTCTTAAATTTTACTATTGGCATGATTAGAATTTTCTATATATAGAACACTATTAGTACACATATTGGATAATAATCTTAAGAGCATCTCCAAGGGGCTCTCCAAAATGGCTCTCTTAGCTATTTTAGAGATTAGGCAAATCTCAAAAATGACCCTCCAACCAGCTCTCTATATGGCTCTCTATTTTAGAGAGTCTTATTTTGGCTTTCTAAATTTTAATTCACAAATCTTTGTCACTCTCTCACCTCTTTTTTTCCTCTTTTCTTGGGGTGAATCTTAAAAAGGGAATAATTCATGAGATGGCTAGTTAAAATAGAGAGTAAAATTGGAGTATTTTTTTTAATAAAATGGCTACCTAAAATAAATAATAAATTTTTTAAGTATATTTTGACAAGCTATTTTAGAAAGTAGGCTTGGAGATGCTCTAAGGAGATGATGAATGCTATGTTGATAAGTTTTGGTTTAACCCAAAATTTGTGGGAGGAAGCTTTACTTTCTGCATACTATGTTCTCAATAAGATACCCACAAGACACTTAGAAAAACACCTTATAAATTATAGATAGGTCACGGACTTTCTTATAAATTCTTAAAAATGTTGGGGTGTTTGGCTTAGGTGGCAGCTCCTATCCTTAAAAGGGTTAAAATAGGACCTAAAATCGTTGTATATTCATAGGCTATGCTGAAAATAGTCCTGCATATCGGTTCCTTGTTCATAAGATTGAAATTTCTAATATTCTCAACATCTTTGTGGAATTTAGAGATGTATCATTCTTTGAGAATAAATTTCCTTGTAAACTTGCACAAGAATTTAGTTCTCTTTAAAGAACATATGATTCAATAATGAACCAAGACCAAGAGTCTGTTGATCAAGGAAATGAGGATGAACCTCGATAGAGTAAAAGGGTAAGGACGTCCATGTCCTTTGGTCTTGATTTTCTAACATTTTTGTTACAAAATAAGCCTCTGAGATTCAAAGATTATGTGTTCTTTCCGAAAGCCCTTTATGGAAATAGTTGATTGATAGTGAAGTTGAATCCATCTTGCAAAATCACACTTGGAAACTAGTGGATCTTCCACTTAATAATTAACCTTTAGGGTATAAGTGGATCTTGAAGAGGAAGATGAAAGTTGGTAGATCAACTGACAATGATATTTGTAGTCAGTTGTAGAAAAACTGAAGGAATGGACTAATTTGATACAAACTCATCTGTGACAAGAATAATATCCACTCGTATGTTAATTGCATTTGTTGTATTGTAAAATTTTCATATACATCAATGTATGATAAGATGACAGTCTTGAATGGTGAGTTAAAGGAGGATATTTGTATAGATCAACCAGAGGGGTATATAGCTCCTGGTAACGAGAAAAATGTATGCAGACTTGTTAAGTCTTTGTATGGACTTAGACTAGCACAAAAAATAATGACATGGAAAGTTGACAGTAGTGTGATGTCAAATGGATTCATGACAAATGAATATGACAAATGTGTCTATGTGATAGATAAAATAAACAAACATGTCATTGTTTGTCACTATGTGGATAATATGATTATAATTAGTAGTAATAATGATTTTATTAAGACTACTATGAAAATGTTGAATAGTAAATTTGACGTGAAAGATCTAGATGTTGTAGATGTGATACTTGGTATTAAATTACCAAAACGTTTGGAGGATATGCTTTATCACAACATATTGTATCGAGAAGGTACTCGATAAATTTAATAAGTCTGACAGCAATACAGCAAGAACATTTGTAGATGTGAATCTTCATCTCACTAAATAATAACGATAACTGCATATCTTAAATTAAAGTATTCTCAGAGAATAGGCAGTTTAATGTTAATCATGAATTGTACTAGTCCGGATATTGCATACTCAGTTAGTAAATTGAGTAGATATATGAGTAACCCAAGGTTAGACCACTGGAAGGCAATAGTTGGGGTATTCAGATATTTGAGATACACCTTGAACTATAGGTATCCAAATGTACTTGAAAGGGTGCACTGATGCTGACTGGACATTTAATACTAAAGGCTCTTAATTCATGAAAATTTTGAACTACTTGGAGGTATGCTTGATTAAAATCAATTAACTAAGCTAATCAATCACACTCTAATCAAAATCGCATGCATGAAAAGTAAAACAATCACACAATAGATAAGATTTTTGTCGTGAAAACCTAAAATAGGAAAAAACCATGGGACCTAATCCAGCTTAGGTTCCAAGCACTAAAATCAATCGAACAGTTCACGAGGATGACTTCCAACTGTACCAATTCAAAACCCACAAATCTAAGTTGATATGAACTTGCTTGCTTACGCTACAACTCACTATTCTCCCGTGCTTGAACCACGATGAACCAACGCGATGAATCGATGTCTTGATGAACCACCAAGACGAGCTTTTTATACCTTTGAAGATTTAAAGTTCTTCTTATTTGCTAAGGAGGCACCACCAACTTCAAGGGTTTCCTAGGAGCTCTCAAAGATCTTTTAGAATATATTTCAAGCACTCTAAAGCTCTCTAACCCTTTTAGGAATTGAACTTTGCTTTATATAGGAGTTGAAAGAGAATCCTAGCTGAATATGGAAGTTTCCAAATAAACTGAGGACGAGCACCAACAGTTGTCCCTTAAGAACTCTTCTCGTCAACTGAGGCCACAGCACCACTTGCTGTCCATCCTTTGCGGCAGCTTCAAGACAGCTTCAACAAGTGTTTTTCTTCCATGCACCTCGCTCTAGCACCAAGGCACTTTAAGGAGTGCCAACCTGCTGTGATGACTTTTTTATTCTTTGAAGCTTCTTTGGGCATTTCAAACACTCTTGAGCATTTGTTTGAATTGCCACCCCTTTCACAAAATAGCCATCTAAACATCTAAAGCTATTATAAATTTTTGACACACGGATTTAGCCAATAAACACTAGGTTCTTACAATCTCCCTCTTTGGTAAATCCATGACAATAACTAACTACCCTGACGAGCTCATCCCAATATAATATCAATGTCTCAAGGATAGTTGAGCTTGCTCAAGATAATTAACTGCATATGAAAACACGTAGAATCAAAACATCAAGGCACATATGTTTTCTCCCCCTTTTTGTCACGAATTAACAAAGGGAGGTGCAGGAAAAACAGGAGGAATGAGATAAGCAATTATGCTCAATGAGTGAAAGAATAAAATATTCTAAACATAGATAAGATGAAATCTACTCAATGTTCCCCTTATGTAGGATAGAATAAAAACATGCACAACACACTTATGAAAATTAATGTATGATTATGCACATCATTAGAGCCTAAAAAATATCTACCTACAAAGTCATATGAATCAAAATTTGCTCAAAAGCATTAGTTAAGAAATTGATGCATGAACTAAAATAAAATTCTAGACTCTTTCTCACAAGATGATGGAGTTCATGAAAATAATCCAAGCATGTGTATACGGTGAACTTGCAAATACGAGATTTGAGTATGAAACCAATAGCAGTGATAAATGTTAATAAGATTATTCAAATTCTAGAGAAATTCACACTACTAAAAGTCAAGCCAATCATGTTTGTAATGTATTCAATGGAAGCTCCCCCTTAATTTGATAACGCCAATCATAATACCTTTTGAGCAAGATTTTTTCTTTTTGACATGCTCTATTTTTTATTTTTTTGGCAATCATGTGGTGGCTCTCACATTATTGAATATAGTAACCCTTTCTGTGATTTTACCCAAAGGGTGTATATTTTGATATACATCCATAGTGGCACACATATTCAGAGGTAGCTCTTTCCATCATGCACATCTTAGATTTTTCTTTTTCCAAAACAAGCATGAGGGCAAAGCATTGAAGAAGATGAGAAAAATATGATTTTTGGTAAATCTAGTATATGATTCTATCTTAGAACATAAGAATAATTCAAACTAATAAAAACCATGTACATGTTTTTACAAATTCAATCGCACCAAGTGTGCACAATGAGCACTAGGTTTATAATCATGAAAATCATCACTCAAAATTAAAAGTAAAGAATTAAATCTTAGTGATGCACACTAGTTCTATACTAACACATTTAGCATCATTCTCAACGTGCGAAATTAAGCATAGATGCCATGAACCCATCAAACAAACATAATCACAAAAATATTTTTTGTATTATGCACATCCTAGGTTATGACAAATTCATACCTCATTCAAGAGGGTCAACCCCTACAGATTTTCTAGGGGTATTATAGGCCTCTAAATCTGCCTTCCTAATCCAAATAGTTCTATGCTGATGCGGATAGCATAGCAGAAGATTACTTAGAGACCCAGAGGCGTCGTTATGCTCGGGTCGGTGGTCAGTAAACTTTAATCAGCCATAACTTTTGATCCGTAACTCCGTTTTCCTATTATAATATGTTTTCGAAAAGCTAGTGATGAGCCAGAGACAAAGGAGGGCCTTTACGAGTGGTTGGTCATGCCATTTGGGCTATCGAATGCACCAAGCACTTTTATGCGTGTGATGAACCAGCTCTTCCGGCCTTTCATTGGGAGGCTTGTGGTGGTTTACTTTGATGATATATTGGTTTATAGCCCTAACCGTGCCATGCACTTGCAGCAGGTTCTTAGTCTGTTGCAAAAGGAGAGGTTCGTTGCGGCCACTGCCAAGTATTCGTTCATGTCCGATAGTGTACTGTTTCTTGGGTACATCGTGTCGGGAGATGGGATATCCGTGGATGAGGCAAAGATTGAAGCTGTTCATAAGTGGCCAACTCCGAAGAACATTCATGATGTGTGCAGTTTTCATGGATTGGCTTCGTTTATCGGAGGTTCATTTCGGGCTTTAGTAGCATCATGGCCCCTATCACAGATTGCATGAAGGCTGGGCAGTTTACTTGGTCGGAGGCAGCAGCTAATGCTTTTGAGAAGATCAAGCACAAACTGACCACCGCTCCTGTGCTTGCATTGCCAAATTTTTCTAAGCATTTTGAGTTGCATTGTGATGCATCAAAGGTAGGCATTGGGGTAGTCCTTAGCCAAGAGGGCAGGCCAATTGCATACTTCAGTGAGAAACTGAATGGAGCTAAGGTGAATCATAGTACATACGACGTGAAGTTCTATGCAATTATACAGGCCTTGAAGCATTGGTACCCCTATTTGTCGCAAAGTGAGTTTGTGTTGTTTTCTGATCGTAATGCCTTGAAACACATTAACAACCAGGACAACCTGTCAGCAAGGCATGCGAGATGGGCTGCATATCTGCAACAGTTCACCTTCTCCCTCAAGCATAAATCTGGGATTCAGAACCAGGTTGCCGATGCCTTTAGCCATTGCACTTGCTTACTTACCACTTTACGGGCAGAGGTAATTGGTTTTGATTCATTTCGTGAATTGTTAAGTACTGATCAAGTGTTTGCCTCTATTGTTCGTGAAGTCAAGACAGGTCGGCGCACGGATTTTGTGATGCATGATGGGTTTCTGTTTAAGGGTACCTAACTGTGTGTGCCTCAATCCAGTCTACGCCTTAAGATCATCAAAGAGTTGCACGAGGAGGGGCATATGGGGCGTGATAAAACCTGGCAACTTGTAGCCAATTCTTATTATTGGCCTTCTATGCGGCGTGAAGTGGCCAAATTTGTTGACGGGTGTCGAATCTACCAAGTGTCCAAAGGGACGACGACCAATGCGGGATTGTATATGCCCCTGCCAATTCCAAAGAGGCCATGGGCGAATGTGAGCATGGACTTCGTATTGGGGCTCCCGCGTACACGGCATGGCAGCGATTCTAACTTCGTGGTGGTGGATAGATTCACAAAGATGTCACACTTCATTGCTTGTAAGAAGACTAATGATGCTGTCAATATTGCTCAGTTTTACTTTCGGGAAGTATATCGTCTTCATGGGCTGCCAACGTCCATAGTTTCTGATATGGACTCTAATTTCCTTAGCCACTTTTGGAGATGCTTATGGTGGTTGGCTAATACGCAACTGGATTTTAGCGGTGCCTATCACCCTCAGGCCAATGGGCAGACCGAGGTGGTGAACCGTTCGCTGGGTAACTTGCTGCGGTGCTTAGTAGGGGAAAATATGAAATTATAGGATCAGAAATTGTAGCAAGCTGAGTTTGCATTTAACCGGTCGATGAATCGTAGTTCGGGTTTTAGTCCATTCTTTGCCAATTATACATTCCAGCCATGAGCTCCGATTGACTTAGCCCCTGTTCCTGATTTGAAGAGGGTCCATAAGAAGGCAGAGGACTTTATTACTGATCTGTAGGCTATCCATAAATAGGTGTAGCAAAATCTGCGTGAGTTGACGGCAAAGTATAAGGAGGCGACTGACCAGAAGCGGCGCTTGGTGGAGTTTGAAGTGGGGGAAATTGTGTGGGCTGTGCTGACGAAGGATCGATATCCAGCGCATGAATATAACAAACTAGCAACTTGAAAAGTTCAGCCGTATGAGGTTGTTGAGAAGATCAATCCAAATGCCTACTGCTTAAAGCTGCCGAGCCATGCTAACACTTCCAACGTGTTCAATGTGAAGCATCTCATTCCTTATCGTGGTGACAGCTCTGAAGAGGAGGAGGAGGGATTGAATTCGCGGTCGAATTCTTTCCAACCTGGGGAGGATGATGCGGATCGCATAGCAGAAGATTACTTGGAGACTCAGAGGCGTCGTTATGCCGGGCCGATGGTCGGTAAACTTCAATCGGCCATAACTTTTGATCCGTAACTCTGTTTTCCTATTATAATATGTTTTCGAAAAGCCAGCAACAAGCCGGAGAAAGGAAAATGATTTTTTTGGCCTAGGAAAACATGAAAAATGCCTCTAAGTATATTTTTGGCCCGTTTTGTGTTTTGGGCTTATTTTTTTGGGCTTTCGTCATTTTTTTTTAATTAACCCGGTTTGTCCTAGGCCCTAGGGTTTCGTACCGTGTATTTATACTCATGTTAAGACATTTTTTCCGTAGTTTTTGAGATTAATAAAACTTTGTGTGCAATTTGCACTTCTACCATTTATTCAGTATTTTCTACGAATCAACGAGCGTTTGATGCCCTAAAGCCTAGCATTCGTGATGAATCAACAGGTTGCAGGACGAATCTTAATTCGGCATTCGTAATGAATCAACGGATTAGGGTTGGTTATCTAGTTCTTCCGATCCCGCTGCATCATATGCTTAGGAGTATCGTAAATTGCATTGGGCTTAGGATGAGTTCTTGAGGAAATTTTGGGGTTTTGGGTCACATTGATCTTGTTTTTGTTCCATTCAATTATCCTTTATTGTGATGGTCTTTTAAACCCAAAATTTTGACCATGTGAATTCCATCCACACACATCAAATCTATTATACATAAATCCATTATTTCTTTGTGGCCTAACATGCCTTCTAGATTGAGTTTGAACATAATCCCAAGGTAATCCATACAACTTATGACAGAATGGTCTAGTATGTCCTCTAATACCACAATAATAACAAGTAGGAACAAATTGTGTGGCATGAGAAGAATAAAGCTCATAAAAAGTATCATATCTATTCTTTGGAGGATCATACTTGCTCTTACCTTTGGATGATAATGTCTGAGGCTCACCAACTTTGGGTTTTTGCTTTGAAAATGATGCTTGATTAGTATACCCAATTTCAGTCATGTTTGTAGTACACCTTTGAGCATTCCAGATTTCATCAATCTTATTTGATCATTTATTCAACTTCTTGAAAACATCATTAGCTGTAGCACGATTAGCTTCAAGTTTGCTTATCTTATCTTCAAGTTCTTCTCTAGTTTCAACATAAGAATCATGTTCTTTCTCAAGAAAAATCAGTTTATTAGATAATGTAACTTAATGGGTTTTTAACTGATTGGCAAGAGGTTGAACTTCAACTACCTTCTTTTTCAGTGTATCAACTTCTTCTAAAACTCTTTTCAACTTGAGACCAAGTTTTCCATTGACTTTGGTCAATTTAAAATATTGAGAATACAACTTATCATAGGCCTGTTGAAGATCACCCTTCTCATCATTATCAAAATCAATTTCATTAGGTTTAACAGACTCATCAAACTCACCTTGACTATCAATTTTATGCAAATTATGAAATGAACCATCATGCACAGATGCAGTGAAAGTAGTAAAGTTGCGTGGTTCTTGTTTGGTTTTCAGTTCATTGTCATCTTCAGGGTCAGAATCATCCCAAGTTACAGTAAACTCTTTTGCCTTTCTTTTTAGTCTATTTGGGTATTCATGTGCAACATGACCATACCCATGACACTCATAACATTGAGTTTTTTTAGATTGTTTACCTCCATCCTTATCAGGATTTTTTTCAAACTTATTCTTTTTAAATTGTTTCTCTTTAATTTTCTCCAAACTAAGAGAATGGGCTTTCTTATTTTTGAAAAATTTTCTAAATTTTTTGACAATAAAATCCATCTCCTCTTGACCTATTTTGGAATTATTATCAGAAGTATCATTTACGTCTTCCCTAATAGTTTTAAAAGTAAGGTCTTTGTTATTTTTAGGGCGACATAGATTAGCGTCATAGATCTGAAGGGCACCAACTAGGTCTTCAACTTTCATGAAATCAACATTCTTTCATTCTTCTACAGCTGTAACCTTGGCTTAGAATCCCTCTAGTAAATATCTTAAAATTTCTTGAACAACTTTTGAAGACGAGATTCTTTCACTAAGATTAAAACTTGAGTTGACAATATCACTTAATTTAGCATAAAACTAATCAAAAGTCTCATTGTCATCCATTTTCAAGTTTTCAAAATTGGTTGTCAACCGTTAAAGTTTCGCAATCTTAATAGTAGTAGTTTCCTCATGAGTAACTTCAAGAATATCCCACGCCTCTTTAGCGGTCTCACACGTAGATACACGTCTGAATTCATTAGGTGTAAGAGTAGTAAAAATAGCGTTAAACCCCTACTGTTCCAATAACTATTTTTATAATCAATTTTGTTCCAATCCTTTGCTTCTTTTACAATGGTGGTTGTACCAGTAATGGTAGTTAGGGGACTCCAACCACTGACAACAGAGAACCAAACACACTCATCTACAGATTTAAGAAAAACTCTCATGCAAACTTTCCAATAGGCGTAGTTAGTTCCATCAAAGAATAGAGGTCTAGTGGTAGAACCGTCTTCACGTGGTAAATTCATGTATTCAAATAATCAGAACCTTACTCTTTAAAAATAAAAAATATTTTTTAGTGTCCTATTCTGATACCAATTGAAAATTTTGAACTACTTGAATTTACGATCGCTTTGAGGTGTGCTTGATTAAAATCGATTAACTAAGCTAATCAATCACACTCTAATTAAAATCGTGTGCATGAAAAGTAAAGCAAACACACGATAGACACATGATTTTTGTCATGAAAACCTAAAACAGAAAAAAACCACGGGACTTAACTTAGCTAAAGTTCCAAGCACTAAAATCAATCAAATAGTTCACAAGGACGACTTACAACCGTACCAATTTGAAACCCACGAATTTAAGTTGATACGAACTTACTTACATACATCGCAACTCATTGTTCTCCCGTGCTTAAACCACGACAAACCCACGCCATGAATTGATGACTTGATTAACCACCAAGACGAGTTTTTCAAATCTTTGAAGATTTGAAGTTCTTGTTCTTTGCTAAGGAGACACCAGTAGCAGCTAGGGTTTCATAGGAGCTCTCAAAGATCTTTCATAATATATTTCAAGCTCTCTAAAGCCCTCTAACCGTTTTAGGAATTGAACTTTGCTTTATATAGGAGTTGAAAGAGAATCCTAGCTGAATGGGAAAGTTTTCAAAATAAATTCTCGGTGGTGGCCATGGTGAGTAGGGAGTGCTAAGGGAGCACCAACGGCTGTCCCTTTAAGAACTCTTCTCGCTGGCTGAGGCCATGTCACCAAGGTAGCATGAAAGCAGCACCACTTGTTGTCCATTCTTCGCAGCAGCTTCGAGGGAGTTTCAACGCAGCTTTATTGGTTGTTTTTCTTTCATGCACCTTGCGGCAGCACCAAGGCAGCTTCAAGGGAGTGCCAACCTGCTGTGATGACTTTTTCATTCTTTGAAGTTTCTTCGGGCATTCCAAACACTCCTTAGCATTTGTTTGAATTGTCATCCCTTTAACAAAATAACCATCTAAACATCTAAAGCTATTACAAGTTTTTGACTCACGAATCTAGCCAATAAAAACTAGGATCTTACAATCCACAAGTGGATATGTCTTTACCATTTAGAGGTGCAACTATTTATTGGAAATAAAACAAAGATAGATTACTAAAACTGTAAATTTCTTTCTTTCCATTTTTTTCAATTTAAAAGCTGTCGGGCACCAACACTGCAGAACCAGTAAATCCAACCAGCATCTCTCTGTTCACTTTGGAGATCACAAATGAGGAGAGTAGTACCTGTTTAGGTCTAAATTGTTATGCCTCGATCTGCTACTAATTTAGATCCAACAGTTGATAATATCAATAGCTTCATTCATGAAATAAAGTAGTGTTAGTTTGGAATCAACAAAATTACTACATTTTTTTTATATCGATAATGACCACCTGTCCTCCATTTTCCTAGTTTAACAAGTATTTGATACTTGGAAGAATACACTAATTGAACAATCGGCAAGTGTGGCTAGTGTACGTTGATCCACTCAATTACTTAAAAAATAAGAAAACAAAAAGGTAGGCGCACTAAACAGACAGAGGATCTGGATTCAAAAAATATTGCAGAAAATTGTAACAGCTGCATGGACATATATGGTTCCTAGCTAACAACCCATGAAGTCCCCTTTATGGTGATCATATCTTCCAAAAAGTTCGTAGTTTTCTTTAGTTCTGTTTTACTATACTTTGAGTATAAATTCTCCTTTATTTTTTTACTGCACTGTTTTATTAGAAAACAATGGCTAATGATATACACAAATCAATTTCTCAATCCATTTTCACACTACTAGATACAAGGCATTAGAATTCACTTTAATAAATACATGTAGGACCCATTTACTTGTATCTAGAAGTGTGAAAACGGATTGAAAAATTGGTTTTTGTATAGCATTACTCATTTTTACATGCACAGCTATGGAAAGATATTATTAATCCGACAAATTCTACAAAATCATAACACCACTTTAAAAAATAAATAACATTAAATCAATTATAAAACCTAATTCTTGTTTAAATTATGCAGGACATCTTAATATGGTTCTTCCTCACTTGACTAAGTAAAGATTGAAGTATATGCTAACCATTGTTGTAGAAAGCACCATTGAATTTCACAATTCATTGCAAAACAGAAAGTTTGTCACAGACAACACAATCTAACAAGCAAAAGAGGTTAAGCACACCAACAGTGTCTTTTTATTTCTTTTATTTTTTTCTCTTTAGACTTTTAGCTTTATTTTTTTTAGATAAAGCTAGTGAATAAAAGAGGTGGAGCACACCAATAGAATTTTTTTTTTTTTTTTCTATTTATACTTTCAGTTTTATTTTTTCTGTTTTAGATTTAACAAGCAAAATAGATAAGCACACCAACAGAGTCAAGGCATTGAGCATTACTTATAAAGATAATGAAAACCAATAGAAATAAGTGCATAACATTTATAGTAGCAAATCCCAGCGGACCAGAGGTATCTTGTGGTGCGTCCCAAGTGTATCAGAGAAAAATAATAATAATAAAATTAGACAATGAATTCTAGAACGGAATCATTTGTAGGGTGGCGTCAAACAGATTTATATTTAAAGAATGCATCGTTTTTTTAGTAAAGTTTTTTTTTAAACTTAATTGGGTCATCTAACTCACTAAGAAAGTTTGTGGCCCCGCCCTGCACTTGACAATATCACTTTGCTAGTGTCTTTCCTATAGAAGTTCCATTTTAGTACCGTAGTTTGCCAAGATGGCTGCCCATGACAATGAAAGGCCTTGTAGTGCACAAGACTCCCACTACCACTATGAGACTTGAAGTGGAATAGATATTCTCAGCCTTACTTTCTTCATTAATGGTGGAGTCAGAAAAATCAACCAATGGACAACTATGATCACAACCAAGAATTTTTATTTTTATTTTTTGTAATCAGCAATAGACATTCGACTTCCACATATATATGGATAATATGTATATAAACTTATATATACACATAATATAAATGGTTCTCTAAAGCAAATAACTATTTAAGGGGATATTTATGAATTTTCAAGAGACAAATTAAAAATATATCTAACATTGTAGGTAAAAATAGAATTTAAAAAAATATATATAGTGATGGGCCTTTGGTCTTCAAATGTATGGATCAAAATTACCCACATGATTGTGTTCAATTTATGTTTGTATAGTAGGATTCTCAAGTCAGATGTTTTTAGTCAAACCCAATTCATGATGACCTCATGAACAGAAGATAGTTGATTACCTAATTAAAACATATCCCTAATCATCATAGGGATGTACATCAGATACATATATTGTTACCTAGCCTTTCTTGGGTTTGGATTAGCCAATTTAGATGGAGACAAATTTGGAATGAACATATAACAGTACCTTAATGACGACACACAAGAAGTACGTACATGATAGGAGGGGGACATGAAAGCCTTACCTCTATGAAAAGCTCAAAGAATGTCCAAATGGACTACAAAGAAGAAGGAAAAATACTACCAAGAAAAACAAAGATTACCAAATGTATGAATTAATACATATATATAGACATCGCAAACCTCATCCTACATCACCCTTCAAGCAGCAGTTATAGCAAGAGGAAACTCTATGCTGGATCTGGACATTAGAATTATTTTCTCGATCACCCATACAAAAGACTATAAAGATACAAATTCTGGAAAGAAACTAACCAAGTTCAGCTTCTTCGCACCCTCTCATTCTGCCTTCTCCTTCTTCATTGCCTCCTTCCAAAAGTCTTGACAAACCAGTCATGATTGCTTGTGGTTAAAATGTGCCCAATAACCAACCCAACTATGAGTCCAATTCCATATCCCAAGATTATGAAAATCCAATCGATTCCACTTGGGAACTCTGAATCTTTGTCTTGTTGAAAGGTTGAAGGTGATGGTGGAGGTGCCTCTGAATTTTCACATTTCTTTGACAAAGGGTCTCCACACAATCCTGAATTCCCATCGAACGAATTGTTCTGAAATGTATCAAATTGTGCCCCTCGAGGTATACGCCCTGTAAGATGGTTATGAGAAACATCTAAGACTGCAAGGAATGTGAGTTGGGTTAGTTGCTGAGGGATCTTCCCTGAAAGCATGTTCTGAGATAGGTCCAATGATTCCAGATTAGTTAGGTTCCTCAAGGATGATGGGATGCGACCAATAAGTTCATTGTTGGAAAGGTTAAGCAATTGAAGCCCCTTGAGATTTCCCATTGATTCTGGAATGTCCCCTCTGAATTCATTGCTCGACAGATCAATGGCTATAAAGGCACTTTGTATCTTCTCATATAGCCTCTGTGTGCCTTTGTTAGTGATTGTAATTGAATAACTATAATTGTTTTCTATCAAAAACGTTATAGGTCGACGATCATTTGTTAAGAATTGAAAACTTGAAAATAACTGCATATATGTGAAGCTTTCCTCATGAACCGTTTCCATTTCCTTCCACTTTTGGAAGTACTCTAAAGGCAAGCTACCTGAGAAACCATTGTGAGAGAGGTCAATGATGCGCAACTTTGGAAACTCTGGATCTGCATTAGGACTCTCAATGGCCCCGTGGAATTTGTTATATGCCAAAATAAGGACCTGCAACTCAGGAAGAGCTCCCAACCAGATAGGGAAAGTATCATTAATCTGATTATTTCCAAGAACCAGAATGAGAAGCTTTGTACAATTTGCCAGTGTTCTTGGTACTGGCCCCTGCAATTGATTTCGACTGAAATCAATCATCTTCAATTTGCTGTCAGTCGGGAACATTTCAGGAATAATGCCTTGGAAACCGTTGCCACTTAGGTTCAGCAAAATCATAGAACCACTAACAGTAGCCAAGCATGGGAGAATTGTGCCACTTAAGTTGTTATTAGACAAATCAAGTACCGAAAGAAAACTATTGTTGCACATTGCTGGTGGAATTTTTCCACTCAACATATTACCGACGACAATATAATATTGGGTGGACTTTGGTGCAATCGGGAGTGATCCTTGCAGCCTGTTGTATGCGAGGTCCAGAAGAAGTAGAGATCGCCATGGAATGACAGAGGGATTCTGGTCAAAGCCTGTTAGAAAGTTACAACTAACGTCAAAACTCGTCATAGTTTTTATACTTGAGTTCCATACCCATGTAGGTATTTGGCACTGAATTCCGTTAGCGGCAAGTCCTAGCGCAAACAATTCATCTTGGAACTGCAAGAAATCTGGGAACTCCTTCACGTTGCACGCTTTCAATCCTAGAAAATTGAATTTTGGAAGGGTAGCATTGGTATTGTTCTTGGAAATTAGCACCGTTAGCTTGTTTCCCGCTAATCGAAGCCAAGACAGGTTTTGGAGCTTAAGAAAAATGTTCATCTCCACTGTACCACTCAAATTATTATAAGCAAGATCAAGGATTTCAAGACGCTTGAGTTGATAGAATGAGCTTGGAATTGGGCCCTGCAGTTGATTGAACCCAAGAATTAGACAAGTTAATTGCGTAAGATTCGTAAGCCTGGACGGAATCAGGCCTGAAAATTTGTTCATCCAAAGGTCCAGAACTGTGAGCTGGGTCAGATTACCAAGTGAAGAAGGAAGTGTGCCAGAGAAATTGGATTTCCTAAGATTCAAAGTGTTCAAGGATTCAAGATTACCGATAGAATCTGGTAGTTTACCAGAGAAACTTGTACCTTCTAATATCAAATCCGTAAGGGGACTACTATGGTGAAATTCTGGCAAATGACCGGTGAGATTAATATTTTCCCTAAGAATTAGATATTGTATTTTTGGTAGCAGGAAAATGCCTCTTGGGAATTCACCGTACAACCCACAATCTTCGAGAGCAAGACCTGTCAATGAAGAAAAATTTGCCAAGACATCAGGTACTGCAGAATATATGCTCACGTTGGTGAGATAAAGCTCTTTCAAGTTGGTAAAGTTTTGAACAAGGCTTTTCATACTGGGTTTTTCAAGTTTCAATAAACCATGAGAAGAGAAGGGGTCCAAATTGGAAGACAAATCAAGGGATGCTAAGTTGGACAATTCTGAGATTTCAGAAGGGATTTGACCAAGAAATACAGAATGGGATAGGTTGAGACTTGTTAGCCTCGAAAGACGTCCAATTCCCGATGGGATTTTAGAGTAATTGAAGTGATTCTCTGCAAGGTTGAGCCTTTGAAGGTGAACAAGGCTGAAGAGGCTGCTGTTGGAGTTGATGGAACCATAGAGAAAGCTACTACTGAGGTCAAGCCCAATGACATGACCAGTGATCTCATCACACTCGACTCCATACCATGAGCAGCAATCATGATTTTCACCTTCGAGCTTCCATGATTCAAATACTTTTGGATAAGCAAAAGGGTCACCTGCAGAAGCAAATTTGTTGATGATAAAGCTATACTTGAACTGCAGCAAGGCTGAGCTCTCATCTTCATGGCACTGTGGCTGCATAGAAGAGGAAGAGTTAGTCCTCAAACTAATGAGATGAAAACATGAGAATAAGAAGAGCAAGCGCTTGAACATGAAAAGATGCAAAGATGAGCCCATAATATATGTCTCTCTAATCAATTTTCTTTAGTAATTTTGGATGAGCAAGCTAGCATGGAAATGATGTGCCTTTATAGTTAGGATCCTGACTTTCAGACACTCTTTATGATATCATATATTGAAAAGTAAATCTACAAAACAAATTAAGGCTATGTCCTTATGTAGAAAAATGTTTACCAAAGCTTGGAAAATAATGGAGCCCCGGGCCGGGCCACCAACCCTCTCCTTGAATCTTGGCATCGCTCCAAATGCCTTCAAGCAAGTCATAGCCGTTGCGCTAGGGCAATGTGAAGATGATGTTGAATGAATTGTTCGATATTTATGCTTTAAAAGTGGTCCAGTCCTTGCCGACCTAACGTTTCAATGGCCAATTCATGGTGGAAAAGTCTTTAGAATGGCTTGGTATCTACTCTTAAGGTTATAAACAATCAAGTTTTAACTTCACTGACTACATATTTGTAGGGAATGTACGTACTAAGCTTACAGAAAGTTTATATATAACAGTGGTGGGTCTTTTGTTTGTCAATAAATAGATGTAAATTAACAAACCATATGATTCAGCATAAAAAATCTATATATATATATATATTATGTTTATATGAGATCACTGAGCTATTTGTAATATCTGCAAGTCTTTGGCCCATTTATGACGAATATGCTGGGTTCATACCCACCAACCCAATGAAGCTTCCATCACCAACTGCAGCCCATCAAACTTGAAGTTTGAAGGAGGAGAAGTCAAGGATGCCACCAACCGTGGATGTTCTCACTAATTTGTCAAAATTGTGCAGCTCCTTCCTCCCCTATAAATAGAGGGTTGAGGTGAGGGAGATTGGCATCCAGCTCAAGCAAGAGCAAGAGAGCAAGAGAGGTTTTTTGTTTGGGTGAGAGTTGTAGTCGAGTGAGAGAGATCCGATCTCCTCCTCCTCCTCTGTTTTTCCTCTCTATATCTAGTGAAATTCTTCTCCAATTTATTGGTGTGTGAGTGTGTTTGATTTCTGGCCCAACAAGTGGTATCAGAGCAAGGTTAGAGTGACCGGAGCATTTTTTTTGCTATTTTTTTTACAGCTGCCAAGAAATCAAAGTTGCCGAAATTGTGTTTCGATCACACCATTGTGTTCGTCTCGTCGATACGAGTTCAACGGTGCAAACCGCGTTGAAAACGGAGCTAAAACGAGCCCGTACGAGCCGGTCAAAGTTCTGCTCTGGCGAGTGAACGCCGGCGCGTCACCGGTGCCGGAGAAGACAAGCTGACGTCATTGTTGACGTCATCGTTGACCAAGTCAATCGCCACGTTAGTAGCCTAGTCAGCGCCACGTCAGCAGTCCAGTCAGCTGCCACGTCATCAGAAGCTGCCACATCATCAATACTTCTAAAAATTACAGTTTGGCCCCAGAAGTTTTCAAAAATTACAGGTTGGCCCCAGAACTTTCTAAAAATTACAGTTTGACCCCTGAACAAACTAAAATTTTCAATTGAGCCATTCTTGAGGTTTTTCACCGTTCCGGATGCAACCGTGCACTCTGTTTTGGCAAATTCTACTTCTACAATGCTGTGCAAGCCAATTGAAGAGTAGATTTATAGAGGAACCATCAACATCAACCTCAGGAGCTATGATTATGCTTACCTCTTCGAACTACGCCATTTGGCGATCTCGAATGGAGGACTATTTGAACTGCCGGGATTCATTTGATCCCTTGGATGACATGGGGGTGAAACCGATGGACACAACGGAAGCTGAGTGGAGAAGGAAGAACAAAAAAACTATCGGTCTGATCAGACAATGGATCGACCATAGTGTATTTCACCATGTTGCTCAGGAGACAGACGCATACACTCTCTGGAGAAAGCTGGAGAATCTGTTTCAAGCAAAAACCGCTCGAAACAAAGCTCTTTTGATGAAGCGCTTTGTAAACTTGAAGTTAAGGAGCGGTACTTCAATAGCTGAGCACACGAGTCAATTCCAGAACTATGTGAACCAGCTCGCAGCCATGGACCTGCCGCGAGACGATGAAGAGCAAGCCATCCTGCTTCTTAGTTCTCTACCAGACAGTTGGGAGACATTGGTGGTATCTCTCAATAATTCAGCCCCAAATGGCAAACTCACCATGGCGATGGTCAAGGATGCCTTATTCAATGAAGAAGCCAGACGGAAGGAAGCTGGCATGGAGCAATCATATGCCCTCGCTACAGAAAGCAGGGGGAGGCCTCAAGAAGATAACAGAGGCCGAGGAAGAGGCCGAGGCAGAGGCAGAGGAAGAGGTAGAGGCAGAAGCAGAAGCAGAGGAAGGTCACAAGATCCTGGCAGATCTAATGACGGACATGGCAAGTTCACTTGTTATCATTGTGGCATTGAAGGTCACATGAAGAAGGATTGTCGGAAATTAAAAAGGGAGCAAGGTCAAGGCAATCACCAACACAACAAGGAAGATGGTGACACAAACAAGAAATCCTTCTCCTACTCTCACCTGAGAGGTGTTTGGGTGCAAGGCTTTTGCACAATTATCCAAGGAGCAGAGACAGAAGCTCGACATGAAATCCATTCCATGCATCTTCATTGGTTATGGAGATGAAGAGTATGGTTATAGACTATGGGATCCAGCAGCAAAGAATGTCATCAGAAGTAGGGACGTTGTGTTCCAAGAGAACCAGTTTTATGAGGAACCAACTAAGCCCAGTGGTTCTAGTTCCCATGCTCCTGACATGACTCCAGATCCAGCACCAATCCAGCTCACCACAGATACTAGAATGCAAGAGGTAATTCCAGAAGATGAAGAAGAAGAAGAGGGTGTTGAGCAGGGGGAACAACAACCCCCTTCACCAGAAGAAAAAGAACTTCCACAACCAGTTGGTGAGGTACCTCCTCAGATTGACGAGCCTCAGCCAAGAAGATCTGCAAGAGGTCGTATCTTGACTCCGTCGACCAGATATCCGGAATCAGACTACATCATGCTCACTGATGAGGGGGAGCCAGAGGACTTCAAGGAAGCACAAACCCATCCAGACAAAGGCAAGTGGATGGAAGCCATGCAAGAAGAGATGAGTTCTTTGCACAAGAATCAGACCTATGATTTGGTTAGGCTTCCCAAAGGTAGAAAAGCCTTGAGAAACAAGTGGGTTTTCAAGCTGAAGAAAGATGATAGTGGAAAGCTAGTTAGACACAAGGCTCGATTGGTCGTCAAAGGATTTCAACAGAAGAAAAGAATTGACTTTGACGAGATTTTCTCACCGGTAGTGAAGATGACCTCAATTCGAGTTATACTCGGATTAGTAGCTAGCCTGAACTTGGAGCTTGAACAAATGGATGTCAAGACAGCTTTTCTCCATGGAGATCTGAAGGAAGAGATCTACATGGAACAGCCAGAAGGGTTTGAAGCTCCCGGGAAAGAACACTTAGTCTGCAAATTGAAAAAGAGTCTCTACGGCCTGAAGCAAGCACCGAGACAATGGTACAAGAAGTTTGACTCATTCATGGTGGGTCATGGGTACAAGAGGACTGCTGCAGACCAATGTGTATACATTCAGAAATTCTCGGATGGTAGCTTTGTGACACTCCTTCTTTATGTGGATGACATGCTGATCATTGGACAGGATGCTGCCAAGATTAGCAAGCTGAAAAAGGAGTTATCTCAATCCTTTGATATGAAGGACTTAGGCCCTGCTCAGCAAATTTTGGGCATGCAAATTGCTCGTGATAGGAAAGCTAAGAAGTTGTGGCTATCACAAGAAAAGTACGTTGAACGGGTGATCAGAAGGTTCAACATGGAAAATGCCAAGCCAGTCAATACTCCACTGGCTAATCACTTCAAGCTGAGCAAGAGTTCGTGCCCCTCCTCAAAGACTGAGATGGAAGAAATGGCAACAGTACCCTACTCTTCAGCAGTAGGCAGTTTGATGTATGCAATGGTGTGTACAAGGCCAGATATTGCTCACGCTGTAGGCGTTGTGAGCAGATTTCTCTCCAACCCGGGGAAAGAGCATTGGGAAGCAGTCAAATGGATTCTCAGGTACCTAAAGGGTACAACAAAGCTATGCTTGTGTTTTGGGGGAGCTGAACCAGTCTTGGAAGGCTATACAGATTCAGATATGGCCGGTGATCTTGATGGTAGGAAATCAACATCAGGATTCCTCTACACTTTTGCAGGGGAGCTGTATCATGGCAGTCCAAACTGCAGAAGTGTGTGGCTTTATCTACAACGGAGGTAGAATATATCGCCGCAACGGAAGCTGGGAAGGAAATGTTGTGGGTAAAGCGGTTTCTCCAAGAGCTAGGAGTCAAGCAAAAGGAATACAAGGTGCATTGTGATAGTCAGAGTGCTCTGGATTTGAGCAAAAATTCAATGTACCATTCTCGCACCAAGCACATTGACATTCGCTATCATTGGATACGCGAGGTGATGGATCAACAGCTGTTGAAGCTTGAGAAGATTCACACAAAAGAGAATCCAGCAGATATGTTGACAAAGGTGGTTACTCGTGAGAAGCTCGAGCTATGTAGAGACATAGCCGGAATGGATGTCAACTGAAGGACGTCAGATTGCGTTCTCCTCTGCTGGGTATGAAGGGGGAGAATTGCTGGGTTCATACCCACCAACCCAATGAAGCTTCCACCACCAACTGCAGCCCATCAAACTTGAAGTTTGAAGGAGGAGAAGTCAAGGATGCCACCAACCGTGGATGTTCCCACTAATTTGTCAAAATTGTGCAGCTCCTTTCTCCCCTATAAATAGAGGGTTGAGGTGAGGGAGATTGGCATCCAGCTCAAGCAAGAGCAAGAGAGCAAGAGAGGTTTTTTGTTTGGGTGAGAGTTGTAGTCGAGTGAGAGAGATCCGATCTCCTCCTCCTCCTCTGTTTTTCCTCTCTATATCTAGTGAAATTTTTCTCCAATTTATTGGTGTGTGAGTGTGTTTGATTTCTGGCCCAACAGAATACTCTGCCATAAGTAAGTTGATAGTTAATAAATTATCATTTAATAAAATAAAAATTGTCTAAGCCGTAAACCATAGCTAAATCCCCAAATAAAACAAAAAAATGAACTGGCCGTGCTTAATATATGTATATATTTGAATATATAAAGATATATAAGGACGAGCCCATGATGTTCAACTATTTGGTTAAATTAAGGCCAGTGTCTCATAATTCTGACTCTTGTTTTCTAAATCCCCAAATAAAACAAAAAAATGAATTGGCCGTGCTTAATATATATATATATATATATATGTTTGAATATATAAAGAGATATAAGGACGAGCCCATGATGTTCAACTATTTGGCTAAATTAAGGCCAATTTGTTCACAATTTTGATTCTTGTTTTCTAAAATAAGTGAGAGTTAGTTTAGCAAACTAATTTAGAAAACTATTTCATTGAGATCATGATATTTTAGGAATAAAAAAACGTTATTTTTTAAGTTTCTAGAACCATTTGTATACAAAAATAAAAACTATATGAATCGCCTTTTATTATATAGGGTTTTAAACAAATAAATAAAGACACACTCTCTCTCTCTCTCTATATATATATATATATATATATGTCAGGAATTTGAGTGGTGATTGTGTTTGTTTTTTTGTATATTCCTTCCTCGTAAAAGTTTAGAATAGAAGCAGTGAAGCAACTCACTCAACTCAAGCGATCAAAGTCCATAATCTAGATGACCGCTCGAGCAGATGGAGTATCGCTCGAGCAGATACTGCACAGGCTGAAAATCTAGTAGCTACCGCTCGAATAGCCGCTATATATTCGCTCGAGCGGATGAGAAGAAGTCAAACTCCAGTGGCTACTGCACGAACAACGATCTATGATCGCTCGAGCGGATGATCGCTCGAGCCATTCCTTGACCGCTCGAGCTGTTCGTCGACATTCAGATTTTGTTAACCTCGGGGAGGACTCTTTGGCCCTCAACTTCTAAACCAATCAGGAGCTGGCTCCAGGATATTCTTTTGATGATTTTGAGAGACCTATAAGAACAAAAAGAGAGAGGCTTAGGGTAAGACTCTTGATATTTTTTCTCTTAGGCCTGATATTCAGAATTGATCAAGAGAGTGAAGAGGGTGAAAAGTTGATGTTTTGATATCACAAGAGTGAATATTTTCACCAGTTGATTTTGCAACTTGAATGACGACTAGGAGATGGTCTTTAGAGGATTCTAAAGGCGAAGAACATCGAAGGGATTTGGTGTTAAAGTTGAAGTACAGGAGCAAAAACTCGAGGAGTCGAGCATGCAGTCTTAAGATTATATAAACAAAGGTGGACAAATGGTAGAAGACGATGTTGAGTACGCAGCGGAATCACCTGAAAAATATCCAAAGAAAAATTTTATTGATACAAGACACTTATACACAACAATGGAGCATTCAAATACACATTACAAAATCTCGCTCACACCAACTACACAAAACACTGCGCTACACACAATGGACTACTCCACTAGCACACCTCACTAACTCACACACCACACTATACTTCACTGATCAGTTATTTACTCACTTCACTCTCTATATACAGGGAGGAAGCCATAGCTTCCTTTATATAGTAACACAAAGTTGGTGCAACCGATTTCCCTAACAAATACTAGCCACACATTAAAGGGGTGCTACTAGAAATTTCTAGAGAGGACATTCGGCTAGCATGAGAGATTAGTCTAGGGAGAAACTTCTAGAGAAATGAAGAGAAAGCAACCTAAGAGAGAAGAATCTAGAGAGAGAGAGAGAGAGAGAGAGAGAGAGAGAGAGAGAGAGAGAACCACCTAGAGAAATTTAGTGTTGATTCTCAACACTCCCCCTCAATACTAAATTTCTCTTCTTGAACTACAACAACGAATTCCTTTGTCAATTTTCCAAGGGACATCACCTATGAGTTTTTGATCACTATCTTCAATAATTGCAACGTTACTGCCATTCTTCTCGCTCTCCTCACTATGGATCTTTTGGATGACACCTTTATGGATCAATTGGACTGGGGGTGGCCAACCTTTCACCTGTGCCTTGGTTGAAGGTTGTCCAGGCCAAGGAAGAAGGTTTGTATACTTGGACGACATCTTTGCCTTCTCACCCAGATCAACGCCTATCTCTTTGTTTGAAATTGGGCCTCCAATAATATCATCAAAGGTTGGTTCTTCATCTAAAGCCATGATAATCTGGCCACCAATTCTTCGTGGCTAATCATAAGAATCAGCACATGAACCTTGTTCGAACTCTTCTTGTTTAACAATGGCATCCTTAAGACGTTGAATACCTTCATCTTTTTCATTCTCATCCTCCAGGCCTGCAGTAACTTGCTCTCCTTGTAGGTCTTCACAAATCCCTATTTCAATCTCGTCATTCCTTTTGGACTCTTTAATAAGCTTCTGATCAAATACTCCTAATGATGATCTTGACTGATCAACCAGATAAGATATAGATGTCTTCTTCAACACAAAGTCATTCTCTTCTAGCAGTGACTCGTCACTGAGCTTGAACTCTGTTGTGGGACTTGAGGCGAATGCAAGTTGCTCCTCGATCACTTTCACATCGTAGTCGATCTCATCTTCTTCTGAGCATACCTCCTCATCAAACCTCATTATAACAAAGGATGTTTGACAATTCCACTCTTCTTCACTCTCATACTCATGTTGGTGATTACCAAGCCTCGTAAAGAATGATGCTTCCCATTCTTCTTTGCTATCACTCTCCTGTTGGAGATCATTAACCCTTATTGTAGCGAAGGATGCATCAAAATCCTAATCATCTTCACTAACAGCCTCCTACTGTTCATCATTTGATGTCACCAGACTTCCCTCGAACGATTTTCTCCTCAGTCGACAATCTCGTGTGAAGTGCCCCCTCTTGCCACAGTTGTAGCACTCATCACTTCGCCTATTGAAATTCTTAGGACCTTGATATCTATCTCGATGCCTTTGAGCTCCCCCCAATTGGGAACTCCTCTCCCACTGAGACTTCACTTCATCATTATTATCGTCCTCTTCTTATTGAACTCTGGTGTCTCCATGTCCTTTCCATCCTCTAAGTTGGCCTTTCATGTTGCTGCTAAAGAGTGCTTCCTCCTCACTCTTTAGTGAGACCCCAGCTATCTGCTTAGCCAAAATTTCTTGGTTGGCCAATAAATTCTCCAATTGTTCAAGTGAAGGTTGTGTTGGCCAACCTTGTGTGACTGGAATGAAACTCCGATGCTCGGGGCTCAACCCATGAATAATAATCCTTCTTATCCACTCTTCACTAATCTTTGAAGAAGGATCTAACTCTAAGATTTCTCAACAGATAGACTTTACCTTAGTGAAGTACTCATTAATCATCAGTTGTTTTTATGTGGTGGACATCAGCTCGCCCTCAAGTAGCTAAAGCTGCATATCACACTACAAGAAATTGGTCTTTTAGCAAGGAAACGATTTGTCACTAAAAGTCACATATTCGTTGCTAAAACTTTTTTTCAAGGAAATGTTACTCGTCGCCAGGTTGTTGTAAAAGGGTTGTCTCGGATTCTATTTTGCAACGAACATCCAATTCCTTGCTAATAATACATATTTAGCATCAAAATTGGTTTGACACCAAAACTTCTTTATTTTGCGACGCAATGATTCCTCGCCTAAGTTTCGACGCTAAATGTATGTATTTCCTTGCTAAAATTCTATTATGAAAATTATTTAAGACGAACTTTAGTAGCAAGCTTGTCGTCGCAAAAGAATATTTGACATTTAGCGACGATGTCTTCGGGTTGCTAGCTTGTCGTCGTAAAAGAATATTAGACATTTAGCGACGATGTCTTCGGGTTGCTAGCTTGTCGTCGTAAAAGAATATTAGACATTTAGCGACGATGTCTTCTGGTTGCTAGCTTATCGTTGCAAAAGAATATTAGCCGTATAGCGACCATGAGTTTTGGTTGCTAGCACGTCGTCGCAAAAGAATATTAGACATTTAACGACCATGAGTTCTAGCTGCTAGCATGTTGTCGCAAAAGAATATTAAAAATTTAGTGAGAATAGTTTCTGGTTGCTAAATATTAATTTTGGCGACGAATTTTCTCCTTACTAAAAGACATACAATAAAACCACCATGCATATTTGTGGCATAGTTGTTTCATTGCTAATAGAATTTTTTCTTGCTAAATACACAAAATCTAACTTGCAATAGTAGTTTATTTCTTGCTAAAAGTGGCTACTACTACTATTTACTCTTTTAAATTTCTCTTCCTATGCATTCACAACCATACTATATTTCCAAAAATACATCCATGAAAGAAATATATAAAGAAGTTCTAAAGAATATCATAAAAACATTAGTGAAGTTTACAAATATTTCCAACATCTAAAGTTCAAATCCACAAAATTGTACTTAGAAGTAAATGCATAGAGACAACATACTCCAAAAAAGATTCAGTTGTGAGCTTCACTCATCCAAGAAGCACAAAATTGTAACAATAATAATCCATTATCTAAAAGCATAAAAATAGATTCAAAATTTCATCAATCTCTATCCTGCAAAAAGTGTCGTAGCTTAATCAACAGTCTGCACATAAGACAAGATATAAGAATTAGAACAAAAATAGGAGTAATTGATAACTAATAAACTAGAAGGTCTGCTACCAAAAAAAATAGATAAACTTTGAAAGAGGGAACACTTCACAAATACCATTACAAAAAAAAAAAAAAAAAAAACAAATTATAGGAGCAAAGAGAACAATAAGTCATAAGCATAGAATCAAATGAGGAACCAAATAGGGAATAATCATAAGGATAGCATTTATCAGTATGATTGCATGTTGATAACAACCTTCAGTGTTAGGGAACAAGTCAAATTGTTCAAAAAGAGGGGCTGTCCAACTTGTCAAAACACAATGCAGACCCTGCAACAATGACTCCGCCTATGATTCCTGCTTAAAAGGCCACCAAGCTGTAAGCTTAGGGCAACACCAAAAACATCTTGACGTCTTCCTATTTCACCTTGAAAAAATACATGTTGATATAAGCAGCATTTAAGAAATGGGCAAATAAGAACCCACCACCTCTTGAGCTGCAAAAAAAAAAAAAAAAAAAAAAAAAAAAAAGCAGGACAATAAGATAAAAATGTTGGTCTCTTAGACACATGGAAAAACAAAAATATATAGATATATTTGTGTATGTGCATATCAAGGTGGCATATGTTACCTTGACTTGAATGGAGGGTAAGTTCCATTTTGATATGCATTGAACAGGAAAGGAAGTTATATGAGTGGGAGCTTAGCAAGGTTCATGCAAACCCAATAAAACTGGAAAGATTATAAGAATATCAATCAGTTTGTATGTGCTTCTAAATTCAAGTCATTGTTGCTGCCTTCTTGGGCAACTAAGGTAGGTACCATTACACAAACATCTGGAAAAACTTGTCTTTGCTTTTAAGAAGACAATATAAACTTGAAAATTGTACTTCTTCTGTATGTAAGTATGTCTGACAAAACAAAAAAAAAAAACCTTTCCCAGGAATAAAAACCAAACCTCTCCCACCACTGAAATTGGACTTGGGATTGTAGTCCTCCAACAATTGTTAAGAAAGATTGAATGCATAAGCGATCGTAGACAAATTCTCACCGGGGCGAAGGGGATACGTTATGAACCCCATAATCCTTCGACACACTGCTATTTCCACACGAACAATTTACAGGAACATTCAACTTGGCATTATTATAACTATTAAAACTCTGCAACATCTCGACGGTAGTAAGATCTGCATAGTACTTCTCTGTAATCAATTGGTAATAGTCTTCGGAATTGACGTTGTAAACAAATTCATGACCTAGAAACTCATCACGAAAACAACCACACGAGAAGGGGACATTGATTCTTGTATCATGACAAACGCTGTCTTAACTGGTTATTTCAGGATTGTAACTTTGGATGGAAGAGGGTGAAGACGAAAGAATTTGGGATATGAATGTGAGATTTGTTCATTCCCAAACGTAACATGAAGCTAGTGCATTACACTGTCCACTGCATTTGGACTCTACTCCAGTAATGCAAGAGATGATTAGCGCCAAAAGGCCTAATTTTGATACTAGCTTTAGCATCGCCAACAATTGACATGTTAAAACCAAACTTGTTCAGTATATGATGTGATGTTTAATGCAAACGTTCTTAATAATACTTGAACTCTTAATACCAGCACAGAGCTTAAAACTTATGCCCCATAAAATACTTTAAATCCTGCTAGGTCAAGGAATCATATTTTTCCTCATTCATTCTTTATATGTTTTCATATCAAATAAGCCTCAGTACACTAAATCAATTCTATTCCATGTTGGAACACAAAAGAAACACAAATAGGTGAAAATTTTGAGCTTCAAAAGGTCCAATTTTTACTGAAGACTCAAACTTAATTTCCAAGTAAAGTACATGAAAATTTCAACAAAGGATGCTTCCAGAAACAGTATGCACACTAACAATTTTACTCAAGGAGAGGGGGGTTTACCACAAAAGCCTCTACGAGCTAGAAAACCCAACCAACCTGAAGGAAACCTTTCCTAATCAACCTGGCCCTGAGAGTTTTCCTAAAAATTTCCCAAACAAACCAAAATGCATTATATCACATGTAAAAACATCACACAAATTAAAATCATAAATCATATCAATTGTAACTTTTTATAGCTTCGGAACTTGGAGTTGATGGGAAACATTGAATGATGATGGTTCTCAAACAAGTCAAACTATAAATAAACTTTTTATGTTCAATGACATATTTTAGTAAAAAATTAATGACGTAAATAATTGAACCTATAACTATTACCATGATAAAGAACAGTTGTTCAATCATGTTTTACAATAAGCTTTCAACATCACTAAGAATTAACTGTAACTGCAGCCTAACTTTCTGTGATTTATGTTACACTATACTATAACATTTTTTTTAGGCCCAAGGAAAAGAAAATAGCAGGAGTTACAGGGGAAAGTATATCATCCATGAAATTTTTGTACGAATGCTAAACTCTAAAAATCCTTTTAGCAACAAAGTAGTCAGGGCATGTCAAATACAATAAAGTAACTGAATATCTCAAGTTAAAATTATCCAAATATAATTCTTTAGTATAATGGAATTTATGACAAATATCTAAAATCCTAGAGTTCAGAAGTTTGCACTTTGTTTTGAGAAGTTCGATACTAGAGGCTAGAGAGTCTCTAGTCATTAAAATACTAATAATTAAAATACATGTATCTTTGATTAAAATGGTCAACAAGGTAGAGAATAGAGAGTCTAGAGATAATAATTGTACATTTTCCTAAACTTAAAATAAAGAAATCTCACACTGACACTAGCACTGGGAAGTTACAATGAAGCCATGTTTCAAATTTGCAATAGAAACTAAGGCATGTGACCTTTTTCTCGTAGCCCTTAGCAAGAATTCCACTCTTAGCCTTTTTTTGGCTTAATCTAAGAAGCATAGTGCCTAAAACAAGAGTTCCAAAACTAATTGAAGACAACTTTGAAAAATTCACTGCACAGGCCAAACAGAAAAGGCAAAAATATCACAACAGTGATGAAATAGCAATAACTAACCAAATTGTTGCCAACTTGACCAGGATTATGGAGTAACTTGGTTGTGTAAGCTTACCTTTAAATTTCCTTCTTTTTTTTTGCATTGTTTCTTCTTTAAGATCTCCTTTGTCAGCAAACACTTTGGGGAGCCAACATAGCTGCATCTAATACTACCACAAGTGTATATCCATGGAAGATGTCACAAACTCACGTATACTACATAATTAACTGTGATTTAGGCATGATACAATCAAACTAAAAGCAAAAAGCTCATCAAATTGGAAAGGAAAATATGAGACTTCATTACCTCTTCCATTGCTAGAGCAGAGACATGTGCTTGTATAGTTGTATTGAAATATTTTCTACTATTTGTCCAAGTTGACCCACTCAGAGATAAGAAGCAATGAATTAATTATTAAAATGGTCAAGTAAATATCACCATTTAATAAATCCTGTCATATAAAGAGAGAGGCGTACTGGTTTTGAATCGAAGAAGAAGTAAGAATTTTCAAGTAATAAACCCAATTAACCTGTTTATAAGAGTAGAATGAATCTTCACAAGGACTGGTTTCAAGTCTAGTGAACTATGGCATTTTCATAGGGACAGGAAAATCTAGGCAGTTTAAAGTGGCAAATAATAACATAAACGGAGGCAAAAAGAGAAGAAATGATATGATGCCTAAGCTTCAATTTGAACGGGAATGACTCCTCTGCTTTTGAACTTCTCTCTTTTCTTTATTGGGACAAGTAGTTGGAGGTTATGAATTATGACAATGACAAGATTTAATTAAGACATGTTAAAATTGTAGGGCTGATATATAATCAAACTGCCTGGTACATATTAAAGTATTTTCATAATCTATGTTATGAATTGTTTAATAGGTGATCTTCACTTCATAGCATTACATAAACTTGAGGTATATTGATGATGAGCATTTAACTTAAGAGTGATTTGTCATCCATCAAATGCTTTCTAGTACTCACCTCTTGGCACTCATGGAACATGATTGTTATAAAGCAAGAACGATAAGAAAGCTTTCAGAAAATGAGCTACCAACACAAGCGAAAGAAAAGAAACAAAAAGGGAACATAACCACATAATGTACGAGGACGAAGAATTACAACAATCCATCACCGGTTCATTAGTATTTCATTAAATTGAAATACAACTATGGTATTAAAAAAAAAAGTAATTACCATCAAGAAACATATTTTAAAAAATGAAACAAGAAATGACAATGTCTGAAATACCTTTAATAATGTTTCTAACAAAACAGGGTAAATTGTGTTCACAAAAATATGGAAAGTCCTCTCTAAATGATTATCACTTGTAACTTGCCAAAAGAATTCAAGCATAGCAAGTCAATCACAAGATTCTCCAAAAGAGCAGCCTTTATTGCCAAGAAGCTTCTATAGAACAAAAAATGCGTTAATACCTAATTTTGGTAACAAACCCTACATGTTTATTACTTACAAATAATATAAACATACCATCAAGTTAGATTTAATGCAATGTCAGTCACAACAAAGCTAAGACCACCAGGTTTGGCACATGGAAGGCCCAGAGCATGTGAAGATGGGTGTTCCAGGGTTGGATCTCAAGGTAGGAACACATAGCTCTTATTTTAGTATATGTTGGGTGTAGGTTGGATCTCAAGGTAGAAACACATACCTCTTAGTTTAGTATCTCTTGGGTGGAGTTGAAGGCCATCATTTACTATTAAACCCATAGCAGCCTACAGTGCTTCAACATCATGCCTCCAAAGGACTGCACCAAAAAGTATAGTCATAAGCTTCTTGCTCTGCAATCAACAATAATAAAACCCAAGAAATCAGCAAAACAAGAAGATATTGTGTAAAAATATTGAAGGAGAATACTGCATGTATATTTCTTAGGAGACAAATCCTATTTCCCACAACTTGGTCAGAGTGTTAACCAAACTAATCAGCATAAGTAACTCCATCTACAAATATGGCTTTCAAATATTGCATGACATGTTCAAAGTGAAGGGATGACAAAAGCAAATTGATAGAGATGAACCACAGACAACCATAGAGACCAAATACAAATTTTTGAATGAAAAAACTAACAAAAATACAATACAAAATGTGAAAACCATTGAGAGCATCATTTTGAAAGGAAGGCATGACAAACATGTTATGTAATAATTTTTTAGAAAAAAAATTGGTTAAACAAAGGATGGACAACAAGCCTAATTTTCATATATATCTAGTGCCCATCAAAATTAGCTTTTAAGACAGGAAAAATTTTACAAAAAAAAATTAAAAAAATAAAATAAAACAGGGTCAAAATCTTCCCCGAACATGAAATTTGCATTAGGAACATATGTACATACAAGCATACAATTGTAGATATGTATATACATGAATATATGTATAGATCGTATATACACCCATACGAAATATTCAACCTTGCATGTAAAATAAGACAATAATATGCTATAAAATAGACCCTAAATTTTTAAGACCTTGAAACTGAAACTGAAGATTTTGATGGGGATAAAACCCAAATTGAATTTAATCATCCAAATGAGCCATCAAATTTGTTGGAACTAATCCTCTATTCAATTCAACTCAGAGAGCCCTAGATAAAAATCTTATAGTATTTTCTTGTTGCTTCATAACTACCAGACGAATGAGAATTGATTCGAATCCAACAAAGAAAATTTTAGGTGAAACACAGAGGAATCCTGAATGAACGATTCTTGTTCAAGAGCACCAACAGCTTCATCACCATTACTACCTTGAAAACAAAAGTTGTAATAGACCCAATCATGGTGTTTGGAGTCCAAGCTCTTTTAAAGCAATATAATGGTCGAAGAGAGAGAGGGACGGTGGCAGCGAACTATGTAGCTGCGGGGAGAGCGAGGGGTAGGGAGACAATGAGTGAGGGAGGGAGGGATCATAGAGCGAGAGAGAGCATACCGTATCCTTCTCGGCGGTGGGCAGACTGACCATTGGACTTCTCTAGTGGTGGATGAGAGAGAGAGTGTGAGAGACCTACAAAGAGAGAGAGTGCGAGATAAAGAGAGAGAATGAGAGATAATCACTGTGAGGATAGTGGGCCGAAATTAGGGCAATTGGAATGAATGGGGGAAATCTGGGCGCGAAATAAAATTGAAGGACCAAAACCACGCCATTTAACTTGGATTAATTTTGCATCGGCGGGTGTAAGCACCCCATTTTTGACTGCTCGGCAGTCTACATTCCGTCCAGACTTGTTTTCAAGTCATTGTGGACATATTCTAATCGAAACCAATCCTCTAGGTCCAAATTCCGTCTTTCCATCGCTTCGCGAGCCTGTCAGGCCCAAATAGAGGCAAAATGACCAAAATGCCCTTAGGGGCATTTTCTTTTCTTATTCCAATTCCAATCCCTCTCTCGAGACAGTTTATTCCTCGAGACGGTCCGAGTAGCAAAACTACTCACAAAACCGTTAGAGTGGCGGAAACACTCACAAATCCGTTAGAGTAGCGGAAATACTTACAACACCGTTAGAGTGGCGGAAACACTCAAAACCCAGGCACATCTCTTCGAAGATGGTAAGACCCCTTTCCAATCCCTCTCTTGAGACAGTTTATTTCTCGAGACGGTTCCAATCCAGGCACGTCTCTTCGGAGACGGTAAGACCCCTTTCCAATCCCTCTCTCGAGATAGTTTATTCCTCGAGACGGTCCGAGTAGCAAAACTACTCACAAAACTGTTAGAGTAGCGGAAGTACTCACAAAACCGTTAGAGTAGCGGAAATACTTACAAAACCGTTAGAGTAGTGAAAATACTCACAGAGCCGTTAGAGTAGCGGAAATACTCACAGACCCGTTAGAGTAGCGGAAATACTCACAAATCATCAACCCCGTCCAAGTAGCGGAAATACTCACAAGTCATCAACCCCGTCCGAGTAGCGGAAATACTCACAAATCATCAACCCCGTCCGAGTAGCGAAAGTACTCGCACTGTGAGAGTGGTGGAAATACTCAAAACCCAGGTCAACACCAGCGTTTGTTAGTTCACTTCGGTGAAAAATGACCAGACTACCTTTAGGACATTTTCTGAGACTTTTTGGTCAAGATGACCATTTTGCCCCTAAGCATCCGAATGCCCTGGGAACCACACCGGCTCTGGGTAACAAACCGGTAACCTCCTGAGAATACTTTTTATAGTGTTCTCAGCCTCCCCTTACCTTTCCGGATCATTCCGAGTCAGTTCCGGCCAACCCGGTACAAAATGACCGTTTTGCCCCTAGAGGGCCAGTCTCCTTCTTCGACCATACCGGCTTTGAGTATCAAACCGGTAATGTCCCGAGAATACTTTTTATAGTATTCTCAACCTTCCTTTACCTTTCCGGACCATTCTGAGTCAGTTCCGGCAAACCCGGCACAAAATGATCGTTTTGCCCCTAGTGGGCCGGTCTCCTTTTCTGACCACGTCGGCTCTGGGAATCAAACCGACAACCTATGGGAACATTCTAAATAATGTTTCCAGATCCCAAGTCTTTTTCCGAGACAATCCGAGTTCGCCCTAGCAGTTTCTTAGTCCGATTGACCGTTTTGCCCCTAAAGGCTCAGTCGACCTTTCCGACACATCCAATCTTCATTTTTCAAGTCAAATATCTCCAGGACACTATTTTAAGTGTTCTTGCTCCTTTTCGGCCTTCCGGGTCACTCCCAGCTCCTTCAAATCATTCCCGGACTTTTCGGAGTCACTCCTAGTGAAGCCAGGCTAAAGATTGCATGGTAGTCACTAGTACAAGTACCCAAATCTAGTCAAAGATACGTTGCTTGCCGACCTTAATTGTTTCCTAAATGGCTAGCGCCACTAGTAGTGGCGCCAAGCCAAAAAATGGCCTGGCGCCATTCCTAGTGGCGCCAGTGTATAATTTGGCCTGGCGCCACTGCAACAAGCGCTAGGTTTGTCTTCCCTCTATAAATACAGGCCTTGTTCAATGTGAAAAGGGTCTGCAAACTTAACCTAGAAACCACACAATTCGATATACAGAGCTCGAGCACCTCCAAAAACCCTAGCCTCCCTAGGTTTTCCAAACCCTAGCCACCATACACAAACCCTAGACTCATATACATTCTTATACATCCTCATACACTCATACACCAACCTTGAACCCTTCTCCGAAGACTTGAAGAGCTGCTATCCGAAGCTTGAAGACAACTCTTGAAGACTGAAGGTGAAGATCAAGACAAAGACCTAAGATTGAAGACCACCGCACGGCGCGTAAATAACAAGATACAAGGTAGGCTCCCTATTTAAATTTCTGCACTTTCCCCCTCTCTCTTCTCTCTCCAACCCACTTGGGTTTTCTCTATTTTAATCCCCCATCTCTTTCCCCCCCTTTCTTTGCATGCTTGAAACAAGGGGACTCCCGGTCCATGTGTAGGATTAGACTGTTGGAGAGTCACCGTGTTAGGGGCTTTCTTCTAGTCTAACCAGAGACCACGTGGGTTCGGCCCCCTTGATTATGTGGTGAAGCCTTAGTCTTGTATGTTCACGACCCCAAATTGCATTGTGCATATCATAGTCTTGCATTTTCCAAAAACCGTTTTCAAAGTTGTTTTCAAAACCGTTTTCAAACTTGTTTTCAAAATTGCATCAAAATCTCTTTTTCAAAAACTTGTTTTCAAAACCACAATTCTAGGGTGATTCTAGCCTTTCCATGGCTGGGGTTGCTTTAGGAAAGTGTTATATAAAAAGTGACCTTTTGGTCTACATTTTCAAACCTTGTTTTCAAAACCACTTTCTTAAAGTGGTTCTAGCCCTCTTATGGCTAGAATCACTTTAGGAAAGTGAGACGTTTTCATACTTGCCAAAAAACTCTCTCTTCAAAAATATCTTCCTAAAAATCTCTTTTTCAACATATTTTCCTAAAACTCTCCTTTCCAAAATTGTTTTCTAAAAACTCCCTTCGAAAGTCTATTTTTCCAAACCCCCTTTTTTTAACTCCTTCCCAAAACGGTCTCTTAAAAGTCCACTTTCCAAAAACACTCCCTAGATGCACCTTCCTAAAAACTCTCTCCAAAAATCTTTCTAAAAACTCTCTTTCCAAAAATCTTCCTTCTAGAAACTCCCCTCTAGGATTTTTGCTTCCAAAATCTATGTTTCCAAAAACACACTTTCCAAAAACTCCTCCCTAGGATTTCCCTTCTAGAAAACCTTCGTTCCCGAAAAATGCGTTTTCCAAAAACTCTTTCCTTAGAGCCCAAGTCAAGCCCTAGAGCCCACAATTAGGAAACCCTAATTTTCTTCCCAAAAACATGGTTTTTCAAACTTTGCCCCAAACCTAGGTTTCCAAAACCTCTTGTTTTCACATCCAAACCAAACACGTTTCCAAAACCTATTTTCTACGTTGGAACTATGATTTTCCAAATCTAGGGTTTCTAGAATCTCCCTTTCCAAATCCTTGCCAAATCTTATCTTCCATTTAGGAAACCAAATCAAATCTCCCCGTTTAGGAAACTAGATCCCGTCCTCCGTTTTTGGAAACAAAATCCAACCTTTCTCTTTTAGAAACAAAATCCAATCCCTTCCTAATCTAAACCTTTCTTAATTCAATACCTTCCTAAACCATAAGCTTCCTAAACCATAAATTTCCTAAACCTAAACTCTAAATCTTTACTTAAATTTCAAAATCCAACTCTTTCTTAATTCAAATCCTTCCTAAACTCCCACTTTCCTAAATCTTAAGTTTCCAAAACTTGAACATAAAAATCTTTCCTAAATTTTAAAACTCAACTTTCAAATCTTTCCTAATTCAACCTTTTCCTAATTCTACCCTCTTTTCAAATCTTAACTTCTTAAACCTAAGTTTTCAAACCTTTCCTAAACTCAAACTTTTCCTAATTTCAAGATTTTCTAAAATTTGAACTCTAAAACTTTCTAAATCCTAAACTTTCTAAATTTCAAATCTTTCTAAAATTCTAAGCTTCCTAAATTCAAAACTTTCTTAAGTTAAATCTTTCTAAACCCAAATCTTTCTAAACTCTAAACTTTCTAGAACTTCAAAATCTTTATAAATCTAAGGCTTTTCTAAACTCAAAACTTTCTTAATTCAAACATTTCCTAAACTGAAAACTTTCCTTTTTCAAACCTTTCCCAAAACAAAACTTTCTTATTTTCAAAACTTCCTTGTTTTTCAAAATTTTTCAAATTCAAAACTTCCCTTTTTCAAACATTTCGAAATTCAAAACTTTCTTAATTCAAAACCTTCCTAATTCTAACCTTTCCTAATTTCAAAACTTCCCTAAACCTAAAACTTTCCTAATTTCAAACTTTCCAAAAATGACACTTTCCTAATTCGAAACTTTCCTAATCTAAATTTTTGCTAAATTCCAAGTTTCCAAATCTTTCAAGATCTTTCGAAATCCAACATTCCAATCTGATCTTTCTTAATCTCAAGTCTTTCCTAAGTCTCTTTCCTAAGTCTAGGTTTCCTAAAACCAAGTCTTTCCAAAATCAATCTTTCCAAAACAAATCCAGTCTTCTCAATTTCAATTTTCAATTTCCTTTTCTAATTTCAAATCAAATTCAATTTCCAATTCAATCTTTTTCTTCCAATCCAACCTTCTATTTTCAACCGGACTCCGGTCCAAACTACGACTGACCTGATTCCCCCAAAGGGATACGTAGGCAACCTTCATAGGTGCGGTCACAATACTTTACAAACTTTCAATTCCAACCTCATAGGGTGCGGTTTTCAAATCTTTTCAAATCTCAAATTTCAATCTATTTTCAAAGTTTCAATTTCAAATTTCAATTTTCAAATTGCTACTTTCAATTTCTAAAACTTTTCAAATCTCTTTCACATCAAATCAATTCTTCTTTTCAAATTCCTTTCTAAACCTATTTTTCAATTCTCTTATTTTGCACTTGCATATCATGCATCATGTTAGTTTATAAACATTGTTTTTCAAAGTGAATAGGGTTGAACTATAGTTAGTTAAAGACTCTCATAGGTGAATCTAGGGTAGATTGACATGTAGGTACCGAAAGGGCGGGGTAGGGTGATAGCTTAGTGTGTCTTCCCTACACGTAACCAACCTCCGAACCTAGATCACTGATTTCAAAGACCAAAAAGGAGTTATTTTTCAAAAAGGGCTAAATGTTTTCCAAAGGTTGCCAAACAACCTGTTTTCCTAAAAACCCTCTCTTGAGGAGATGTTTTTCAAAATCGTTTTCCAAAACCCTAAGTGTAGTCTTCGGATTATTCTTAGTTTTTAGGTGACCTAACTCACCTTAATCAAGCTAGGTGGCGAGTCCAAATGTTTTTCAAAAGCCCTTTATTCAAACCTATTTTTCAATTCAAACCTAGTCGCACTCATTCTTCTAGGAGGGTGAGTTCTAACGAGAGAGTACAACATTTTTTCCGCTTGTATGAGTATTCCTCGAGTGCGAAAAATCTGGGCGCGACAGCGGGCATATATCATGGCAAAATCATATTTGGGGAATTGGATTTCACTGTTCAGAACCATGTCCTTGTGTAAATTGGATTTCAAAATGGCAAAGGAAAGGGTTTATAAGATAATCCCTTTTTTTTGTGTTTGGAATTAATTTAGGAGAATTAAAAGAAAGAATTTTAATTCTTCTTATATTTTGATGATACCGATGACAAGGTTGTAACTATCTACCCATCAGCGTGCATATTTCAATCTTTCTTTTTAATTTACAAGGTTGTAACTATCTACCAATTAAGAATTTATTATTTCCAATTCACATGAATGAAATCCAACTATTTTTTAAAGGTTTTCATGGTTTTTCATTTTTCTTTTTTCAAATCCCACCAAATCAAATCCTATTTTAAATTTTATTCATTCAAAACATATGAAAGTCCATCATTCCAATTGTTGAATCGACTGGCTAGCTAAATTGACCCACGAACAACTCAAATGGATTGATTGTTTAATAGTTAATTTTTTTATTTTGTTTTTAAGATGGTACTTAAAGTCGTTTGATTTTATGGGTTTGGACAAATCATTTTCCAAACAAGTTAATGGTACATACTCTTGTTTAAGACATCTTCCACAGTTTTGGAGATTAATACATTTTGCGTGTGATTTTGCACCTTTTCCCAATCATTCGGTATTATCTTGCGAATCAACGAATGTTTGATGGCTTTGAGTCTGGTATTCGTGGTGAATCAACATGTTAGAGGAAGAATCTTAATCCGATATTCATGGTGAATCAATGGATTATGATTGATTATCTTGTTCTTGTAAATCCCGCCGTATCATCATGTCTAAACTTAAATTCTCAATCCCCAGCCCAAAAACAATTTAAATGCTCAAATTCATACATTTAACCCATAAGTACTATTTTAAATAAACAAATATTTATGTTGTGATATCCCAAACCTCTATCTAATTATATTAATGAGAATTTGTAGTGTATGTAATTTTTAGTGTTAATTATTCCTTCTTTTGGGTCAAAAAATGACCAATGAGAAGTTGTGTTGTAACTTGTGTAGGAGGTGTGAGACACATGTGATTATTTCCCATATGTGTCTTCTTATAACACACAAAACATACACACACACACATATACAAACACACACCAATCAGTTGAGAGAAGGAGAAAGAGAGAAAGGGAAGAAGGAAGGGGAGATAGAGGGAAGAAGGGCTTGAAGGAAAAGATTAAACCATTGAAGACTTCACCAAGCTTGAAGAAGGTAAGGTTTCATTTCTCTCTCTACAATTACATATATATATATATATGTATCTATCTTGTGTGATTTTGTTTGGTCTTTGCATATATGCATATATATGAGTTGGATTTGTCTTGTGGGACTCCTTGAGTCCCAATTACCTTAAATTTGAGAGCTTATAGCTCAATATTGGAGAATTGGAGAGTTGGGGGTTGAAACCCCCAAATATATGAAATGTTAGGGTTTTGAATCTTTTCCTTCGATCCCTTTTGATTTAATTGTTCTTTCTCCCCCATTTTGAGTTATTGTCATCCTTTTGGGTTAATCTTTAAACCCTAGAAGCATTGGTCAAATTTGGTAGAGTTTGGAATGGTTTGGGTTGAAAATCTAAGGCTTGGAGAGCTCATTTTCTTGAACAAAATATGCAGGGATCGTCAGGACGGCGCGTTTTAGCATCCTGACGATCAATTTTGAAGTATTGGAATAGCCACTGGTCGTCAGGTCGCAAAATGTTGCATCTTGACGATGGTGCTTTTAATGTAGCAAGCTCTTGGGTCGTCAGGATGCAAAATGACGCAACATTTTGCATCCTGACGATGGTATTTTTTGAGAAAAGCTAGCATTGGGTCGTCAGGACACCCTTGCTGACGCTCGTGTCTGACAGCCCGAACACTATTTAATATAACAGGCATAACTTTCTCTAGAAAACTTGGATTGATGTACTGTTTAAAGCGTTAGAAAGTAAACTCATAGACCTTTCTACCCATATAAAGTTTGTTCTCTAATTATTTATAGATTGAGAGTTATGGAAGTTTAAAGTTGACCTAAAATCTATGCCAACAATATTGTTTTCTAAAATTTTAATCCACATTCCGGGAAGCATAACTTCTTCACTCAAAATGTGTTTTTGGCCCATGACCTATCAAAATAAAGGCCTTTAAGCCTATTTTCAAATGGAACTAGTATTGAGTGTGAACTCATCTTTGAGAGGAGAGGTGGTTGGGACTCGATGAAGGAGTCGATGTTCCGGCTTTCATGTTCAAATCTCAACTTCATGTTCTTATTTTAAATCGGGGGTTTGTCCTAGGGTTTAGCCTCGCTCTCCCATTGTGAGAATGAGGTGTTGTTGAGTCAGGGTTGAGGGGTTTATGTGCTTTGTCTCAACTTATGTGTTATTGCTTTGCCTTAGAGTCTTGTATTGAGGTTCTTTGCTTCTACGTGCATTTGTGTAGGAATACCTTGTCTATCACCCGTCCAATCGGAAAGAAGTGAGTAACGATATGCCATGAGTAAATTCTACTACTTTCTAATTTTTTTTAAATTCAAACCATATCATACATTGTTTTACATATGTTTTCAATACATTAATGTTATATTCAATTATAAATGTCATATTTCAAATGCATGCAAGTTATATTTATGTTATGAATGAAAACCATAAACTATAATGTTTGAATAAAAGAGATGTTAAGTTTCCAATGTATGGTGCCAACTCGGGTCTTCTCGTGGCAAGACCTTAATCTAGCCCGATAGTCCTACGATAGGGAACAAGAAATAAACTATTTATGTTGGGAGACATCCCTGGCCTAAAGAGCCTTAGCGTGACCTATATGGTTACTATGGAGCCTAGCTCATATGTCGAGTTATAGCACACTTATGTATTGAACCGAGAACCATGATATGTTCACATGTTTTATGACAAGTTATGAAATGCTATATCAAGAATAATGTTATGTCGCATCTCTTCTTATGATACTACGTTTTGAAATGTTGAAACGTTTCAAATGATGTTTACGTTAGCTATGAGTTTTGAGCATACGCTTTATATGTTCAAAAGCTCATTTCCTTATACATAAATGACTATCTATCCTTGTAAGTTGGATATAATTGCTAGTCCATGATATTTTCTCACTCATGCATCATTGTTATTCACTAAGCATTAGCTTACGTTTTCTCAAATGATTTTTAGGTAGCCAATCCGAAAGGCCGTAAAGCTTATATGGATTTTGAGGTATGGCCTACGGGCCTATGTTTTGTATAATGTTTGAGGGCTTGACCCAATGTTTTGTAATGATATAATGCTATAACTTTGGTTGACCTTGATTTGATCCTTATGTATGTTATGTTTTGGATTAGGCATAGCTCTACCATGTATGACACATATTATATTTTCAAGTTATCAAAAGTTCTATTTTCCACAATTATGCATCATTATAAATGATTATGCATAGGTGATCAACCAGTTTATGTAATGTGGTCTTGGGTAGCCTTGCTAATGGCCGGTCATGTACCCTAAATCCGTATAGGTCGGGTTATGGGGCGTGACATATGTAACAACTAGTTATAAATGATAGGTACGTAGCTTAAGAGATTAGGTTGACTTCTTATAATTTATTAACCGAGTCGTCCCAAAGCACTATAAATTACGGGTTAACTTGAACGGGTTTGGTGACTAATAGGCTATATGTCCACCTTACCTCTTATTACCTTTCAATTAAAATTTTTTTTTTGAATGATGACTAGCATAAATAGCCTTCACGTATGATTGCTACTTTTGGCGAGCAACTAATAATTTCCTTTCTAAAGACTATCTTATGATCACCATAAGCAAGGAAATTGATCTCTCCTCGCTAATAATTCTTTCCTACCGAACAAAAGAATTATCTCTAGTTATTTTTGTGGTCACCATTACCAAGGACATTTACATGTCGTCGCTATAACATAAAGTGATTATTTCTTTTAGTAAGGAAACTATGAGTTCCTCACTAAAGACTTTATATTATACATCTAGTCAGGAATAACGTGCCTTGAGAAATGTTTATAATCTTAGCATTTGCGATGAACACAAATTTTGTTGTGAAAAGTTATTGAAGTTTTTTGCAAGGAGATGCTTTCATCGTAAAAATTATTTTCAAAACCTTTTTGCAATGATCTATTTGTCCCCTCGCTAATACTTTTGCCTCTAATCACATTTTGCAAGGAATATTACTTTTCGTTGAAAATTTAGTCTCCCGCCACATATCCCGCCAAAAAGATTTCCCGCCAGAGTTTTTGTGATGAGTATTAGTAACGAATTTTTGCCTTGGTTGATAAATGTTGTCATTTGAAGACTTTAGTGAGGAATCATAGTTTTCCCTGCTAAAATGGCACCTTTAGTGTGAAATTTGGTTCCCTCACTAATACTTTCCTCGCTAAAAGGCTAATTTCTTATAGTGTCATTCTTCCTTGAGAATTGAGTTGCAAGTTGTAAGCACCCCATTTTTGACCGCTCGGCAGTCTACAGTCTGTCCAAACTTGTATTCAAGTCAATGTGGACATATTTTGAGTCAAATCAACTTTTCAAGTCTAATCCCATCTATCCATTGTTTCGTGGGCCCACCAGGCCCAAATAGAGGCAAAATGACCAAAATGCCCTTAGAGGCATTGTTCGGTCCAATTCCAAATTAGGCACGTCTTTTCGAAGACGGTAAGTCCCCTTTCCAAATTCCAATAGGCACGTCTTTCCGAAGATGGTAAGTTCCCTTTCCAATTCCAACAGGCACGTCTTTCTGAAGACGGTAAGCCCTCTTTCCAATTCCAGCCAGGCACGTATTTTCGAAGACGGTAAGTCCCCTTTCCAACTCCAATTCCAATCCTTCTCTCGAGAAAGTTAATTTCTCGAGATGGTAAGTCTATACAATCCGGCATGTTTTTTGAAGAAAGTCTCTTCGGAACGGTAAGTCCCTTCAAACCTGTCGACCGAGACGAGACCCCAAGTCCCATAGATGGTAGAACGGTCCACCTTTGGCGCCTGCTAGCCCGCCAATACAAAAATGTCCGTTTCGACACGCCTTCCGAGAAAGTTGACTTCTCAGGCGCTAAGCCCTTTTAGCAGCTTCCCAAGATCAGGCAGTCTTGGGAATGGTAGTGAACCGTAAGAGTAGCGGAAGTATTCGTAAACATCGTAACCATCAGAGTAGCAAAAATACTTGCAAACAGGTCGATATAGGGAATTGCCAAAAAACGCATGTATCACGGGACCACCGTCAGAGTGGCGGAAGCACTCAAAATCCAAGTCAACACCGGTGTTTGCTAGCCCACTTTGGTGAAAAATGACCAAACGGCCCCTAGGGCGATTTGCGGCACGTTTCTTGAGATAATACCTAAGTCTTCAGAATGGTAAGTCCACCCTTCCAGGATTGTCTTAAAAGCAATCCGGCATGATTAGGTGCCTTCTAGTCAGTTTCGGGCCAATTCCGAGACTTTTCGGTCAAGATGACTATTTTGGCCCTAGGCATCTAAACGCCCACGGGACCACACCGGCTCTAGGTATCAAACCGGTAACCTCCCGAGAATGCTTTTTATAGTATCCTCGACCTTCCTTTATCTTTCTGGATTATTCTGAGTCCATTCTGGCAAACCCGGTGCAAAATGATCGTTTTGCCCCTAGTAGGTCAGTCGCCTTTTATGACTACACCGGCTCTAGGTATCAACCCGGTAACCTCCTGGGACATTCTAAATAATATTTCCAAGCCTTGAATCTTCTTCTGGGACATTCTGAGTCTGTCCCGGCAGCTTTCTGATCCAGCTGACCGTTTTTCCCCTAATGGCTCAATCAACCCTTCTGACAAATCTTTCCATCCTTTTTCAAGTCCATTACCTCCGAGACCTTATTCTAAGGGTTCCTGCCCTTTTTCGGCCCTCTGGGCCATTTTTGGTTCCTTAAATGCTTCCCGAACCTTATGGAGTCACTCCTAGTGAAGCTAGGCTAAAAATTGCATGGTAGTCACTAGTATAGGTGCCCAAATCTTCTCAAGATACGTTACTTGCCGACCTTAAAACTTTCCTAACTGGTTGGTGCCACTATAGAAGCATTTTTGGCTTAGCACCACTGCAACAGGTGCCAGGTCATTCCCTTGTCCATAAATACAGAGTCTCCTCTAACGTGAAAGAGGTCCGCCAACTCAGTCTAAAAACCCTATTATTCGACATACAGAGCTCGTAACCTTTCCAAACCCTAGTCTCCTTAGATTTTCCCAAACCCTAGCCTCCATACACAAACCTTAGCCTCCTATACACTCATACACTCTTATATACTCATACAATAGCCTCCAACCCTCCATTGAAGGCTTGGATTGCTGCAACTACGAAGCTTTGAAGATCGAAGACAAACTCTTGAAGATTGAAGAGAAGACCGAAGCGAAGCAAGCAAAGCAAAGCGCGCAAAGCTAAGCAAAATAAAGAAGATGCAAGGTAGGCTTCTTATTTATGTTTACACATCTTCCCCCTCTCTTCTCTCTCCTAACCCACTTGGGTTTTCTTCTATTTTAATCCCCCATCTTCTTCCCCCCCTTTCTTACATGCTTGAAACAAGGGACTTCCCGGTCCATGTGTAGGATTAGGCTCTTGGAGAGTCACCGTGTCGGGGGTTTTCTTTTAGTCTAACCAGAGACCACGTGGATTCGGCCCCCTTGATTATATGGTGAAGCCTTAACCTTGTATGTTCACGACCCCAACTTGCATTGTGCATATCATGATCTTGCATTCCTCCAAAATTCGTTTTTAAACTTATTTTCAAAAACTTACATTAACATCGTTTTCAAACTTGCATCGAAACCTTCTTTTTCAAAACTTGTTTTCAAAATCACAATCCTAGGGTGATTCTAGCCTTTTCATGGCTAGAGTCGCTTTAGGAAACTGTTACATCTAAAGTGACCAATGTGGTTCATATTTTCAAAATCCTTGTTGTTTTCAAAACCACTAACTTAAAGTGGTTCTAACCTTCTTATGGTTAGAATCACTTTAGGAAAGTGAGATATTTTATATACTTTCTAAAAAATCTCTTCTCAAAAATCTCCTCTTAAAAATCTCTTTTCCAACATACTTTCTAAAAACTCTCTCTAATCTCCTTTTCAAAGTTGTTCTCAAAAACTACCTCCAAAAATTGTTTTCAAAAACTCCTTTTCAACTCTTTTCGAAAACACTCTCTTCAAAATTTCTTTCCTAAAAACACTCCTTAGGTCTCTTTCTTAGAAAACTCTCTCCCTAAATCTCTTTCTTAAAAACTCTTTCCAACAATCTCCTTCCAAAAATCCCCTTCCAAAAACTCTCTCTTCTCAAATTCACCTTCTAAAAACTCTTTCCTTGGAGCCTAAGTTAAGGCCTAGAGCCAACAATTAGGAAACCCTAATTTTCCTTCCCAAAAACATGATTTCCAATCCCTTATTTTGGCCTTAAAACCTAAGTTTCCAAAACCTCTTGTTTTCTACATCAAAACTATATATATTTCCAAAATCTCTTTTCTACGTCAAAACTATAGTTTTTCCAAAACTAGGATTTTTAAAAACTCCATCTTTCCAAATTCATACAAAATCCAATCTCCCATTTAGGAAACTAGATCCTATCCTTCGTTTTTGGAAACAAAATCAAACCTTCTCTTTTAGAAACAAAATTCAATCCCTTGTTTTATGAAATAGAAATCTTAATCCTTCCAAACCCAAATCTTCCCTAATTCAACTCCTTCCTAATCTAGTACCTTCCTAAACCATAAGTTTTCCAAAACTTTCAAATCTTTCCTTACACATTAAGCTTCCAAATCTTTCCTAATTCAACCCTTTCCTAATTTCATCCCTTTCCAAACTTTAACTTTCCATATCTAAGTTTTCAAATCTTTCTTAAACTCAAACTTTGAATCCTTCTAAAATTCTAAACTTCAAATCTTTCTAAATCTAAAACTTTCTAAACTCAAAACTTTCTTACTTTCAAAACTTCCCTATTTCAAAACATTCTAAATTTAAAACATTCCAATTCCAATACTTTCTTAAAAGGAAACCTTTCCTATTTCAAAACCATTCTTAAAATGAAACTTTCTTAATCCAAAACTTTCTTAAATTGAAACTTTCCCAAAATGAACCTTTCCTAAAATGAAACTTTCCTAAAACAAAACTTTCCTAATTCGAACCCTTCCAAAATCAAATTTTTCCTAATCCTCCAAGTCCAACATTCGAGTCAAACCTTTATTAATCTCAATTCCTTCCAACAGCCCATCTTTCTTAAGTCTAGGTTTCTTAAACCTCAATCTTTCCAAATTCCAATTTCCCATTTCCAATCTTCTAAGTTCAAATCAAACTCCTTCTTCCAATCAAACTCTTTTTCGAATCCAATCTTCTATTTTCTATTAGACTCTTGTCCAAACTATGACTGACCTGATTCCTCAAAAAGGATACGTAGACAACCCTCATGGGTGTGGTCACAACCTTTCTTAAGCTTCTATTTCCACAACTTTTTTCAAATCTCCAATTCTATAACTGCTTTCCAATTTCCAATTTCCAATTCGATGTTCGATTTCCAACTTCCAATTCTAAAAATCCATTTTCAATCCTCAATTTCAATATCTAAATTTTCTTTCCAATTTCAAACTTGAATTCTTCTTTTCTAAATCTATTTTCCAACTCTATTTTCTTGTACTTGCATATCATGCATCATGTCTTTTTAAACATTCTTTTCCTAAAGTGGATAGGATTGAACATTTGTTAGTTGAAAACTCTCATAGATGAATTTAGGGTAAAGTGTGAGAAGTACAACCTAAAGTACCGAACCATATGATACATCAAACCTTTACCGAAGATTGTCAAGTGTCTAAAAGGTAGATTAATCATGAACTAATACTTGAAAATTACTTAATAAAGCATAACAAGGTTTGAAAGAATATAACTATTTTTGAAATTTTTGAAAATTTTTTTTTTATGTTTTTTTTATGGGTTTTTATATAAACAAAAAGAACAAAACAAAACAAAAATCTAGTAATCTCCCACCCCCCAACTAGAATGATGCAATGTCCTCAATGCATCAAACAAAGAGAAACAAAAACATGAATGCATGAAAAAGGGATGGAAAAACCTGGTGGGACAACACCCTCCCCCCAACTAGGGGAGAACTCTAAAAACAAAACAAAAGAAAGCAAAAACTATCTACCTACTCCTACACTACTAAAATACACAAGAGAAGACTATCCAACACCACATCGAGGGTGTTTATTTGCATGGAGCCACTTACCATATACCGTGAATAATGAATTCAACATTGATAAATATGCATAAGTCTGAATACTATTGAACCCAAAATCATACAAAACACTCATGCAAGTTTGTAAAGAATAAAGAATAAAATTAGAATCTTGCATGATAAGGATGTGAAGACTCAATTCATGTTGAATATAAGAATGGGATATCTCACTATCCATTACTCCTTCCTCTGTCACCTTTTCCTATTGGGAGTCCTTAATCTCGGGCTCCTCTCTCTTGGGTTCCTCTCCTTCACTCTCCATTGTCCCTTCCTCCTTCACCTCTTCTTTAGATATCACTTCCTTCAGTTCAAGCACCTCAAGACAAATAAATACCTCTCCTTTAACCTCATCATCATCATCATCCACCCTAAGAATGTTTTCCCTTGGATCAGACACCGCGGGAATGTGGATGTTCTCTTGTTCATGCTCAGTTTTAAGGGTGATAACGGAGAGACCTTGCTCATGACTACTCATATATGGACTCGTGAACATCTCATATGTAGGATCATCTTGAGGTTGAGCCGGAAGCTCTTCCTTCTCGCTATCCATTACCTCGTGTGATAATAGGGCTAATCGGTGAGTTAGGTCATCTAATTCCTGACGAATTTGTGCAAGAGTGTCAACTTGTGCCTCTATATTAGTATCCTCGAATCCTGAGGACATACTTATGGGATATGGCATGTAAGATGATTGCATGTGCTCTTGATTCTCTACCAAAGGTTGATAAGATAATGACAGATATATCTCGTGAAACGTGTAAAGTGAAGTAACATGTGGATATGAATTACAAGCATATGGTGGAGACGAAGGTGGTGCATGGTAGTACGATTGTTGTGGTGGTTGTTCATAAGAAGCATATGGTGAAGCTTGAGAGCTCCACTCCGAATAGTTTGGAGGTGGATAATAGCCTTATGGTTGTGCCGTGTATGAATCAGGACTTGTAGCAATAAAATTCCAAGGATTATCCATGAATAAGATGTTTTCAAGACCAACCAACAAGTATATGAAAATAACCTATCCTCTCAATCCCACAACAATAATGCACAAACCTAATGGAACCAAAAGAAAAACAAAAATAAGTGCTCAAAAATAAAAGATGGAACAAAGTTACCCAAACGAGCTATTGAGTTCCCTCGTGTTTGTAGAATGATGGTGAAGTGCTTCCTCCAAAACAGAATCTCCAAGGCTCATCCATAAACATAAAACGCAGCTTCCTCGGCAACGACGCCAAAAACTTGATCGGTCCCTAAAAGGGTGATACTTAACCGCAAGTGTACGGCCGCGATATAGTAATAATTTCTCGCAAGTACGAAGTCAATCCCACAAAGAAGATGGTTTACGTAAATAGGAAAACTTACCGTGGATCAAAAATCTTAAAAAAAACACTCCAATAAACAAAAATCTGATTTTAGGTTGAGAAAAGATTTGTTATCTAATTTAAACTAAGAAATAAAAAGTCTCGAAATCAATTGTTCCAACCAATTACGTCTCTTAGAATCCCAAAGGAGGTACTTTAATAACTCAAATCCTTCGACTACGTCGCGAGTATCGAATTCGGAAGATTTAGCTTTAAAACCAATAGTTCTTTCAATCTTTAACTTCTAGAATAGATCGGGTTGTTATAATCAAGGACGCGCATCATCGTTTCGTGCAGTGTATATATTGAACCCAACTCACGCATAAACGTTACAAGGCAGCGTATATACTAAGTGTGGTATTCACACATAAGCATTACCAAACATAATAGGACGCTTAGGTTTTCGAAAGTATCTAGAACAAAGAAGAAGAAGGAGAAGAAGAATAATCAAGAAGATATAGCAATGAATTCAACCTTACCTCCATTATTCATCCTTGATCCCCAATCAATCTTCACAATCGATCCCGAGTCAAGAAATTTACCCTCTCATGGCCATGGAAAACAATTAACTATGTATTAAACACTTTCTAGAATGTAAAAACCTATAAACGAATTAGGAATCTTGAACTAATTATAAAAACTATGGATTCTTGAACAAAATCTTGAATTAAAGCAATAAAACTTGAATTTAATGGAAGTATTTACAAGAATAATGAAAACCCTAATTACTCCTATGAATCTAGACTAAAAAGTAGTAAAAAACCTCAAGAAATCGTCCCTTTCCTCCAGAAAATCGGAGGGATATATATAGAGATCGTGAGCAGAGTCCTAGTAGGAATAGGAATTTCGACCCAAAAATCCTTCTTAGGGTTCAAACTCTAGCAGAGGAGTTCGAACCCTTAGAGCAATTTTTCTCACTTTTTCCTTCTTAGAGTTTGAACTCCTCTTTTCCCTTACAATCAGGGTTCGAACCCTAAGCCTGTATATACTTCTTTAAGTGTCTAACCTCTGAGAGTTCGAACCCTCATATGGGAGTTCGAACTCTAAGGCCAAAATACCATTTTTCTTCACTTTTTACCAGCCACCGTTCGAACTCCTATTTCCTTCTTATTGTCACCGTTCGAACTCCCAGTGTATTTTTCCACACTTTTCAGCTATCTTCCCTTGTCTCTTTGCAGCTTCAGTTCAATGCTCTTGGAGTCCATTTCTCGAAATGCTAATTAGACGTGAACTTGTACAACTTTGTGAGATCTTTCCAACAACGTATCTTTCATTCCGTTCTGAGCTACGGATGATAAATTGCACGTTTCCCAAGATAAATCCCAGCAACGGCCTCGATATGCGTGCCCGCACTCCAGATCACTTCTATGGCTCCAAATCCTCTTCTTTATCAACATTTACCTGCAATGAACTCAAAATACGACTCTCAGTACAGAATACGTCGAAGATAGTATAATTAAACTAATCTAAAGCTAACTTAGGTCAGTTTAGTTGCATTGAATTACACTTATGCAGCTCAATCAAGTTCTAACGAGAGAGTACAGTGTTTTTCCCACTTATGTGTGTATTCCTCAAGTGCGAAAAATCTAGACGCGACACTAGTGTGTCCCAAGTCTCCTTTGGCGTAGTAGCATGTCTTATATGCTCCAGCGTATCCTTTTCCACGATTGTCTTGATCGCAAACATTGCCTTCCCAACCTTGACCTGCCACTTCTGGAGTCCCTCAACATTTTCTGTAGAAGGTGGCGTAGTGTCACTATTGCCAACAACTTTCCACAGATCATGCCCTTGTAAATATGACTCCATGCACATCTGCCATGTACTGTAATTCTGGCTGTTGAGCTTTTCCATCGCGCCCATGAACTAAAGATCCGCCATCGTGACTTGGTACAATCACTTGTACTACCAAGCAAGCCTTGTTTCGGACAAGCAGTTTCAATTTCCCGAATTGTGTACAAACAAAAATCTCCTCCTCGCACGGCATCTTGAACAACGGTCCCTAACCTCCAAGCTTTACTCCAGCCTCCTACACCTACCAAATCTTTCACTGGGCAACTCTCCTAAAATTGGTCCCTGACTGATAGACTATTTCCACTCTTCCACATGACAACGCCTAAAAACCCTATCCTTGACTGCTTGGCTCAAATATATCCCTTGCGTGATGACTCTTAAAACAATCAGTGCCCTAACCGACCTGGCTCTGATACCAAATTATTGAGTACGCAGTGGAATCACCCGAAAAATATCCAAAGAAAATTTTATTGATATAAGACACTTATACACAACAATGGAGCATTCAAATACACATTACAAAATCTCGCTCACACCAACTACACAAAACACTACACTACACACAATGGACTACTCCACTAGCAGACCTCACTAACTCACACACCACACTATACTTCACTGATCACTTATTTACTCACTTCACTCTCTATGTACAGGGAGGAAGCCGTAGCTTCCTTTATATAGGAACACAAAGTCAGTGCAACCGACTTCCCCAACAAGTACTAGCCACACATTAAAGTGGTGCTATTAGAAATTTCTGGAGAGGACATTCGGCTAGCATGAGAGATTAGTCTAGGGAGAAACTTCTAGAGAAAGGAAGAGAAAGTAAGAGAAAAGAATCTAGAGAGAGAGGCTTCTAAAGAGAGAGAGAACCATCTAGAGAAATTTAGTGTTGATTCTCAACAGACGAAGCCAACCTCTAGAAAGAATGGGCGAAGGCGAATATCACCTGTCCTAGCACAAGGACCAGAAATACGTTTTGCTAATGCCACCAGACATTGCAGAAAATATAGCACGTCAATTAGCTAACTGCATGTGACATGTCTATTGAAATCACTCTTTTACTTGAAATGAGAACATTATTAGGTGGAGCTGCAAATTTACAATAGATAACCTCCCCAAGGAGAGGGAAAAAAAAAACATTAAAGGGTAAAGCAATATTCCGAATATTCCAAATTTATAGTTTGGATTTGGCCTCTTATGGATTTTCCATTGAGTTTGGAAATTCGTTTATGTCCAAGGAATTTTTTTTAACTTTTTCCAATTATTGCTGCTCATTATACTTTTCTTGAGTTCATCTAATTACTTCTGCGACAATAATATTATGTCTCAGCCAAAATATCATATTCTTAATTAAAGTTTAACCAAACACATAATCAAACACAAGTATAAAGCAAAACAAGAACTTTAGAAGTCCCAAACAAAAATATTCACTGAAACTAAAGCATCAACTTTAAGAAATACTTATTAAAGAAATTGAAGCAGCAAAGAAATTTATGGTTCCAAATCCACTCATTATAGCTTCATGTTATCACACTTGTATTTCGCCTAGCCAAACAAAAAAAAAAATAAAAAATCACACTTGTCTTACAAGTTTTCACATTCCAAAATTTCCACAATATGTAAAATCGCCCGGAATGATCACTTAGGTTTTTCTTCCCCTAGCTTAAGACAAAATGGAAGACATTGTCTCTGTGAAAGAAAGGAAGAAAAAATAAAGGAAGAGAAAAAGCACAAAAAGATTGTGTAATTCAGGTCCAATCAGGTTTTCTAAGCAACCCAACAAATTTCGCAGCTAAAAAATCATACCTTGGTATGATCATGCAGGAACACCTATACCTAGAATACCCACTGATAATCATGGTTCAACAATGTCTTTGTTCATATATTTTACTTTTGTAATGTATAGAGTGAATCTATATACCTCAAGTTCTCTGGCTAATTATTTTATTGTATGCCTCAGCATTCAATAGACCCACCTGTATAAATACATGATTAAATCAATGAATAGATTCCAAATCTTCAACTATCTTTCCATCTAAAACAAAACAAGCACCACATGCACTGATTCTAAACTAACTTGATAAGTAGATTAAAATTCCAGAAAAGTAGATTTTTGAGTATACCAAACTCAAAATAAAAACATATCAAGAAATACAGCAACATATCAAGTCAACACGTTAGAATTTTAGATTTAATCTCATAGACAAGTTCACGGGACATGTGGACATCCATCAAATTAATAAATTGAAACCACATCTACAAAGTGAACTATAATCGAAACAAAATAAAGAAATTGAAAACAAAAAAGCGAACAGAGCGCACACAAAATGAAACCAAAGTTTGAGATTTGAATATTTAAACCACGTACCACACGAAAATTGATTCTTAAAACTAAGAATGAGAGAGTAATACTGCATTATTTGTCCCTATAGAATGCTGGTCATAAATATCTATAGAGTCAAATCCAAACCCATCACCGGTAGCACTGCAAAAAAAAGGGGGAAAATAACTCATAAGCAGAAGTTTGTAAAACAAATTTATTTCACGGTAAAAACCCAAACATATCCTATTACAACACACCTAAAACCCATCTCTGTGAATATAAAGCGTCAACATTTTTTTCTCGAATTTTCTCTGTCTGGATGCGGATGAAGTTGTGTATATACCCACATATTATACAATTAAAAATGAACACACACACAAATTAAAGAGAAAGCATCTCATCAATGAAGATATGACGTACCTTTTCAATAAAGAAAACAGAAGCAAATTTGTTGCGTATGCAATTCAAGATACACACAAATATGAGGAGGAAGCCATGGATTCATGACAAGAAGTGGAATACCTTTGAATAAAAAAACAAGAGCTCATATGAACTCAAAGTCTCTGACAAACAGCAATTCGACGCGCAAGAAAATCCTGTAGATAACAGTTGCCCCAAGTTGAAGTCTCTCATTGCAACCAAACAAATCTGAAACTATCAAACGAAATCAAAATTATTATCAAATCAAATTCAGCCTCCCATTACCATGTCTTTGATGGTGCTAGAAGAGATCTGAACAACACTGAAGAGACGAAGAAAAAGAAAGTTAGTTCAAAAGGAGCAGAGAGCTCGAGCAAAAAAGGCAGAAATTGAATCTATTCATTGAACTCTGATCCAGTTGCGATCTTGCAATCAAACTCTGATCCCAAGTGCTCATGGCTCTTTTTATATATAGTAGAAATTATGTTTGCATGACATTACTCTATTTATAATGACTCCAAGTCTTTGGCCCATTTACGATGGATGCTCAGCTATAAGTAAAGGGGATGTATGGAGAAACCGCTCTCTAACAGTTAAAACTATCAAGTTGTATGTTAATAAATTAAAATGTAATAAAATAACAATCATCTAAGTAGTAAACCATAGCTAAATAAATAAATAAAACAAGAAAACCATCTGGTTGTGATAAATATGTATATATGTATAAATATGTAAAAAGATGCAAGGACGAGCTGATAATACCCAACTAATTGGTTAAAAGGCAGGTTTGGGTAACAATTTTGATTCTTGTTTTTGTTTTTGTTTTCTGAAAGTTATTAGAATTGAGTTTGACAAACTAATTTCGAAAACTACTTCATCTAGATCATAATTAGTAAACTGGTTTTAGAATTTGCTTTTGGAAAATTGTTCAAAAAATATCCTAATTTTAGGAATAAAAAAGTGTTTTTTAAGTTTTCAAAACCATTTTTTTATAAGGAAATAAAAACAATATGAACCCCCATTTTCTTTTATAAGGTTTTAAAAAAAGACTATGTCTCTATATATACACATAGAAACTTTAATACCCTTTGGATATGACCATAGCCCATCAATGTACAACGGGAAGAGAATAAAACTAGAGTTTTAAAGGCAGATTTTGCAGAGATCAATAGCATTGATTTTTTAGAGTAAAAAGGAATTAATTTCAAGAATTTGAAGAATCGTACTAGTGAGTTAACTTCACGGTTGTGAAGGGTGACTCAGCCCGTGGCACTCTCATCCATGCTGTGAGGTCATGATTCGACTCACCATTTTTCCCTTTCCATGACTTTGGACACCAATGGAACAACAAAATAATTAAAAAATAATTAAATTTAGCTTTGAGTAAACTTCATGACAGATTATAAAAACATGAAAACAATTTACATTTTTTTGTTACAGGCTAAGTAAAATTCTCATGATTTAAATTTTGAAAAATAATAAACATAGTATGGTGGTGAAATGGACATAAAAGCTTAACTTTAGAGGAGTTGTTCTCATTGATCCAAAAGGAGAAAATATGATGCTAGTTAGAATAATTTTCTCAATTCATCACAAAATGCTGACATGTGTTGACCATTAGAGTCAGCGTGCCTGATAAGATGGAATAATTAGTTAACTTTACTCCTCTTCTCACAATGCCTGTGAATCCTATTTATTAGGTGAGATATTTTGACATCTCATCTAGTAGGAGCCTACATGCATTGTTAGATGATGTAAAAAGGCCACATGGTTCCCTAGAACCATCAATAACTTTCCATTAAGATGTTGAATTGCCCCAAAATATGGAGTTGGTTGCCAGAGAAGAGAGTAAGGGTTGTGCATCCACAAACATCAATGTCACACAACGTTCTAAAGAGAGAAGAGCAGCAAATGACTTCTGGAAAAAAAAAAAAAAGGATATTTTTTTTTCTTTTCAAAATTGGAGGAAGGAATTCATTGATAGGAAAACAAAATCATACAACTAATGATATACAACATAATTATTAGATTAACTGTAGTTCTTTTATTTCCAATCAAAACAGTTACAATTTTGACTCCTAATTTTTTAAATATCATTGCTATATCATTTTAATTTGATGAATTTTTAGATAAATATTTTATGCGAACAGAGGTTTCCTTTCAAAAAAAAAAAAATTTTTGACAGACCATATCTTTATTCTTCTTTAATCGTGCCTCCATGGTTAAGCTGTGTTTCAAAGGAAGAATGCTTCAAGTCTTTGGAAGCTTTCCTTAAGGAGAAATCTCCTCTCTTGGGAAGAGAATAATCTTGCTGCTCTTGTAAGTTCTCTTAACTCCATGGTATTTAATGGTAATGCTTCTGATGCAATTTCTTGGGTAGCAGATGCTGAGGGTATCTTCTCAGTCAAGTCCTTCTGTAATTTGGCTGTTGTAAGGGTGTCCAGTGTTGATCCTTTGGGGGCCTGGCTTTGGAAAGCTTGTGTTCCTCCTAAGTTTCAAATATTTGGGTGGTTGGCTCTCCAAAAAAAGATCAAATCTAAAATGTTTCTGCTGAAAAGAAAGATTTTGCCCAATAATGCAAGCTTGTTACGTGTTTTTTGTAAGGATCACCTTGAATATTCAGATCATCTGCTACTGAGTTGCAGGTTAGCTTGGCGTGTTTGGAGCAGCATTCTGAGCTGGTGAGGGCTGGATTGGGTTTGCCCTGCCTCTCTTGTCCTTCATTGTTTTTGGAGTATTGGTCAGAATGAGAGGAAGCTAGGCAAATTGATTTGGGAGGCATTGTTTCTACCAACCTTGTGGAGTCCCTGGAAATCGAGAAATGAGGCAATTTTCGTGGGCAAATCTCCAGCATGGGTTGAGATTGTGGAAAACATCAAGCTTCAGGTATTCAGCTGGATTCAAGCAAAATTTCGCTATGGGAGCTCTAATCTTTTCCTTTTTTTTTCATTCCATCGGTGGTGTTAAAGATCTGGATCCCTCTCTTCTTGTTTAATTCTGTTGTATTGAGGTGTGGTTTGTAGTAGGTTGATCCCTGTTCAACCTTTGCTCTGTTTTCTGGGGTTTGCTTTGGTAATCCTCTTGGGCTGGAAGAGCTTGCTCCTGCAATGTTCTCCTCTTTTCTATTAATCAAATTCCTATTTTGCTGTTCAAAAAAAAAACAAAAAAACAAAAAGGAAAATTGGCTCATTTTGTACCATGTAAATTGAGAGCTAAAATATCTTTATATCTTGTGTAAGTATTGAGTGTATTGATCACATTGTAATAACCTTAGATGTTAGGATTTTGCCTCCATAAAGCCTTAAGGGAAGAATCAACAACTGTTCGATGAATTTTGAAAAGATGGGTCATCTGCAAAATTAAAGAGAATCTGTCTCTAGCATATTTGTTCTCTTGTTACTGGTTTTTGACAATGATATGGTTCGAATTCGAGAAGGCTCATTAGAGGAAAAGTTATAGATCTTCAACTCTTCTTTCTAGAAAGCTTCGAATCTCATTAATCCAACATCAGAGTAAAAAGTTATGACTACAATACTGAAGAATACACTATGGACTCCGCCGTGGCACACTTCCCTCTGCAAAAATATTCAGGTGCAGAGACATGCACCATCAGCCACACCAAACTGCGTTGTGGCGCACTAGGGCAATTTTTTGGCTCTGAATCTGCTTTTCAATGCAAGTAGCTTTAGCCCATCAAGGAACATGCGAGAACATGTGGAAGGAATCTTAGCTAGTATGGACTCAACAAAAAACATTATTTACAAGCATGAATCATATATACATCTGCCCCATACACTTGTGCACATGAGAATTAACTTGCCCATACACTTAGTGCACATGAGGATCAAACTTGCCCATACACTTGTGCACATGGGAATCAACTTGCCCATACACTTGTGCATATAAAGATTAAACTTGTCCATACACTTGTGCACATGGGGATCAAACCTACATGTTCTACAAGAACTCTTCATCATACTTTCCTTTATACCATCAAAGAGAAGAGAGTAGCTTGTGGTGATTTAAGTTGGTAGATCGAAGAGCTTCATCGTGGACTCGGTGGAGAATCAAGTGCTAGAAAGAGTTTGTGGATTTGGATCGTGTACTAGCTGTAAGGTTCAATCCTAGTTATGGATTCAACAATGTGAAAGGGTTGTAGGGCATTCTTGTACTTTGTTCCTTATATAATGCTTTATTAGAGCTGGACCAGGTCCCGTGGTTTTATCCTGGAAGGGTTTTTACACTAAAAATCTTGTGTGTTAATGGTTGTGTGTTGTGATTTCTGTTTATGGTTTACTTTAGATTAATTATTGCTAACAGTTGCTTAAAAATTGAGTAAAGACGTATTCACTCCCCTCTAGGTCCATTTTAGGATATAAATCCATATTACCAAGAACACTTGGATTTTTCAATTGATATCAGAGCGGGACACTCTTAAAATCGTTTTCAAAACTATTTTACTTGAGTGAGGTCCTGAAAGTGCTTCTAGTAACATGGATTTGCCTAAACAATGTATATTGACTGTTCGTTCACCACCTCATATGGAAGAGCCTATTTATTGTGCTACATATAATCCACCTATGCACAAAAATGTTCACACATCTTCATCTACATCTAATGCCATGCATGTTGAATATGATAGTTGCCTTTACCATAGTGAATCTCTTGACTCAAATCATGATGACTCAATGAGTGATGAAGATAATGATGATAAGATCGTAAACCTTCAACAACCCTATGACCGATTGTTTCAAGAGAGTTACAAAGTCGGGAAAGTCAAAATTAAATTGACTATAAAGGTAAGGACTTTCGAAAAAAAAATGATGCATTGAAACAATAACTTTTTGAAGCTCAAACAGTTATAAGTCAGTTGAGTAGTCAAAGGGTGACTTTAAGTAATAAAGTCAATGTTCTTGAGAAAGAGAGTCAAGATAAAGTTGAGTCTAATAAATTTTTTGAGGATAAGGTCAAAAAGCTTGAAACTGAACTTGCTAATGCTCGTCTGTCGTTTAAGAAATATAATGCAAGCTCAAAGAGGATTAATGAAATTTGGGATGCGCACAGGAGCTTTTGTGACATGACTGGGATTAGATACACAGAGAAGGCAACTACGTCTTCCTAATTGGCAAGTAAGCCTAATTCTACAAAGGCTCAAGGTAAGTCTTCCATACCAAGTGAGGCTAAGCATGCTAAGGTTGTTTCCTCACCATTATGAAACTAAAGGGCATATTAGGCCTCATTGTCCTAATTTGAAGACCAAGGCTATGACTTTCAAGGAGAACACCATCACATATGCATGTGTTGTGCCAATTGTGGAGACCTAGGTTTGTTCTTACTTGTCATCAATGCGGTGTGAAGGGTCATATTCGGCCGCATTACCCTAGTTGGGAGACTAATCATGTGCCTTATGAGTTCATTACTTCTCATGTGAAGTCTAAATCTGCTAAGGTTGTTCAATCTCCAAAGTTTAACCCTGTTTGTCATAATTGTGGTGTGTTTGGTCACATTAGACCATATTGTCTCAAATTGAATAGGGTCTCCAGTTCTCATGCTTATAATCAACCTTGAAATCAATATGAGAGATTAGGAAATCATATTCGAGTTCTTACAAATCATGTGAACAGATTTGTTTCCAAGACAAGACAGGTTTCCACAAATCATGGTCAAAGGAGAAACCATAATGCCAACGCAAGACCTATGACTACACGCAATTCTCATTAATTCATTGATAAATCAAAGATAAATGTTATGTGGCTGAAAAAATCTGAGTGAAATCTTTGAGAACTCCTAAGAAATTTGTAGGAGCAAGCCTTGTTGAGTAAAGGTTATTTGTGTCATAGACTATGATGTGATTCATGTTTATTCTTCTAGTCCTAGTGTTATGATTCCTTTACGTAATTTTATTTATTTTTTGTTATATTTCTATTTGTTTTTATTAAAACAAAAAAAGGGATTTTTTTTTTGTTGTTCTTGACTTGCGCTCATAGTTTTGATTGATCTATATTTGATTTCATGTGATCGAATCAAACTACATGTTTTTTGGAAAAGAGTTCTTTATTCATGCTAAGTATGAACTGAGTGTCTTGTATGTCTGAGTGATAATTTTCATAACTGAATTGACACTTTGATGCACTTTCATCGAGAAGAAACATGTTAAGTCTAAAAATATTTTGTTGTATATTTGTTTTATTTGAATTCCATGAGTATCGTGCTTGAAAAGACCTATGATTGCATATCCTCTCTAGAGTTTATACTCTTAAATGACATGCCTTGCCTCCCTCTTGTGCTTTCACAATGCAAAAGAATATCAAGAGTGAGTTGATTATTTGAAAAATAAATAAATATACTGCAAATTCAAAAAGAAATTTTATGCAGTCATGACCAAGGAAAAGGATACATATGAGTGTAGAGTGAAAGCTATTATAGACGTTTGCCGAAATGTACAACTTGGTTTGAAGCATCATAGAGAAGGCTACCTTGCTCACTAGTGTGAAAGCCGTCTTTAGCCTCAAAAGAGTGAACTATTGAGAGGTGTTATGCATTTGAGGGAGAGCCTTTGCATTTTTGAATGTTTAAGCTTTGATTGGTTTCTAATCGGTTTAATTTTCAATGGTAAATGATATCTCTTGTAAGGTTTTCATTCAAGTACTCAAAAATATGCTTTTGTTCTTAAGGCTTGATCTTGTTATTCTTGAAGCTCACACACTCACTTTGTGATTTGGTTATGACCATCATCATCTTGTTGAAAACTTGATGTGATCTTTATCATGGACATGTCTTTATGAACTTGTGTACTTAATGTGTGTGTTTGAGCTCTTGCCATATAAATCTCTTCTATAGGCTTCTTAAAATTTGTGATCGTCAAGTCATTTATATGTTTTTGTGTATATTCATTTAAATCTTGTGGTTGCATTTTGTGTCAAAAAAGAGAGAGAAGTATTTTGTTTAGTATCTTGTTTGTTTTTAAATGATTAATGGTTCATCTTAGTTTTGCTTGGTGTTTATGCATGTGTTGAGGGGGAGTATATCATTGTAGTATTGGTTGAGGGAGAGTAATATTGCTTGCTTTCCATTTTACCTCTTCATTTACACTTGATCTTGTGCTAAGGATTTATGAGAAGGTGAGTTGTTTAGGCTATACAGAGTGGGGATTGGTCTTTCTTTCTATATGTTTTGGGGTTATAAGTGTTTTCAATGTAATCTTTGGGTTTTGTCACAAAATGGCCAAAGGGGGAGATTGTTAGGAAAATTGGCTCATTTTGTGCCATATAAATTGAAAGTTAAAATCTCTTTATGTCTTGTGTGAGTCTTGAGTGTATTGATCACATTATAATAACCTTAGATGTTAGGATTTTGCCTCCATAAAGCCTCAAGGGAAGAATCAACAACTGTTGGATGAATTTTGAGAAGATAGGTCATATGCAAAATTCAAGAGAATTTGTCTCTAGTAGATTTGTTCTCTTGTTACTGGGTTTTGACAATGATATAGTTCGAATTCGAAAAGGCTCATTAGAGAAAAAGTTATAGATCTTCGAATCTTCTTTTTAGAGAGCTTCAAATCTCATCAATTCGACATTGGAGTAAAACGTTATGACTACAACACTGAAGACTGCACCATGGACTCTACCGTGGCGCACTTCAACCGCGCTATGGCACACTTCCCTCTGCAAAAATATTCAGGTGGCAGAGACATGCGCCATCAGGCGCACCAAACTACTCCATGGTGTACTAAGGTAGTTTTTTTGACTCCAACTCTGATTTCCAGCCTGACACTAAAAAGCTAAGAAGTACCTTTTGATGCGGATCGCATAGCTGACGAGTACTTGGAGACGCGGCGGCGGCGGTATACTCGGGCTGGTGGTCGATAAACTTCAATCGGCCATAACTTTTGACTCGTAACTCCATTTTCCTGTTATAATATGTTTTCGAAAACCTTGCGGTGAGCTGGAGAAAGGGGAAAATGATTTTTCGGCCTAGGAAAACGCACAAAAACACCTCTAAGTATGTTTTTTTAACCTGTTTTATGTTTTGGGCTTATTTATTTTTGGGCTTTTTGTCAGTTCTCTTATTTAACCCGGTTTGTCCTGGGGCCCTAGGGTTGCGTGCCGCTATATATACTATTGTTTGACCTATTTTCAGCAGTCTTGGAAGTTTAATAAAAGTTGTGCTTGAAAATTACACTTTTCCCAATCGTTCGGTATTCTTGCGAATCAACGAACGCTAGATACCTTTGAACCTGTGTTTCGTGGTGATTCTATAGGTTGAAAGAAGAGTTTTAATCCGGCATTCGTGGTGAATCAACGGATTGGAGTTGAGTTTTTTGTTCCCTAAAGTTCCGCTGCATCACCTTTAGCCCATCAAGAAACATTATTTACAAGCATGAATCATATATACATCTTGCCCATACAATTGCGCACATAGGAATCAACTTGTCCATACACTTGTACACATGAGAATAAAACTTGTCCATACACTTGTGCACATGGGGATCAAAGGGACAGAAGTTCTAGGGGTTTCTTCTTCGGGCAACAAAGGCTTGTAGCAACTGCCATAACTTATATAAAGAAGAGATTCAAGTGGGTTATAAGTAAGAATTAAGAGAGAATAGATTTAAGTCTTTGGGGTGAGCTCTCTCCCACTTAGAGTCCTCTACTTCATATGTTAAGAGCCTACATGTTCTAAGAGGGCTCTCTATCATACTTTCCTTTATACCATCAAAGAGAAGAGAGTTGCTTGTAATGATTCAAGTTGGTAGATCAAAGAGCTTCATTGTGGACTCGGTGGAGAATCAAGTGCTGGAATGAGTTCGTGGATTTGGATGGTGTACAAGCTGCAAGGTTCAATCCTAGTTGTGGATTCAACGGTATGAAAGGGTCGTAAGGCACTTTGTTCCTTATATAGTGCTTGATTGGAGCTGGACTAGGTCTCGTGGTTTTCTCCCGAAAGGGTTTCCGCGCTAAAAATCCTGTGTGCTGATGGTTGTGTGTTTTGATTTATATTTATGGTTTGCTTTAGATTAATCATTGCACATTTGCTTAAAAATTTAGTAGGGACCTATTCACCCCCGTCTAGGTCCATTTTAGGATATAAATCCATATTACCAAGAAGACTTGGTGTTTTCAGGAAGAATGCCACATCTGACCCAAAAACGTACCCACCCTCTAAATTGCCTAGTCCATGTAACACTAGCTTATTATATTCCCAAGACACATCAGGGCAAAAAAAAATTGCTGTGTGAAACAAAGTGATTTTCAATTAATTCTAATGTGTTACAACCTAACAAAAATGTGAAAAAACGAAGGTATTGATATGAGTATAACCCAACATTTGTTCTTCATTTTATGGTTTATTTTATTTTATTTTAATGACTGAGTATCCGGGCCATCTTGCATGCACCACGACCAATCCTGAAACTTGTATAGTTCCTTTGTTTCACATAAACCGGATAATTACTGTGTCAAAGACTCTAAGGGTGATTCTAATGAGTTTATAGCACCTAAGAGGTTTGAACTTGAAATCTTAAAATGAGCAGACCTCAAGGGTTGATAGCACTTAAGAAGTTTGAACTTAAGACCTTTGAGAGAGAATAACCCATGCCCAAGGCTTGACAACCAGGCCAACCCCTCCTTGGGTTTCATTTTCATGGTTTAACTAGCATTTGTAATGTTCCATCAAAAAACAAAATAACAAGCATTTACTATGAAAGAATTAGCTGACTAAACCATTGGGAATTGCGGCTGAGAATGACTTGATCAACTGGTAATATGACAATGACTTGATCCGCTTCAATCCACCCCTAATAATATGGGGTTTGGGGTAGGAAGAAATGGCTTGGGCCAAGTTACGGAGAAAAAAATAAAATTTGAAATGGCTTGTGAAGTAAGGCACAGTTTAGGTCGTCTCATATTATTATATTGTAAAATTTTTTAAATACCCTTAATATACTTTAATATTAGAAAATATGCTTTCTATAAATAAGTTGATATTGAGATTTTCACATCCTTTCTTATTTTTTGAGATTTAGCCTCGCTTTCTCACTTTTATATTATGTTTATTGTTGTATTATTTGTATTAATTTTATTTTTGAAGAAGCACTTTTATTTGAAACTTTTATGCTGGTTTAACTCGTTTTGACCCGCCCAATCTAATTAGCTTAAGTGGAACGGGGACGTATTAAAGAGTTTCAATCCATCATGAGTATGGGAGCAGAATATGAGGTGTGATTTTTCTATTAACAACGGGTAGAGTTCAACTTAACTCGACTCAAACCCGAACCCTTACCCTTCTCGTTACCACCCTACTCCCCCTACACGAATTTTGTCCTGAAATAATATTGGAGAAAATTGTAACAACTAGACATAAATGGGTTCCTAACCATCCCTGAATTACCCTTTATGGGGATCATATTTTCCACAGTTATAGTTTTCTATTTTACTGGACAAACATTTATATGAGAAAGTCCAACAAACAAGCAATCGCAACAAGCTCAATAAAAATCACAAATAAACCACTACACCACTTAGGGGAGTAGAACTCAAGACTTCAACAACCAAAGTATTTAACAACCAACCGGATGTCACTGAACCACTTGGGTATCGGCAAATCTCCTTTTCTTTTAAGCACAATTTTATTAGATAAAAGTAGGGGTGGCAAATGGGTGGGCTTAAAGGGGTTTGCACTTGAATAGGTTTAACACAACCCGCCCAATGAACAAGCGGGTTGAATATGTGTGGGTCGCTAAGGGTTAATTTAAACCCATAAACCCAAATTTGACCCGTTAATATATTATCTAAATATATGTGACTTATTATCATTTTTATTTATTTTTCATAATTTAGACTCATTTTCTGTCTACCTCTAATAAATATTATTCATATAGAAGTAATCATGCTTTTTTTTTCGTTGGATCGTAGGATTCTCAATCCAATCCTATGATCATATCCTGTTAATCTTACGATGATATTTTTTGTCAAGCAGGTCTTGGAAAGGTGGCAGCCCTCTAACCCTATCAACGTTGTTTCCAAATTCTGATGGAACACATCTCTGGTGTATTTGTATATATACACATTTATGGACAAATAAATCATAGTTAAAAAAAAAAAGATTCCTACCCGTAGAATAAATTTCTGGTACCGTATTGATAAGTATGACCCTTACACCAAAAAAAAAAAAAAGAGAGAATTAAACATAAGTTAGAAAACAAAGATAGAATAAGAAAAACTTCTACATGATAATTTAACATGGAATAATTATGAATATTTAAGAAAGCACAACAGAAATAAAAAAATAAAATAAATTTATACCATGCAATCATTGCATTTGTAACCAATTATATAAAAAAAAAAAAACGTTTGGCGGTAGAAGAAAAATGATTTAAAGAGGAGAGAGAATAAAAGAGAATTATGCTAGTGTATTGGATTTCATGAGTAGGTGCTACGGTTACCTGAAATGAAATGAATTCCAATATACATGTCTTTTGCTATTGGCAGAAATTGATTAAATTTTGTTGATATTCTTAATTAATTATAATAATAGTTTGATCGTGCCCCTTATTTATTTAATTATATAGTGAGTATGTTTAGTGTTAAATAGTTTATTTAAGTTTTTATATAATTCTTGGTAGAAAAATTTAACTTTGAAAGAGTGCACAATGGCAACTGGATTTTATATTATATTTGTGATAAAGTTTTTACAAGTTGCCGTAATGGCTTGGCGTCCATGGTAATTCTTTTATTTAACTAGGCTCTAGTTTGAGCCTTTGGTAATATGTTTGAGCAGTCTATGCTGAAGGTTAGCCTTTGGTAATTCAACTAGATCCGAATGGTGCACGTATCCAGTCTATGGTAATTCTTCCTTACGTAATTCTTGCTTGCATTTTAACTCTTTAGCTCATATTCCTATGTAGTGTTCATTGGAAAACCACTTCAACTCATTTACATTAACTTATTGGACATTCATTTCTAACCCGCTCTAATCCATTTATAATTGGGCCTGTTAATAACAACCTAATTACAACCGCTTATACATTTGGGCGGGTTTGGACCGGTTTTTAGCAGGCGAATTTGAGCCGGTCCATAATTTTGGGTTGGAATTGCCACCCCTAGATAAAAGTATAAGACCAAACATATATGGAGCAGAAAGTAAGGCTCTTTTGATAAACTCTCCTCACTTTTCAAAGGGTACATACTAATTTTATGCTAGTTTGGATTCTAAAATTTAGTGAGGGAAAAGGAAAACGTAATTGAAATGAAATTACTTGTATTTTTTCAATTTTAGGGGAAGTCAAACAATAAAAATGAATTTTTTGAGAAACAATTTCTTTGCCCAACCAAACACAAGCCAAAAAAAGAAGAAGCTTTTCTCCTTTATTTTTATTCTTTTTTTCATTTCTTAAATTTGAGATAAAGCGACTTAAATTTACCTTCCACAAATTGGCCGGCTGTAAGCCGAAGAAGCCATTTTATTGGTTTTGGCAAACAAAATACATATAGTACTAATGCAATAGAGACAAGCAAACTACGTAAAGCAGATCTCAAAAGCATGGTACGTACAATTCGGTAAAGCTAAAACACATAACTCAAAATTATAAAAAATTTCATGAAACATTGTTGTTAGGATTTTTATTGATTGGCAAATTCTGTGATCAAAACTTTTGTATTATCACTTCAATTGATCTTTCATGTAAATGAGTTTTAAGGGTTTAAGTGATATATAGTTGAATTTGATTAGGTATTCAAACAAATGCTAAGAAGTGTTTGAACGACCCTGTGTGCAAGTTTCAACAATTCTCAGCTAAAAATCAATTTCCAGCGGCTCTCGCTAGCTTGGCGCTACCTTTCGCCGCTGCCAAAAACAACTAGAATGCTGAATTGTGAGACAGTGTGTTGGTGCTCCCATGGCGCTACGGCACCACTGGAAAAGTGTTTTGGTAATCTTCCATATTTGGCTGCTCTTGCTCTACAACTTCTATAAAAGCCTATGCATGATTTCCAAAAACGTTTTGGACTGATTGATTACACCCTGAAAGTGTAATCATAAGCTTTAATTCGCACTTTGTTAGATTTATATTAGTGTTAATTTTCTTATTTTAGTTAGATATTTGTTTGATTATGTTTTGTGTGTGCTTTGTACGTTATATAAGCTAATAAAGGCAAAACGAAAGCAAGAATAATCAAAGCGGGTTCAAGGCGAATAATTTGGTCTTGAAATTTCAGACCCGTCTTGGTATTCTGGCCATATATTTTTACTCCAATATCTGATTAAGCTGATTTTTGTGCCATTGAAAGGAAGACTTCAAGATACACAATTTGTCCTCTAATGTGCATCAGCTGAATAGGTCTCTAAGGTGATTAAAATCATGCTTCAAGGTAGACAGGTGAATAGTAACCGATCGATTGGTTTGGCAAACTTCAGAGAGGGTGATTTACCGATCGATCGGTGAATAGTACTCGATCGATCGGTGAATAGTGCCCGTGAACAGTAAAAATAGTGAATTGACCAATCGTACACTACAATTACCGTTCGATCGGCCATTCGATCGGTGAACAATGCCGATCGATCGGTTGATACAGATCTAGAGCTTAAAAGCTGTGTTGTTCGAAAAAAAATGGAGGAGAGGAAGATTTTTTAGGTTTGTAGCAGCCAAGGGGGTGGCGTGAGAGGCTCCTCCAAGCTGTGTTGGTTTTTATATTTTTGTGTATTTTTAGCTTAGATTTATGTTTGTAATGTTAATGTAGGAGTAAAAATTGTAACTTTCTTTTATTGTAATGTATTTTCCTTCACTTTCTTGCCATTTTCTCTCACTTTCTTAGCAACCAAACATTAGTTTTACTTAGTTTAATGTTATATTTACCTTCATTTATGGTCTTTATTATGAATTCTAGTAGCTAAACATCTCTTGGGTTTGACTGTGAAGATCCACCAATGATTTTTAAGTATTTCAATGAGAATTCATAAACTTCAAAGTTTTATTCATAGATTTGTATAGTTCTATTTGATTGGGTGTTGGATTTATTCGAAAATTTAGATTCATAACCCATCTGGTAATATTTATGCACAATTCAATAATTGGTATAAATCTTGCACGTTTATAAGGTTTGCTTCTAGGGTTCTATTAATTGGTTTAATCCTTACATTCAACTAAATATGAATTCAAGGTTTTATGGTCAAAATATTCCGAATCAAGAATCCATTGTGTGATTCTTGATTTGAGTTGTAAAAATCCTGTATTGAAATTCTTGTTGTGAATTGGTGGATTGAATCAAGCATATCCAAGCTTTCCATTTCAATTGCTTTACATTTAAATCAATTGCGTAGTTAATGGCTTTAATTTTCATTGCACTAGTTTAGTAAATCAAAACCCCATAAAAAACCTAAAGATTTTTAGTCCTTTTATTTTTCACTTTATTTTAGATTCAATTCCCCACATAATTGCAATTTAATCCTAAGTTAGATTAGTGTGAGTTGAGTGCTAGAACCTATATTTGGCTAGGTGATACGCTTCCGGATGTGCTTCACAACCGGTGTCACTCCGCAAGAATACGGAGGTCGCGCATGTAGTAAAAACCGGAGGATCCGGTGTCGTTCTCTCCTAAGGGAATTCTGCAAATATAGCAACAAAACTCAACTAGTACGGGCACTTATCTTGATGGATTGCAAATAAAAATTCTTTTCTTTTCTTAACATAAAAGAGACCAAAAATATGTTGGTTTTGAGATGATGGTGGTTCAATGCTTAATGCAATAACTTAATAACTAATGAAGGCAATAAAATCTAGTTTTATGTAATTAGGAAAAAGCTTGGACATCGTTGTTTCGATCCACCAATTCACAACAAGAGTTTCTAATGAGAGGTTTATAACTCGAATCAAGAATTGCACCTTAGATTCTTGATTCGGAAAATGCCAACTATAAAAACGTGGGTTTATGTTTGATTGAGCATAAAGATGAAATCTATAACTAGGACCCTAGAATCAAACCTTAGACATGTGCAATACCTATACCAAATATTGATTTGTGCATAAATATTACTAAGGGGTTATGAATCTAAGTTTTTCTAATGAATCTCATGCTAAATCAAATGGAACCATGGAATTCTAAGGATATGGCTTTAAAGTTCATACATCTCATTTTCAACCCTTTGAAGATCCTTGGTGGATTTTCACAACCACATCCAAGGAATGTTTAGCTACTAGAATCCATGTTAAAGAGCATAAATGAAGACAAATCTACTATTAAACTATGTAGAACTAGTGTTTGGTTGCTAAGAAAGTGAGAGAAAATGAGAGAAAGTGGCTAGAAAGAGTAGAGAAATATTCACTTCATATATATCAAGCATTCATTTACAATGATCCAAAAGCAATAAATGACAACATTACAAAGCATTAAAGTAAATCTAACCAAAAACCTTACAAATAACAAAAGCTCCCATTTGGAAGCTCCTCTTTTGTCCAGATCTGCAGAAAAAACTCTAACTCCTACTTTGTCTTGTATATATAGCTTTTATACTCTGCAGAAAAATAGAGTCTGTATAGACCGATCGATCGGTGGTGGCGTCCGATCGAACGCAAAACCGACCTCTCTGAAGTTTGCATTTGTGTCGTCTGTTGAGGGAGTTTCGATGTCACCGATCAAACGGCTGATCGATCGGAAAAGCTCCCTCTCTGAAGTTTGCTGCAGAGATCCAAACAGAGATCTCAGATCGATCGGTGAGTCTGGCGATCGATTGGCCGATCGAACGGTCCACAGAACGTTCGATCGAGTGATCGATCGGTCGATCGATCGATCATCCTCATATTTGCCCGTTTGCCTTGGTTTAAGCTCCAATTCCTGTAAAAGTGCACAAAAAGAGTTTTAATGCATTCTAGGAGTTAGAATACTAAATTAACGCTAAAATTCAACTAATCAACCAACAATTTAGGCTTGAAGATTACTATTTCTGAGAGTAATCACTAGGTTCCTTCGGAGAGAACAATACCGGATTACCGGTTTATACTTCATCGCGACCCCTGTACTCTTGCGGGATGCTAACTCCATTTTGTAGTTTTCGGAGCGAGTCAAGTTTTGGCGTCGTTGTCGGGGACCAAAGGCATGAGGCAAGCACTACAAGTATTGGGATTGGAAAGCAATTGGTGGATTGGATCTCCATCAATCTACCACAACGGAGGAATCTTCGGCTTAAGTCATCGGTAACTTCGTTCCATTTTTTGTGTGAATACCATGTTAGAATTTCATTCTTTCTTTTTCTCTTTATTTTAGGTTCATTTTGTTTAATTTGCATATATTTTGTTTTATTTTAATAATTAATTGGAGAATTGCTAGTGGAGAGTTAGGGATTGTGTTTGATTGTAAATTGGTGGTATATATATCTTGTGGAGATTGGAGGTTAGGTTGGATTGTTGCCTAAATTGGTGGAATTTATTATGTGGAGATTGGAGGTTTGGATGGACAATTATTGAGCATTGTTGTGTATGATGTGTTGAGGCGCGGTGCGCTACGCTTGTTTGTGCATTGCATCCATTTTCCATCGTGCATTTCATTATATTTGAGGGCACATTTTCAAACCATCCATCATCCAACATGACAATGAGGGAACACCTTATAGCCAATGGTCTAAGGGAGCCTCCCTAACTATCTCCCAATTTTGGGGGACATAATCACACGCCCAATGGTGGTAATGAGAACATTCATGAGAATGGTGGTGTGGAAACACCCCCCTGTAAATCTCTTAGAGACTACATTTGGGCTAATAGGCTTAAAGTACAAGAACCATCTAACATGTGTCTTAGGGAATGCCTTAGAGCTAATGGTCAAAGGGAGCCGCCTCGACCACCGCCCAATCTTGAGGGGTGTAATGAATTTAACATTGGTAGGGGACATGAGAAAGCCTTTTCAAAGCATTATCATGAATCCCTTTAAACCTACAAGAACCCCTTTGACTATTTTCGTGAAGCTTCACGAATTTATTACCACCATAAGCACGTTGAATATCCACCTCCACCCCCAGTGAGCTTTAATGAAAATCACCTTGATTTTTACCCTAACCAAGAGCAAACCCATCCAAGTGAACAAATTCATCCCGTCACTAACCTTAGGATTGAGGACATCATTGACCAAACCATCATTCCCCAAGACTTTGTGTCTAAGGAAGACGTTCTTAAGGTAAGTGAAAAAATTATTAAACATGAACCTAGAGATGAAGAGTGTGAGAGAGAGGAGTCTGAAATTGGGGACTCCAAACAAGAAGAGAGGGGTAGAGATGTGTCTACCCTTAATGATGACTTTGGTTTATTTGATATTGGGAATGTGCATGACAATGAGGATGTTGATGGTTTCGAGGACATTCTTACCATGTTTGGGGATCAAGTGACCCCTACTTTTACACCTCTAACATCTAGTCCTAACCTAACAAAGCCTTTGGAACTCCATGTCTCAACCTTTGAACCAAGCATCAGTCCCATGGCTGACCAAGAAGAAGGGGAGGGTCAAGCACTTCATGGCATGAGCATCATTGGCACATTTGTGCATGATTATTCTTTATTTTCTACATATCATGACCCTTGTTTCCCTTATGTGCTCCAAGGTTATATCATAGAGTTCATAAAAAAAGTGGCCATTGTATATTCTTATGCTTGTTTGAACTGTTTGAAAATCTATAAGTTGGGGGTGTGGGATAATGGCAAATTTTCACTTTGTGGAATTGGATGATTTTCTCTCTCTTATTTGTGTAGGAATAGCAGTAGTTTTATTTCTTTGTTTTCTTAGTTTATTTTCTCATTTTAAGTTGAGGGTGCTTTACATTGTTTAGTTTCTTTGTTTTCTTCGTTTATGTTGCATTATAAGTTGGGGGTGCTTTTTGCACCCTATTTTTCTCTTTTTCCACCATTGAATTATATTCAATGCCTTGTTCTCATGCATTGAGGACAATGCATCATTTTAAGTTAGGGGTGGGGTAGAGGCTTTGCCTCTATTGTTTTGTTTTTGTTTCTTTGTTGTGCACCCTTTAAAAAAAAATCATTTTACTTGGGAAAGTGCCTTTTGAGATTAGAAAATAGGAATTTTTGCATATATCTTTACTCAAGATAATGTTGAATCACTCCTCATACCCAGTATGTTGTGGAGATTGCTTAATTCATGCATTTATAGAGGAAATTACATCATTGTACATAACCATATTTTTTTAACACAATTTGTTACTAGTCTTGGCACTTTCACCCTTACATTAGTGGAGATTATTACCGAGTGAGCTTTAGAGAATTTATCGCATTTTGGAGCATTTACAATCAATCAAGGACAGTTTTATCACCCTCACTTCATTCAATAGCTTCATTATGCTTGTTTTTGGTTCATGAGTTGAGTTTTGATCTTGTTAATGACACTTATACCCTATGAAATGCTTCGGTTGTACAACTTTAGATATGATTCTATGCCATTTTCTTCTTCATAGCCATAAGTTTCCCATTACTGAACCGTACATTTTCCCTTAACCCTTGTTGATCTTTTACTATAAAAAAAAGAATAGAGGAGATTGATTTGGGAAATTCAATGCAAAAAGAGCATAGTGAAATATGAGAATTAGTTGTTGATTCTAAAGGGAATGATAAAAGGATGGAAACAAAAGGAGAAGGAAGAAAAGAAAAAAAAAAGAGAAGAAAAAAAAATGAGAATAAAATGAAGAAAAGAGTGAAAGAGGAGTTCAAAAGTTGAAAATATTTAAAGAGAAGAGTGAGTTTAGAGAAAAGTGTACTAAAAGTTGAAAAGGGAGAGTTGTAGTTGTTTTGCATTCATCATGTCATGCCTTGATCACACATGATATGACCATTTGCTCTCTCTCCTTACCCTTGCCTTTCACCTCTTCTACATTGTCCTCTTCACCTCTACATGGCATAGTTGATCCAAGTTGTGCTTAATTGAAGTTTTCAATAGAGTATAAGCTTTATTTTGTCAATTTCTTTGAATCAATGCTTAACTTTGAACATTCTTTCATGGAGCTATGCTAATATCGATACACTTCTATTTTTTCGGTTTTTGTAATTGATATGCTCACTTGTTTTGTCTCTTTACATTTACTCTATTGTTGGGCATTTCATTGTGAGAACCATGTGAAACTTTATTTGCGAGTGTATGTCCTGTGAGGATTGAATCAAAGCGTAAAAAGGGTGAATTTGCGTAAATGAGTTTCATTTGTGTTGTTTAGCATGATTCTTCACCCACACACACGAACCTCTCTTTTACATGTATTGTTGCATATTAATGCAAGTGTTGGAGTTTGGAGTGGCATCAATGTTAACTTGAGTAGGATTATGCATTCATTCCTTATTCTTATCTTAATAGGCAATTCACATAAGGATGTTTGTGGGTATCATCCTGAAAACCCTCACAAGACGCCACTTCTCCACTAGAGGTAACTTGGGGGTTTAAAGGCTAGGTGCATAAGTTAAGTGCATTCGTGACTTCTACGAAAGTAGAGATTATCCTTTATATTTTTTATAGTTTTTGCTAGGGATTAGCAAAATGTAAGTTGGGGGTTGTGATTACACCCTAAAAGTGTAATCATAAGCTTTAATTCTCACTTTGTTAGATTTATATTAGTGTTAATTTTCTTATTTTAGTTAGATATTTGTTTGATTATGTTTTGTGTGTGCTTGTAGGTTATATAAGCTAATAAAGACAAAAAGAAAGCAAGAATAATCAAAGCGGGTTCAAGGCAAATAATTTGATCTCGAAATTTCAAACCCATCTCGGTATTCTGGCCATATCTTTTTACTCCAATATCTGATTAAGCTGTTTTTTGTGCCATTGGAAAGAAGACTTCAAGATCTGCAATTTGTCCTCTAATGTGCATCGGCTGAATCGGCCTCTAAGGTGGTCAAAATCAAGTTCAAGGTGGACAGGTGAATAGTAACTGATCAATTGGTTTGGCAAATTTCAAAGAGGGTGATTTACCGATTGATCGGTGAACAGTACCCGATCGATCAGTGAACAGTGCCCGTGAATAGTAGAAATAGTGAATTGACCGATCGAACGCTACAATTACCGTTCGATCGGTGAATAGTGCCGATCGATCAGTCGATACAGATCTAGAGCTTAAAAGCTGTGTTGTTCGAAAAAAAAATGGAGGAGAGGAAGATTTTTTAGGTTTGTAGCAGCCAAGGGGGCGGCGTGAGAGGCTCCTTCAAGCTGTGTTGGTTTTTATGTTTTTGTGTATTTTTAGCTTAGATTTATGTTTGTAATGTTAATGTAGGAGTAGAAATTATAACTTTCTTTCGTTGTAATGTATTTTCCTTTACTTTCTTGGTATTTTCTCTCACTTTCTTAGCAACCAAACACTAGTTTTACTTAGTTTAATGTTATATTTGCCTTCATTTATGGTCTTTATTATGAATTCTAGTAGCTAAACATCTCTTGGGTGTGATTGTGAAGATCCACCAAGGATTTTCAAGTATTTCAATGAGAATTCATAAACTTCAAAGTTTTATTCATAGATTTGTATAGTTCTATTTGGTTGGGTGTTGGATTTATTCGAAAACTTAGATTCATAACCCATCTGGTAATATTTATGCACAATTCAATAATTGGTATAAATCTTGCACATTTATAAGGTTTGCTTCTAGGGTTCTATTAATTGGTTTAATCCCTACATTCAACTAAATATGAATTCAAGGTTTTATGGTCAAAACATTCCAAATCAAGAATCCATGGTGTGATTCTTGATTTGAGTTATAAAAATCCTCTATTGAAATTCTTGTTGTGAATTGGTGGATTGAATCAATCATATCCAAGCTTTCCATTTTAATTGCTTTACATTTAAATCAATTGCGTAGTTAATGGCTTTAATTTTCATTGCACTAGTTTAGTAAATCAAAACCCCATAAAAAAACCTAAAGATTTTCAGTCCTTTTATTTTTCATTTTATTTTAGATTCAATTCCCTACATAATTGCAATTCAATCCTAGGTTAGATTAGTGTGAGTTGAGTACTAGGGCATACATTTGGCTAAGTTCCTTGGGAGAGAACGATACCGGATTACCAGTTTATACTTCATCGCGACCCCCGTACTCTTGCGGGGTACTAACTCCATTTTGTAGTTTTCAGAGCGAGTCACTGATTTAGAAGTATAGGTTCACCAAGGCCTCTTATTATAAATATGTGATTAAAAGAAGGCCAAACTTAGGTTTTATATCTCTTTTCTGCAACCCTAAAAGAATATACGCTATCAGAGAGACATCATTGAGAGATATTATTGTTCATATAAAGAAGAGATCTTTGAAGCCTCAGAAGCCTCTCTCTCTATTCTTTGGGAAGAAGAACAATTTTAAATTTTCATCAACTTAGTCTTGGTGGTGCATCAAGATAGGAATTAATGGCATAAAATTTGTCGTGGTCCAAGCATGGGAGAATGGTGAATCGCGGTGAGTACGAGCAAGTTCAGTTCAACTTAGATTCATGGGTTTCAAATTGGTACAATTGTAAGTTGTTTGTGTGAACCGTTCGTGGGTTATAATACTTGGAGATAGAATGGAATATCTAGTGCTTGGTGAATTTCGACAGTGTTATATTATTTAACACTTAAGCAATTACTGAGGAACCGTATTGTGGGTGGATCAGTACATGATTATGGTGTTCAGTCAATACAAATAGAGCACGCTCGAAAGTGCAAGAATTCGTCACCTAAGGATTGGGATATCTAGAGTTGGGTTATAAGTTGACTCTCTTGTATTTAGTTCTTAATAGTGATTACTTGGCTAGATTAGGTATCATGATTATTTCTAGTTTGGGTTTCTACACTAAAAATATCATGTGTCATGTCTTGTGTGTGATTGATTTATTATCCTTGCATGTAATTTAAATTAGTGTGTGATTGATTAGATTAATTAACTTTAGATAATCAAGTATTCCTCCAAGTAAAGGTAAATCCACGTAATTCAAAATTTTCAATTGCCTTATCGACATTTGTTCTCTATCATTTTGTTCACTTTTTCCACAATTTTTTTAGTAAATTCTCTCATTTTGTTCTATTTTTTCTCAACTTTTTCTTTTCTTTTCCTTTTTTGGTGATAAATCCATGTTCCAAACTTAGCGTAAGTTTCTCAACCTCAAGCCAGATACCCATCCTTCTTTCAAAATGTCCTTTTTCAAGCATTTCACTGGATACCTTGTATATCACCCATGTCCAACATATATACCAATACCAAATGCTTATCATAGCAAAGCTCGATATTCTTAACAAGAAATCCACCAATCCCATTGAGAATTCCCACAAACCTAACTTGCTTCCATGGTTTCTCGTTGGACCAAAACGCGAAGGTCCAACTCATCAACCTAGCTATGACTTTTGGAATATTTTTATGAGCTGCTATATCAAGGGATGAAGTTAATATTTTTAGGGAAAGGGTCGTTCCTTGCTCCTTGCGAGTTGGGCAATACAGGTTCAAAACACAGAAATCGTCTATCCACATGTAAGGAAAAATTACCATTCTTCCCAAATTATGTAGTAGTAGGAATCTCCTGCTTTGAGTTTATTGTTGTGTCTTTCCACTATCTTTCGTGATAAGAGCCTTTTTTCCTTTTGGGTGGAATAAAGAGGTTAATTCAAATATACTCTCTAAACTATGATTTAATATTATTAAATCTCCATAAACTCTAAAACGTGACACATTGACACCTTAAAATACCAATTGTATCAATCAATACTTTCTATTAACAATTCATTAGGAAAGTGAATGAAAAATTGTCATGTGACTTGCACTGTCTTAAAAAACAAAGCTATTACCCAACACTGCCTAGCTGTATAATACATTTTGGAACAAATTAATCTAGGACCAACATAGTTCTTAGCAATTTGATAATTATAACTACATGAGAATTTTAGTTGTATAATGAGTGTTTTGAGATGGTCATTCATCGTAGTTAGTGATGATTTCTTGCAAAGCCATTATGTTTCACTATTGAATTTACCCCTTGCATGTAGAACTTGATTAACTTCATTTAAGTGGCCTAACCTTAATTAACATGAGCCAACCATTGTTTGATGAAACACTAAACAAAGAGACACCTGTTATATAAAATTACTTCATATAGATCAGTACATCCCATTCATATCTTTTCAACTAGAACTCTACTCTAGATGAGCCAACTTAGAAGGAGGCAATTTTGGCATGAACATATAACAATTCATTAATGACGAAAAATAACAAGTACATGACGAGGGACATGAAAGCCTTACCTTTGCTGGAGTCTTGACATTAGAATTATTTTCACGGTCACATCTAGAAAACTCTATAAAGATACACATTCTTGAAGGAAACTAACCAAGTTCATCTTCTCTGCACCCCCTTATTATGCCTTCGCCTTCTAATTTGTTGTCTCCTTCCAAAAGTCTTAACAAACCATTCATGATTCCATATGGTCAAATTGTGCCAAATAACCAACCCAACTGTGTGTCCACTTCCATATCCCAAGATTATGATAATCTAATCAATGTTACTTAGAAACTCGGAATCTTTGTCTTGTTGAAAGGTTGAAGGTGGTGGTGGAAGGTTTCCACATTTCTTTGACAAAGGGTCTCCACGCAGTCCGGAATTCCCAGCGAACGAGTTGTTCTAAAATGTATCAAATTGTGCTCCTTGAGGTATAGGCCCTGTAAGATGGTTATGAGAAACATCTAAGGTTGCAAGGTATGTGAGCTAGGTAAGTTGCTGAGGGATCTTCCGTAAAAGCATGTTATGGGATAGGTCCAATGATTCCATAGTCATTAGGTTCCTCAAGGATGATGGGTCAATTGCTTAATAAGTTCATTGTTGGAAAGGTTAATATTGTCCCCCATACTTAGATACTGCATCTTTGGTAGCAGGAAAATGCCCCTTGGGAATTTACCACACAACCCGCAACATCTAGAGCAAGACCTGTCAATGAAGAAAAATTAGCCAAGACATCGGGTACTACGGAATATATATGCTCACGTTGGTGAGATAAAGCTCTTTCGGGTTGGTTAAGTTTTGAGCAAGGCTTTTTAGACTGGGTTTTTCAAGTTTCAATACACCATGAGAAGAGAACGGGTCCAAATTGTTATGTCGATCAAGGGATGCTAATTTGGACAATTCGGAGATTTCTGAAGAGATTTGACTAAGAAATACAGAGTGGGATAGGCTGAGACTTGTTATCCTCGAAAGACGTCCAATTCCAGATGGGATTTTAGAGTAATTGAAGTGATTTTCTGCAAGGTTGAGCCTCTGAAGGTGAACAAGGCTGAAGAGACTGCAGTTGGAGTTGATAGAACCATATGGAGAGCTGCTACTGAGGTCGAGCCGAATGACATGACCAGTGATCTTATCTCACTCCACGGCATCCCATGAGCAACAATCACGATTTCCACCTTCAAGCTTCCATGATCCCACTTTGGGATAAGCAGAAGGACCATCAAAAGCAAACTTGTTAATGATAAAGTTGTTATAAGAGCTCTGATACCATATTAGAATAATAAGAGATGGATAGAGACAAAGAGAAAAAAACCCTAGAACAAAATATATGTATTGTATTATATTGATGTATTGATGTTCTTTATTACATTGAGAAAAAACCTCTATATATAGGCCTAAAAGTAGTGGCGAACAAGTAATAGAAAATAGGAAACCAAACATATAAGGTAACTAGCTAACGAGGAAACCATAGAATTTTAAAAACTATATTAGTAAAGTTTAACATCCCCCCAAACTCAAGCAGATAAGATGGAGACCAACTTGAGTTTGAAAACAATATCATGAAAACAAAAATGATTAATGCCATGAATAGTTTAACAGGCCAGAGAACATCTAAAACGGGAGATGGGCTGGGAAAATCTAGAGGGGCCCAATGATTAGACACGCATTAAGTCGTGTGGTGAAGGGCATGTGACAAAATAATGTTACTTTCGGCGAGACTAATGGTTGAGGGGCTCATTGATTAGGAGCTAGAGTTTGGCACTTTTAGTAGGCACATACTGAGATGGATGAGGGGTTCATTAATTGAGAGCCTTGACTTCGGCGCTTGTGGTAGACACCTACTGAAATGGATGAGGGACTGATTGATAGAAAGATAGAGTTCGGTGCTTAAAGTAGACGCTTACTGAGATGGATGAACGGCTCGTTGATTAGGAGCTTTGAGTTCGATACTTGTGGTAGGCGCGTATTGGATGAGAAGCTCTGAAAAGAAGCTCAAATGAGAGGCTTGGAGATGGCCTCTAAGGGTTGACACTGTGTGTTTTTAGTGAACGATAAAATAAATGTGGGTTCGGTGTTTGGAGAGCCAAAACTAATGATACAAGCTCGGTGCTTGAGGAGCCAAGAATAAATGAAGGGCTCGATGATTGAGGAGCCTTGAGATTGGCTCAAAAACAAATTGTAAGATAAAAAGCTCTAGAAAGAGCTTTGATGAGGAAAGCACATGAAGAGAGACATGATTCCATATATAATCTGTCTAAACCAAAAGTGCTACAGGTGCAAGCAAAGATTGAACCAGATGGAAATTGGGACTTATTTGCCTAACCAAAAACAATGACTTGCGATGATCAGTAGCTATTATGGATGCTTCGGCTATGGGGTTTGCATGTGGCTATGGCTATGACATGTGGGTCTGTGAGGTGAAGAGTAAGTAGTGGGCCGGCTGTGTTGGTTTAGAGATGGTTGGTTGTGGATGGCCGTAGTGGACTGTTCTAGTACTCCTCGTGTTTGCCAAAGATAATCAAATTTAATGCTCCAAACAGAACCAAATTTAATGCTTCCATACATCTCCTTGTTGGAATGTGAAATAAGAAAAAGGTATGTGGGTAGAACAATGAAAGAGGGAATCAGTGTTTCTAGAGAATTAGTAGATAGAGACAATGAGTGATATGTGACATTGTTATTTTAACCTTGGATTAAATCCCTATTTTAGAGTAGGAAGGGCTTCAAGGAGCAAGCATCATAATGAGACAACGATGAACTGGTGGGATGCAAAAATCAGAGATTAGTGACAATGATATAGCAACCAACGACGAGATTGTTTGCGAAAGATAGGTGAGTGATTGTTGTTGCAAAAGGTCGGTGGTTCCGATACCATGTTAGAATAATAAGAGAAGGATAGAGATAGAGAGAAGAAACCTATAACAAAATATCGGTATCGTAATGCACTGTGTAATATTAATGTTTTAATATTGTTTATTACATTTTAGAGAAAGCCTTGAGGAGTGGTGAATAAGTAATAGAAAATAGGAAACCAAACACATAAAGTTACTAGCTAACTAGAAAACTGTATGCAAGGTTATGTAATTGGCTAAATTTCGTGGCAAGTCATGTTTGATGTAATTTGAAAATTTTTTATATCAATCACAAGCATTTGGAAAGGATTTGAAGCTTATTCATGCAAGCTTGTGCTAAGAGAAACTTGTATGATAGATCTTGGATGATAAAGGGGACTTCGAGGGATGTCGATGGATTTTGAGGGATCTCAAGGGCCAAAATAGTGTGCTGCATGTAAAACAAAACCTCACGGGTACCTCGCGGGATGTCTCAGGATGTCGCGGGCAAAAATAGAGAGCATGCAAAATTGGGCAGGACTTCGCGGGATCCTTGTTGGATGTCGTGGGATGTCAATGGTAAAAACAGTGAGCATGCAAAATTTGGAGATTGAGCTCATGGGATCCTCGCGAGTTCTCAAGGGATCGAGTTGTGTCTCGCTGATTCTTGAGGGATCAAGCTGTGCAAAATTTGGATTCTCGGGAATCATGCCGCTAGGGTTTTTTTTGCCTATTTAAGGCCTAGCACACTTCCCTAGACCTAGATCTGAGCTGCTATATTAAAAACTCTTAAAAAGAAGTGTTTCCCACCTTCCAAAAGGATGAGAAACCAAGCTTAGCAAGAATCTTCTTCAACTCTATTGAGGAGATCGAAAGTCTTGAAGGGGTTCAAGGCGCCAAATCTGTTCTAAGGGGATCTAAACGGTGGTCAAGCACGGAGATGGTGGATCATGGATACGAGCAAGATCCAGACAATTATTAGATCAAAGAGTTTATAGGTTTTGTTTGTAAAGAACTTTGTAACTGTCTGAACTACAAGTTATAGTGCATGATCTTTGTCTTGCAAAAGGGACATGTGGTTTTTCTCACAATTAAGGTTTCAATGGCAAAAAGCTTGTGTGTTCTTGGTTGAATGGTTTATTCTCTCTTCTATCTTGGATTGTACAACATTGCTTATAGCCATTACACCTTGACCTATTATTGTAGTAATTAGTCTCTTTGATTAAACATAGACAAAGGCTATAATTTTTCAATTGGTATCAAAGCGGGACACTCAAAATCTTTAATATTTTTTTAAATAGTGATGTCCTATTGCCTATATTTATGGATTAGCCAAGGGAAGGTAGTTCTACGGTTAAACCTCCATTGCTTGATGGAACTAACTGCCCCTATTCGAAAGCAAAGATGAGCACTTTCCTTAAGTCAATTGATGAACGTGTTTGGCTTGTTGTACTTAATGGCTGGATTCCACCCACAGTCACAACTGGAACTATAACGATTTTAAAATCAACCACGTTGTGGGATAAAACTGATTTTGATAACTATGGGTGGAATAATAAAGCCATAAATGCCATCTATAGCGGTGTCACAGCTGAGAAGTTTCAACGAATCTCAAACTGTGAAATTGCTAAAAAGACATGGGATATTTCACAGATTACCCATGAAGGTACTACAATTGTAAAAATAGCCAAATCTCAGCGATTGATTACTGCTTTTGAAACATTGAGAATGGAAGACCGATGAAAATTTTGATTAATTCTATTTTAAACTTAGTGACATCGTCAACTCAAGTTTTAACCTAGGTGAACGAATATCTCCATCTAAAATTGTTTGGAAAATTTTGAGATATTTACTGGAGAGATTTCAAGCCAAGGTTATGGCTATAGAAGAAAGTAAGAATGTGGACTCCATGAAAGTATAAGACTTAGTGGATTCCATACAAACTTTTAAAGCTAATTTTTGTCAACCTAAAAAGAACAAAAGTATTACTTTTAATTCCATTAAGGAAGATGTGAATGAAGCTAGTGATAACAACATTGAAATAAGTCCCGAAGATATGGCTATTTTTGTCAAAAAATTTCAAAAAAAATATCAAAAAGAAAAAAAAAGGCCAATCTTCTTTTATTGATAAAAAAAAAAAGAAAAATCTTTTGACACAACTAAGTTTGTAAGAAAATCTTCTGATAAGTCTGGTCAGAAACAATGTTTTGAATGTCATGGCTATGGACAAATTGCATATGATTGTCCTAACAAGAAGAAGAAAAAATGAAACAAAGTTTTGACTGCACATGGAGTGATTCAAAAAAAGAAGAAGAGTCAGACAAAGAGGATGACGATGAGAATTTCACAGCTTTTACAACCTCTGCATCTGAGGTAATTGAAGCGTCATCAAAATCCCAAGAAGTAGAAAAGTCTGATAAGTCTAATGGTGCTATGGGGTCTCTCAAGGAGGAAGAAGGAGAATTTGATGATGAAGATAACAGTAAACTTTAGCTGGCCTATGATCAACTTTATCAACAATACTACAGATTGACAAAAGTTAATGTCAAACTAGGAACAAAATTGAATAAGGTAGTTGTTGAAGTTGAAGTTGAAGTTAAAGTTTTGAAAAAGAACATTGATGCTCAAGCTAAAGTTAGTCAATTAAAGACTCACATATTAACTTTCTCTAATAAAGTTAAGTTTCTTGAGAAAGATGCACATGACAGAGAGGAGTTCAAAAAGGCACTTGAAGAAAAAGTGAAAAAGCTTGAAACTGAACTTGCTAATGCTCATCTATCTTTTAAGAAATTTGATGTAGGTTCACAAAAGATTGATGAAATTTTGAATGCACAAAGGATCTCTTTGGAAATGACCGGAATTGGATACACAAAGAAGGCACCTACATCTTCACAACTGGTAAGTAAGCCTAATTCTACGAAGGGTCAAGGTAAGTCTTACATACCAAGTGAGGCTAAGCATGCTAAGGCTATTCTCTCGTACCACCATTGTGGAATTAAAGGGCACATTAGGCCTCACTGTCCTAATTTGAAGGCCAAGGCTGTGACTTCCAAGACGAAAACCACCACCACATATACACTTGTTTTGCCAAATGTTGAGACCAAGCCAACTTGGTTTGTTCCCACTTGTCATTATTGTGGTGTTAAGGGTCATATTCGGCCTCATTGCCCTAGTTGGGAGACTAAGCATGTGCCTTATGAGTTCATTATTTCTCATGTGAAGTCCAAATCTCCTAAGGTTGTTCAATCTCCAATGTTTAATGCTGTTTGTCATCATTGTGGTGTGTTTGATCACGTTAGGCCATATTGTTGCAAATTGATTAAGGTCTCTAGTTCTCATACTTATAATCAACCTAGAAATCAATATGAGAGATTAGAAAATCATATTAGAGTCTTTACTATGCATGTGAACAGATTTGTTTCCAAGCCAAGGCATGTTTTCACAAATCATGGTCAAAAGAGGAACCACAATGCCAAGGCAAGACCTAGGACTACACCCACACCTCATGAGTTTATTGACAAACCTAAGGTGACAGTTATGTGGGTGAGAAAATCTTATTTAAAATATTTGAGAACCCCTAAGAAATTTGTAGGGGCAAGCCTTGTTGAGTAAAGGCTATTTGTGACATAGATTAGGATGTGCTTCATGTTTATTTTGTTATCCTAGTGCAATATTTTGATTTTTTTTAAATAAAATAACAAAAAGATTTGTTTTTGTTTTGATTTGGTTGTGTTATTCATTGGCCTAAAACATTTCCCATGTGTTGATTGATGTAATGGTTTGTTTAAGGTTGACTCTTGAGTATTCATTGATTGCATTCTAATGAGTCAATAGTTTTGGTGATCATTATCATACTTGTGATTCATGTTCAATTGATGCATTCCTGATGAGATCTCTTAGAATATGAAATCCATCTTTTATGATCCCTTTAATAGCGCACATCATGGTTGAAACATCTTGAAGCTTCTAATAACTAGATTGACAATGTATATATGATTTCCTTTTGTGTTGGTTCTATTTCTTTGATGGAAAGGGCTACCAGTGAGTGTGAGTGTAGCTTCCATTACTATGTGGCAAGAGGAGAAGGCTAATAGCTCATATGTATGAAAGCCACCATCTCTTTGGGTTTCATGTTGTTATACTTGAAGAGATAGGGTTGAAAATTCTGTTTAAAAAAAAAAATGAGAAGGAGTTGAACATTGAAAATGTATTGAAATGGGTTTGACTTCTATGTCTTGAACTTCTTGATGTGATTCTTCAAGATGGGCTATTTTTGATCTTATCTAGGGTCTATATTCTTATTGATCTCATTACAGTACTTGCATTCATCACATATTGTCATGGATATGTTTTTAGATCACCTTATGACTAATTGTTCTCATGTTTTTGTGATCTTTGAGCATGTTTGATGTTGATATTTCCAAACTTATGTCATCTCGAGACTCATATGGTATATTTTGGGCTTTGATGACAAGCATGCTGAGTCTTACATTCTTGTAGCTTTGAGGTTGTTTCTAGTCGAGTGTTGTTTTGTTAAAGGCTAGTCTAGTTTTATTGGTTTTTTTGCATGAATACTATTCTTTTTTTTTTTAACATATATCTCTTTTATCCATGATTGGGTGGTTGTTTGATCATTTTTTATCATTTTGAGACAACAAGGGAGAGAGAAAATTTATGTGCTTATACGTTATTTAGAAGAAGAATACATTAAGAGGGAGACATCATGTTTATATCTATTGGTTATTTTCTCTTACTTCTCATGCTTACTTTGTCAATTTGTTCCAAAAAGGGAGAGAGAATTTATGTCAACTTGATGTTTGATATACACTTGTTCTCTTGATACCTTGCACTTGTTGGTATTTTTGTCTCTTGGTTATTTAGTGTGTGTAGGTACAAGAGTTTGGGATGCTTGGTGTTTGATAGACAACATCCTTTTGCTTGTAAGTTCGGTCTTATTGTAATTTTATTTCTTTCCTTGTAATTTGTCTTGAAGCATAGGGTTTTTGTTACGAAATTGCCAAAGGGGGAGATTGTAAGGTTATGTAATTGGCTAAATTTCATGACAAGTCATGTTTGATGTAATTTAGGAATTTGGGATATCAATCACTAACATTCATAAAGGATTTAAAGCTTATTCATGCAAGCTCGTGTTAAGAGAAACTTGCATGATACATCTTGGCTGACGAGAGAGACTTCGAGAGATGTTGATGGATTTTAAGGGATCTCGTGGGCAAAAACAGTATGTTAGATGCAGAATAAGACCTCGCGGGTACCTCACGCGATCTTGCAAGATGCCGAGGGTAAAAACAGTGAGCATGCAAAATTGGGCAGGACTTTGTGGGATCCTCGCGGGATGTCGATGGCAAAAATAGTGAGCATGCAAAATCTGGAGATTAAGCTCACAGGATCCTCACAGGTTCTCGATGGATCATGCTATGCAAAATTTGAATTCTTGAGAATCGCGCCACTAGGGTTTTTTCCCTTATTTAAGGCCTAACACACTTACCTAGACCTAGATCTAAACCCCCACATTGAAAACTCTTAAAGAGAAGTGTTTCCCACCTTCCAAAAGGCTTAGTAAGAATCTTCTTCAACTCTATTGAGGAGATCTAAAGTCTTGAGCGAGTTTAAGGTGCCAAATCCGTTCTAAGGGGATTTGAATGGTGGTCAAGCACAGAGACAGTGAATCATGGATACGAGTAAGATTTAGATAATCATTAGATTAAGGAGTTGATAGGTTTTGATTGTAAAGAGTCTTGTAACCGTCTGAACTACAAGTTATAGTGTATGATCTTTGTCCAGCAAAGGGGACACTTGGTTTTTCTCCTAATTAGGGTTTCCACGGCAAAAAGCTTGTGTGCTCTTAGTTGAATGGTTTGTTTTCTCTTCTATATTGGATTGTACAATATTGCTTATAGCCATTACACCTTGACCTAATATTGTAGTAATTAGTCTCTTTGACAAAACATAGACAAAGGCTAGAGTTTTTCACCGTAGAATTAGGAAACTATATTAGTATAGTTTAACAAATGCAATGCTTGAACTGCAGCAAGGCTGAGTTCTCATCTTCATGGCATTAAGGCTGTGTAGAAGAGGAAGAGTTAGTCCTCATAAGAATAAGAAGAGCAAGCGCTTGAACATCATGAAAAGATACAAAGATGACTCCATAATGTCTCTAATCAATTCTTTAGCAATTTTTGGATGGCAAGCCATCATGGGAATGGTGTGCTTTTATAGTTAGGATTCGACTTTCAAACATACACTTCGTGACACCATGGAGATCAAGTCTACAAAGCAATGAAGGCTCCCCCAGGCCAGGCCACCACCCCCTCTCCTTTAATATTGGAGTCGCTTCAAATTCCTTCAAGTCCGAGTCAAGCACCATAGCCATTGCGCTAGGGCAATGTGAAGATGATGTGAATGAATTCTATGTATTATATATATATATATATAAGCCATGCATATGCGTGTTCAAGATGGAGTAGTTGGGAAAAAAGGGGCTGGGCAGTCCACAAATGTACTTATCTACTCTTAAAGGTTATGAATAATTAAGTTATTCACTAACTAAATATTTATAAAGAAAATATTAAGCTTACAGAAATTTTATTTAGTGACGAGCCTTTTGTTTTTCAATAGATAGATGTAAACACACTACATAATTCTGCATAAAATTTTTATATGCACATTTGGTCAAAAGGACAAAAGCGCCAAAAGGGCAGGTTTGGTCATTTTTCACCGAGTCGAGCTAGCAGGTGCCGATATTAACCTAGGTGTTGGTTCCCGAGACTGACCGGTCTCAGAAAACTACCTGTGCAGTGTTGGTTTCTAAGAACGCCTCGTCTTAGAGAGTTACCTGTAGGGTGGTGTTGGTTCCTGAGAACGCCTGGTCTCAGAAAGCTACCTGGAAGGGTGGTGTTGGTCTCCGAGAATGCCTGGTCTTGAAGAACTACCAAATGACGGATATTCTACATTGGCGGGCTAGCAGGCGCCAGAAGTGAACCGTTTGGAATTTGATGAGGTGTTGGTCCCTGAGATCGCCCGATCTTAGGAAGCTACCTGGATGGCGTTGGTTTTCGAGACCGCCTGGTCCGGAAAATTGCCTAAAATAATGGTGCTTAAGGCTTTAGCGGATCCTTGTGGGTCTGAGAAGCGACCAGCTGGTTGGATTGGAGATTGAAAGGCTCATCTTGAGCCTGCACGTGTTGTGATGTTGGAAACCGAATCTGGTCAGGCCGGAGATTGCCGAGCTGGCAAAAATGGGGTGCTTACAGCTGCCCCTCTTTTTCTGGCTTTGCTTGTCGAAGACAGAAAAATAATAAGGAAGGATCCCATGTTAACCGCGAGGCGATTGGAGGGACGATGTGTCGGTGAATTTGGGAATGCTTCGAAACCTCTTGTGGGTTACTGGTCTAGAAGATCTTGGAATTTGAAGAGTCTTGGGCCCAGGTCGGGGGTCGAGTTGCCAACTTGATACGGTTTCGGTCTAGGGCAACTGAACCTGGCCAGTGAGTGTTAAAAGGCTCGATTTTCAGCTATTGATAAAGCCTTCGCGAGCGAGTTCGGGTTTCTAGGAAGCTCGAAATTGGTTTTGGCGGGAAATTGGATGACTGGGCGTATGTATTATATGCGCATTTCGTGGTATAAGTTATGCGCATCTAATACATGCGCCAACAGAGTTTTTGTTTTGGCACATCTGCTACATGCGCGAGCCCGTGGCCCTTAAAACAGAGCAAGTTCGCGTTTTGCTCACTTGCGCTTTCGGATTTCGGTTGATATCGAGATTTTCTCTGAAGGGTTTTGCGGAGTTTTGCTCGGGGATCGTTAGAGGGGTGTTAGGTGACGTCGGGCACGCGCCGGAGATCATCACTGTCACCGGATTCTCGCCGAAAAGTTAGGTTTTCACTGAAGAATTTCAAAGGTTAGTTTTTGAAAATTTCTTTGATTTTGATGCATGTAGCTCCGTTTTTTGCGAGTGATCAGTGTATGCCTAGGCTTTAAGATGTTTAGAACACAATGATCTGATCGCTTTTGTGATTTGACGGAGATTTGAGTGTGTTTTGAATGTTTTTGTGCATTTAGGGAAAAGGGTTTCCTGCAAGACCTGAACAATTGCCTCTACAGGCTTGGGTATTGACCTTTTGCGATGGACTTTCATACCGAGATCCTTAGAAAAATGTGTAGAACAACCGTACGAAGTTCCGTAATTTTTCAAAAAATTTTGTATTTTTAAATTTTTAGAAATTACGAAAAATAGGAAAAATTGAAGAAAAATTATAAAATGAATCTCGTTGATGGTTGAAAAATCATAAAACACCTTTTGAAAATTGTAGTGATATTTTTGCGTGTTCCGGGGAACTTTGTGAATTTTTTTTTTTGGAAATATAGATGAAATAGGAAAATGTTGAGATGATCGAAAAATTGACTTGAAAATTGTGTTTGAGGACGGGATGCGTGTTTTGGAGGATGGGGTGTTTGGTTGGATGGTTTGAGGTGTTTCAGGTTGCGTTTGTGAATTGTGAAATTTTGGGGTAGTGGCTTTTTAAGGCAGAACTCTGCCGAAATTTTCAAAAATTTTAAAAACCTTTCGTTAAAGCAAATCTTTTTAAGAAAGGGGCTTTTGAGGGAGAAAGCCCGAAAAACCGGCTTCGAAATTTAGAAACGTAACTTTTTGAGGAAAAAGCTTAAAAACCTGTGGAGGATTTTTGAACCGGGGTTTTTGAAGGAGGAAACCCGAAAAACCGGCTTTGAAATTTAGAAACCAAACTTTTTGGGGAAACAGCTTGAAAACCTGTAGAGAATTTTCGAACCAGGGTTTTTGAAGGAGAAAACCTGAAAAACCGGTTTGAATTTAGAAACCAAACTTTTTTAGGAAAAAGCTAGAAAACCTGTCAGAATTTTCGAACCAGGGTTTTTGAAGGGGAAAACCAGAAAAACCGATTTGAATTTTAGAAACCAACCTTTTTGAGGAAAATGCTTGAAAACCTATTAGAAAATTTTGAACCAGGGTTTTTGAAGGGGAAAACCCGAAAAACCGGTTTGAATTTTAGAAACCAAACTTTTTTAGGAAAAAGCTTGAAAACCTATTAGAAAATTTTGAACCAGTGTTTTTGAAGGAGAAAACCCGGAAAATCGGTTTGAATTTAGAAACCAAACTTTTTGAGGAAAAAGTTTGAAAACCTGTTAGAATTTTCAAACAAGGGTTTTTGAAGGGGAAAACCCGAAAAACCGATTTTTAGAAACTAAACTTTTTGAGGAAAAAAGCTTGAAAACCTATTAGAAAATTTGAACTAGGGTTTTTGAAGGAGAAAACCCGGAAAACCGGTTTGAATTTTAGAAACCAAACTTTTTGAGGAAGAAGCTTGAAAACCTATTAGAATTTTCGAACCAAGGTTTTGAAGGGTAAAACCCGAAAAACCGATTTGAATTTTAGAAACCAAACTTTTTGAGAAAAAAGCTTAAAAACTTATTAGAAAATTTTGAACCAGGGTTTTTGAAGGAGAAAAACTCGAAAAACCGGTTTGAATTTGGAAACCAAACTTTTTGAGGAAAAAGCTTGAAAACCTGTTAAAATTTTTGAACCAGGGTTTTTGAAGGAGAAAACCCAAAAAAATCGGTTTTGAAATTTTGAAACCAAACTTTTTGAGGAAAAAAGCTTGAAAACCTATTAGAAAATTTTGAACCAGAGTTTTTGAAGGAGAAAAGCCGAAAAACCGGTTTTGAAATCTAGAAACCAAACTTTTTGTGGAAAAAGCTTGAAAACCTGTAGAGAATTTTCAAACAGGGTTTTTGAAGGAGAAAACCAGAAAAACTGGTTTTGAAATTTAGAAACCAAACTTTTTGAGGAAAAAGCTTCAAAACCTGTTAGAAAATTTTGAACCAGGATAGATGGGGCCCTCATTTTTTTTTCTTTTTCTTTTTCTCCTTTCCTTCTTCTTTTCTTTTCTTCTTCTTTTTTTTTTCTTTGTTTTTCTTTTCTTCTTTCTTTTCTCCCCTTTTTTTTTTTTTCTTTTCTTTTTTCTTCTTTTTTTTTTCTTTTCTCTCTTTTTTTTTTTTCTGTGTTTTTCTTCTTTTCTTTTCTTTTCTTTTTTTTTTCAATCATTTATCACACATTTTTTTTTATGTATATACATTGATGCATTTATCTTTGCACTTTTCGTATATTAGTGATTGACTGATCCTCTTGAATGTTGTCACTTTTAAGGATGTCGGAGGCTGGAGACGATGGTTCAGACAGGAGGCGCCATGGGAAGGCGCCGCAGATAGAGCTTGAGGAGGGTGGTAGTAGCCGGGGTAGCTCGGCTAGAGGTGGCAGCGGCAGCGGTCCCTTTACTCTGGGAGTGGGAGCGGAGGAGGGCAATGTAGTCATGTCCCGGCTTCGGGCTTGGTACACCAACTACACTAAGGAGGAGCGGCAGATTTTTTTTAGGGCATTTGGGTATTTGGGATTGCTTCTTTCTGTGAGACTGGCATCGGGCTTGGTTGAGGCCTCGGCTGCTTTCTGGTGCCCGGAGTTGTGTTTATTCCGTTTTAGTGATTTCGAGATGATGTCGACACCTCACGAGCATAGGCGCTTGCTGGGTTTGAGGAGTGGCCAGGAGGGCATAGTAGGCCCAGACTTTCCCTAAGGCTTTATGTCTGTTATCTCTGGTCAGTTGGGGCTTAGACGTCAGGCTCTGGATTTGGCTTCTCACCCTGTTTTTCCAACACTGGAGGTGGGTTTTTTGTTGGATCACTTTGAGTTTTGCACTGGTCAGACTGTTTATTCCGATGTTTGGCATACTTCTACAGAGTGGCCCATTGCTTGGATGAACGAGCTTGCCCTCATCTTGTTGAGTCTTTTGGTGTTCCCTCGGGGGGATGGTCGGGTGGATGACAGGCTCTGTTCCTTGTTGTTGTCGATCCATCGAGGGTATTCTTATGCCCCGCTGGCCGTAGGTGAGACATATATGAGCTTTTCCCAGTTTTAGAGTGGGGAGGACACCTTTTTTAGGGGGGTCTAGGCCTCTTTTCTAGCTGTGGGCTCTTGAGCACTTGTTCATTCATCGCATTACCTGTCATGTATGGTATCTGGAGGTTGATCCCATCTGTGCTTTGGTGAGGTCTCAGCAGGAGATTATTGACAGGGTTGACTGCCCAGATTTTCAAATGTCATGGGTGACCTTCCTCCAGATGAGGAGGTCCGATTTGGTCCAGTGGTATGTGGGTTTATGTAATGTTGACTCGCTGCGGGTATGGACTTCGAGTCAGGTTTTTATCCCTTTGATTGGCTTGAGGGGTGTTGCGCCCTTCTTTGGCATTAGGGTTCTCCGCCAGTTGGGTTGGACACAGGATGTTCTGTATACTGCCGCGGTGACAAGGTATCCAGCCTATTTTGGTGACGAGGTTCCGAGGGGCATAATGACTGAGCTGACAGGGCTGTGGCAGACTCTTGGGGCGCATGATACTTCGGACGGCTCATTCTCTTTCGTGCGGACAGCCACCATTGATTACACTAGATGGTTTCGGGAGTATGTTTTGGGGGGTGCCTCGGTTCGGGATCCTCTTCCAGAGTCTCCTTTGCCTCCAGTAGGGTACGCCGATCTCTTGGCTATTGCTACTATCAAGAGGAGGCGCCTACGGAGACTTTATCGTGCCTACATGAGTGAGTTGGAGACTCAGCTGGAGACGAGCAGAGGCCGAGTGAGTGATTTAGAGAGACAGCTGGAGGAGGCATCCAGGGCGAGAGACTCTCCTCTGGTTGATGTTTCCTAGGGGCTTAGATGCCCTCGGGGATCCCGAGACACTTCCTCTTCAGTAGAAGGTGACCCGCGGGACACATTCATAGTCCAGTTGAGGGATATGGTACGCACCCTTTCGCGGGAAAGGGACAACCTCCTTGATCGATGTTAGTGCCATAGGTTGAGCCAGTTATCGACTTCTTCTTTCGAGGCTTCTACCAGTGCTGGCTCCTCCGGGGGAGGGTTGGTGGTGCCACCGTTTAGTGAGCCCGATCCCTTGCCTGCTATCTCTGGTCCTATGAGTCTTGTTGCTAGGGGTTCAGATGAGGACTCTTCGGATGGAGACGTGGATCGCTACATCGTAGTCCCCCGCCCTTGACATGACTGCTCCTTTTCCTTCTTCTTTCTTTTTTTTCTTCTTATGCTGTGGTTTTGGGTTTTTGGCTTTCTTCCAGGATTCCTTGCATTTGTAGACATGCTCATTTTAGCTAAATTATTATGGTTCTAGTGATAACAAATCTCACCTTTTCTTTGGGATATGTCACCATTTTCTTGTTCCTGCATTAGTTAGTTAGCTTAATGTGTATTATAGCAAGCATTATATCTATTGATAAGAACTACTCCCCTGGAGTGGGATTTTCCTTGGGGTGTTTCTGGCAGGGTCCCACATGGTTCCTTCTTCTTGGCCTATTGATTTCGAAAGAATGCCACTTTGATGATCACAATCTCTCATTGTTTTTTCCTATCATGGCCGGGGAATGATCCATTTGATGAATCCGAGAGTGGGAGAGTGGAATGATGATTTTTTTTTTTTTTTGCCCTTTTTTTGCCATCAACGCCTTTGCAGGTTTTCGCCGACCCCGGCTCTGTTATTTTTGTGTCTCGGTGCCCTTACGGGTTTTCACCGTACCAACAGATTTGTATCTTGCCATGCCTTCATCTTTTTACCACGCCCTTGGGGTCATGTTGTTTTTTTTTTGAGTTTTTGAGTTTTTGCCACTCTTTTGAGTTTTTGACACTCTTTTGAGTTTTTGCCACGCCCTTGGGGTCATGTTTTTTTTTTTTTTTTTGGGAACTTTTTCGAAACTGAGGGAAAGCCTTTTTGTCAAGGCGGCAGCTTGGGAATTTCAAATGTTTACCCCTATTCGAGAATCATCATCTTTCTTGCATTGGACTCGGTCCAGATTAGGCAGTTTTCATTGATCAAGGAGGACTTTTTGGGTCAGTTTGCAATGAGGTTGGGTTACGAGTTTTTGGGAGGGATGGTGTCAAAGGCTCAAGGTATCGTGTGGTTTCAAGGGTTCACCGGTGATCACCTTTCCAGGTCTTTTCCTTTTTATCTGTGGTTTTCTTTTCTCCATCTCCCTTCTCCAAGTACAAACTTGTACTTGTATAGGGCTTATCATCTCCTTGGTTTTTGCCCTAGTATTATCACTTGCACAATCTATTTACTCCAAAGAGACACTAATCGTTATTCAATCATTTTTCATTTATCATTTTGTCATTCGTTCCTCTTTTCTCTCTTTTTTTTTTTTTTTTACGGGAAGCGCCCCCCCCCCCCTCTTTTTCAGTTCTGCTTCTTCATTTGCCTTACCAAATTTACTTGGAACGACTTTGGATGGTGATCACCGTGTTAGGTTTGTTGGGAGAATGTAATTGGCTCAAAATGAGGTCATAGCAAAAGGGGATAGTGTATGGAAAAATGAATTGATGGCCTCCCATCATATCAATTTAAACTACCTAATCCTTGTGAGTCCTTTTGCAAGAATTTTGATGGTTCAAAAAGGGAATACATTCGATTCCTTTAATCAAAATTCACGGCCTTCTTTTCATTGTAACTGGACTTCCTTGTTGCCTTAGAAGGGAATGGGAGTTTACACAAAGTAACGTTTAACTGCATCTGAATTTAAAGGGTTAGGGAACTCCTGCCCATCCATCTCTGCCAGTATTAGTGCCTCCCCTATCAAGACCTTCTTGACTACGAATGGCCCTTCGTAATTGGGGGTGAATTTTTCCCGAGCTCCCTCTTGGCTGGAAATGATCTTCTTCAATACCAGATCCCCGACTTGAAAAGTTCGGGGTTTCACCTTCTTATGAAACGCTTTGGCTACTCTCTTTTTATAGCATTGAGCGTGGTAGATGGCGGCCAGCCACTTTTCATCCAGCAAACATAGTTGAGCATAGCGGTCCTTGATCCATTTTGCCTCTTCAAGCTCAGTCTCCGTTAGCACCCTTATAAAAGGAACTTGTATCTCGACTGGGAGCACTGCTTCACTTTCGTAGACCAGCTCGTATGGTGTTGCCCCGGTAGAGACCCTCATTGTAGTTCGATAGGCCATGAGTGCGAAAGGGAGCTTCTCATGCCAATCTTTGTAGTGGTCGATCATTTTCCAAAGGATCCTCTTGATATTTTTGTTGGCGGCTTCTACTAGCCCATTCATTTGCGGCGGGTAGCCCACCAAGTTTCGGTGAATGATTTTGAAGTTTTGACACAACCGGCTCATCAAGTCGTTATTCAAATTGGTAGCATTATCAGTGATGAGTGATTCCGGAATCCCATATCGACAGATAATGTGGCTTTTAAGGAATTTGTTCGCTACTTTCTTTGTGACATGTGCATAGGACGCGGCTTCAACCCACTTTGTGAAGTAATCGATGGCAACCAGGATGAACCGGTGTCTGTTCGAGGCTTTTGGAGAGATTGGGCCAATCATATCCATCCCCCACATGGAAAAAGGCCACGGGGCTACCATTGAATGAAGCTCGACGGGTGGGGCCTTGATCATGTCCCCGTGTATCTGACATTTGCGACATCGGAGGACGTATCGCACACAATCTGTTTCCATGGTGGTCTAATAATATCCTGTCCTGAGTATCTTTTTGGAGAGAGTATGGCCGTTCATGTGAGGCCCACAGGTTCCTTCATTGACCTCCCTCATGATTTCTCATGCTTTTGCTACATCAACGCACTTCAAGGGCCCTAGGGGGATCTTTTGAATAGCTCATTTCCTACTAGAAAGTATTGGGCTGCCATCCTCCAGATCATTTTCTTATTATTTTGTACAGCTTGGGTAGGGAATTCTCCAGTCTACATGTACCTTTTGATGTCGTAGAACCAGGGTCGTCCGTCTAATTCGGTGGAGGTGTTGAGGCAGTGTGATGGGACATCCCGGACAAAGATCTGAAGAGGAGGGATTTCGAAACCTTCCTCCACTTTGATAGCCGCAAATAAGGTGGCCAAAGCATCTGCAAAACTATTTTCAGTTCAGGGAATATGGTGGAAATCTATCTTCTGAAACCTTTGACAGAGGCCCTTGATCTGCTCATGGTAAGGAGAAAGTTTGTCATCTCTGATCTGGTACACCTCCTTAGTTTGCTGAATCACTAGATCAGAATCCCCAAAGACCATTAACTCCTCAATTTTCATTTCCACCGCCAATCGTAACCCCAAAACGCAAGCTTCATATTCAGCAATATTATTGGTGCAAAGGTCGAACTTTAGTTTGGACACAATGGGGTAGTGACTACCCTTCTCGAATACTATTACTCCCCCAATTCCTGTACCCTTCTTATTTGAAGCTCCGTCAAAATACATCTTCCACTCGGGATCTTCTTGTTTTTTGGCCTCAGACTCGGTGTATAAGATATCTTTATCGGGGAAGCTGGGGTCCACGGGTTGATACTCCTCGACAGGGTTCTCTGCCAGGTAATCTGCTATGACTTGCCCTTTAACTGCTTTGCGGGTTGTGAATACTATATTGAATTCCGCCAGAATCATATGCCATCTGGCCACTCTGCTGGAAAGAGTGGGTTTTTTGAATAAGTACTTGATTGGATCTATCTAGGATATGAGGTAAGTGGTGTGATGCAGCATATAGTGCCTGAGCCGATGAGACACCCATGCCAAGGTGCAACAAGTTTTTTTGAGCATGGTGTATTTGACCTCGTAGGGCAAAAACTTTTTGCTGAGGTAGTAGATGGCCTGTTCTCGTCTCCTAGTTTCGTCATGCTGCCCCAGAACACATCCCATTGAGGTCTCGAGAACAGTTAAATACATCAAGAGGGGTCTTCCCGGGGTTGGTGGTACTAATACCGAGGACTTCAACAGGTACCCCTTGATGGTTTCAAAAACTTGCTGGCATTCTTCATTCCACTCTTTGGGGGCGCTTTTCTTTAGCAATTTAAAAATTAGCTTGCAGAGGTGAATCATTTGTGAAATGAATCTGCTAATGAAATTCAACTTGCCCAGAAAGGATCTAATTTCGGTCTCTCCCCTCGGGGGTGGCATTTCGAGGATTGATTTAATCTTGGCAGGATCCACTTCTATTCCTCTCTTGTTGACAATAAACCCCAACAATTTCCCAGAGGTGACGCAGAAAGTACACTTGGCGGGGTTGAGCTTGAGTTGATACTTGTGGAGCCAGTCAAATACTTTTTGTAAATTGATCAAATGGTCCTCTTAAGCTCTTGATTTGACTATCATATCATCCACATAAATCTCCACTTCTTTGTGCATCATATCGTGGAAGAGAGTGACCATGGCCTTTTGATAAGTTGCCCCGGCGTTCTTTAACCCGAAGGGCATTACCCTATAGCAATACACTCCTCATGGGGTGATGAAAGCCGTCTTTTCCTGGTCTTCCTCAGCTATTTTGATTTGATTGTATCCCGAAAATCCATCCATAAAGGAGAACATTTCATGACCGCCCGTATTGTCCACCAAGATGTCTATATGAGGTAATGGGAAATAGTCTTTCGGACTAGCCTTGTTGAGATCTCAAAAATCGATATACATCCGGACTTTCCCATCCTTTTTTGGGACTGGGACAATGTTAGCCAACCATTGGGGATATTCGACTACTTACAGGAATCTAGTATGGAACTGTTTGACTACTTCTTCTTTGACTTTCAGACTCCATTTGGGCTTGAGCCTTCAGAGCTTTTGCTTCACGGGCTTGACTTGTAGATCTAGGGGCAACCGATGTTCCACAATAGATTCCTCCAGCCCTGGCATGTCTTGGTAAGACCACACGAAGACATCAATGTAGGCGGTCAGAAGCTCTAGCATTTCCTGGCGTTGCCAATGATCTAATCCTGTCCCTATCTTGACTTCCTTTAGGGATTCCTTGCTTCTCAAATTGATTGTCTCTATTTCCTCAATATTGGGAGTTTTGCGGTTGTCATGTTTTTCTAACTGCTGTAAGATCTCTTCTGGGATTTCATCGGTGTTGTTGACATCAAGTTCAATTCCCAAGCGTTGATAGTCGAATTCAGTCTCGAAATTATGATTAGTCAGAATAGGCGTTCTTTCGATCAATTGGCCAAGACCTTGGATAAGCGGGTTCCTGATCAGAATAACAAGGAAGGTCATTTAATAACAGGGAAGTAATCCTCTTCTTTTATATATAGATTTTGCATGCCACAGCTTTTGATTTGAAAGCGAAAATAACAATAAAAAGATAGACAGATGACAAGCTTTAGGGATTTAGAGATGTGTGGAGTGCCCCGGTAAGCTTGTACCAAAACTTGCGCGCTCGAAGAAGATTCTCACTGTCCCAATTATCAAGGCTCTCACCCAAGAGGGCAGGCCTGATGGTGCCGTGCTCCGGTACTTCTGTATCTATAGGTGGAGGCACATCGATCATCAAGGCTTCTTGGAGATGATTGACTTGACCGCTTGCCCTCTTCTTTCCTCTCTTAAGGCCATCGTCATTCTTTGTCAAGCAAAGTTCCATGAATTGGAGTGCTACCTCTTCCTCTCCTTCCTTTTTGGGTGCAACTCTCGAGCGTTTCCTTTTTTGAGCTTGCTCCTTGATTTCTTTCTTTGTCGGCTTGTACCCCAAGCCAAAAGTTTGTCTTTGGGACGGGATGCCTGGAATCTCGAGAATTCCTTGCAGCTTTCTTCCTAACCCTTTGTCTGGCTGATACCCGTTCTTTTGGAAGTAGCGCATAATCATTTGTGCATTACCTAAATACTTTGGCTCGACCATGTCTCCCTCATGTATTGCGGTAACGTATTCCAAAGACTGGAAACAAAATGAAGCGGCCAACTCGATGTATGGAACGGTGTCGGCTTTGTAAATCGTGAACTCCTCTTCAGTGAAGATGGAAATTAGCTTAGCCTTGATGATGAATTTAATCTTTTGATGAAGACTGGATGGCACCGCTCCGGCCGAATGAATCCATGGCCGTCTGAGCAACATGTTGTATGCTGAAGGTATTTGCAGAACTTGGAATTTGATAGCAAAGGTAACAGGCCCTATCTCGACGGGTATCTCGATTTCCCCCATTGTCTCTCTCCTAGATTCGTCGAAGGCTCGGATGACAATACTGTTGTGGTTTAAGTGGGATTGGTCCATCCCAAGCCTTTCTAGGGTCGAGTACGGGCAAACATTCAAGGCCGATCCATTATCCACCAGTACCTTTGATACGATCATCCCCTTGGTTTTGATAATTATATGTAGTGCCTGCGTGTGCCCCGTCCCATCGGCGGGGATCTCATCGTCAGTAAAAGTGATGACATTTGGTGCCATGATGAGCCCCACCATGTTTTGCAGGTTGTCAGGGGTAAAGCTATTCGGCACATGGGCTTCTTTAAGGACCTTAAGCAAAGCGTTTCGATGGGTTTCGGAGGTGAGAAGCAGACCCAACATGGAGATGTGAGAAGGGGTTTTCTTAAGTTGCTCCATTACATCATAGTCATTTTTCTTTAAGGCTTTGGTGACTTCGGCGATTTCGTGTTTCGTCAAAGGATTAGAACACACTCCCTCCTTATCTTTCCCTTTCCTTCTTCTTTCTATCTCTTCTGAAGTATAGCATCGACCTGACCTAGTCATTCCCCCAATTTCTGCAACAGGTTCATATATGGTAGGAGTTGGGGGGTAGTTCCAGGGTACCTTATGCAGGTCGGTAACGGGTGGTTGCGTCAGCAGAGGTAGGGTTGTTCTTTATGGTATTGGTAGGGAAACGGATGTTGGTTTTTCGGTCTGGGGGAGAATGGGTAACGTGACGGGTGATAGGGGGATATCCCGAGGCATGGGAGTGTATGCAGGAGGCGGGGGCCTCATGGCTCTTCGAGGGTCTGTGTGCGGGATGAACCCAGCCATTGCGACCATAGGTTCTGGGACTTCCGGCTCTTGGTAAGGGGTGAGAATGATACGGAAATGTGGAGGATGAGGTAAGGCTTCGGTGGTTAGGATTAGACCGGTTTGCATAGGCTGGATGATTAGGAAAGGTTCCGGGGTGGTGGCCTCAAGGAGATTAGCTGTTCAAATTCTGACTGGGAGAGCAGTACCCTTTGGGATGAGGATCTCTTAAAGGCCCCTAGGTAGCTGCTCCGAGGTCAGCCAAGCCTTATCGGGATTACATTCTTTTCTGTCATCTTGAACGATTTTCAGTAGTTTATCAATGACGGCCCTTAATGTGGCGGAAATATCACCCAATTTGCCCTCTATCTGTCTTTGATTGATGGCTCGATCCTTTGGTGGGGTGGCCTTTTTTTCCACAGGGTCCATATCCTCTTGCATTGGTTGTTTTCCTCGTTTTATGGCAAGGATTCGGGTGGTGGGAGTGTCGCCTTCCTTGGACATTTGCGTTGTTCTTCGTCGGGTGCGGACTGGCGTTCGAAGGATGGGTGTCACTTGTGTTCGTCTTTTTCATTTCCTCGGAGCAATGGTAACCTACAATGCAAGTAGTCTCACCAAAGCTATGGCTAGTCTTTTGATGAGATAGGGGGAGGAAAAGAAAATAAAGAAAAACAAAGAAGAAAAGATTACAAGTTAGGTTCTTGATTTGGAAAGGTTTTATGCGATGCGTGTCCTAAGGATGCCCCTGCTTTTTTAGGGGAACTAAGCATGATGCTTTGGCTCATGTCTGGAGATAAGGGATTGCCCCTACATACAAATACCAAACCTGCCCCTATTCATTCATCTATTCATAGATTCATTCATTCATTTGACAATAGGGATGCTTTTATTAAGATAAATTCGTTTTGATACATAGAATTTTCTCAAAAATACATAGAAATGGGGAGGGGGAACATTTTCCTTGGGCCTTCCTCCTATTTCTACATTTACATTATGGGATCCTATACTACTCTTGAGCTTCCAGATTTGCTTTGTCGGTAGGAGCCCTTGATTTGAATTGCTTTCTTGTCTTCTTGGTAACCTTATCTCCATGAGCGAAGAGGGATTAGGGCCCCTCTTTATGAGATGACTTTGATGCATGCCATGAATCCTTAGGGTCTCGTGGTACCCTTAGGAGTTTTGGGTTGACTTATTTTGAGCGAGAAGGTCTTTGGGACTTTCTCTATGGGTTGATTGGATGCATGAAGATGCATTGACTTGAGTTACTTTGAGAACTCTTGTTTTGAAGTGAATTCCAATGCATGAGCAGTTATGATGCATGTATATGGAAGCAACAAGATTTAGATGGCATAATGGTAGGAATCAGACAAAATATATAAGGAAAAATAAAGCGGTCGCCCTTTCCCCCTTGATTTTGAAATTGACGCGCGTGTCCTAAGTCTGGCAGAGGTTCGGCTATGCATGGGGTGCTACATGAGCATGAGGTTGGGGGTTTACTAATGCTTCCTAAAAAGCTCAATCCTCGAACCTTCAAACCTCCGGCGTCCACCCCCAAAAGGGTGAACTCCATCTTTGGTTGGTGGTTCGAGCGGGGGAACTATCAAGAGACCGTAGGCTAAGAAACTGACACAGCATCCGGCCACAATCAATATACTGTTCCCTCTTCTATCTAGAAGGGTGGTAACCGGGTAGTACATGTAAGATTCAAATGCAAGTGAGAGCACCAAGTGGGTGTGGAATTTTCGAAAATGGAGGAAAGGACCAAACAACACGCATCACATCCTGTCCATTCATTCACATTCATGGCAATAAATAAAACATAAAAATGTGAACCAAGGTCCACCTACAAAAGAAAAATGCAAAGAGTTAGTAACTTTTCAACAAACTCAATGCAAGATGAAATAGATGGTAAATGCAAAAGCATGATTGTAGGCAATGAATGTAAGTGATGACACTTATTTGAAAATCATTTTGAAAAATAAGGATTTGTTTTGGAGACTTGAAAAATTCGAAAAGTGGATAAAACTAGACAAAGTAACCGGAGATTCTGGGTGAGTGAAGGGTGAAGAGACATGTTAATGGCCTAACCCTCTAAGTGTCCCCAGTGGAGTCGCCAGCTGTAGCGCCCCAGTTTTTGGGGTGTCCAAGGTCCTTTTGGTTCGGAGACCCTAAAGCACGGAACTCTGTCACTAGAACTCGTCCTTCTAAAAGGACAAGTGCAACTAGGTTTGAAAATTGATTTGACTAAGGACTTTTTAGAAAAAAAGGAGTCGCCACCTAACTTGATAAAGGTGAGTTAGGGCACCTAAAACTAAGCGTTAATCCGAAGATTAAACTTTGAGTTTTTGAAAAAGGTTTTTGAAATCTCCCTCAAGAGAGGGTTTTTAGGAAGATAGGTTGTCTGGAAACCTTTTGGAATGTTTAAGCCCTTTTTGAAAATAACTCCATTTTGGTATTTCAAAAACAGAAATCTAAGGTTCGGGGGTTGGTTACGTGTAGGGAAGATATCCTAAGATCATCACCCTGCCCCGCCCTTTCGGTACCTATATGTCTAATCACCCTTGGTTCACCCACTAGAATAACCGGTTACCATTGTCCACTTAATATCCACTTTAGAATTTTGAAAACGAGGTCTAGTCATCACTTTTCGGACGAATGATGCATGATGCAAGTTCCTTGAAGAAGTTTGAAAATAATAGGGGTTTTGAAAGAGTGTGAAATAGAACCTTGGAATTGATTGGAATTTTTGAAAAAGGGATTGGAGTTGAAATAAAAGTTATGACCGCACCATTTTAGGTTGCTTACGTATCTCATTTGGCGAGAATCAGGTCATTCGTAGCTCGGGCAAGAGCCCGATGGACAATAGGCACATTAGGACCTTTGAAAAGCTTGAAGACACATTGAGGTCTTTGAAGAAGTTTAAGACACTTTGAGGTCTTTGAAAGTTGAAGACTCTTTGTGGTCTTGGAAAAGTTGAAGACACTTTAAGGTCTTTGGAAGTTGAAGACTCTTTGAGGTCTTTGGAAATTTTGACTTGAAATTGGATGGTGGCGTGTTTTGAAAATATTTTTGGATCAATGTGAGGGAGTTTTGGAAAAATGCTTTGGCATGACTCAAGAGAAGCTTGAAAGTGTTTTTGAAGTTTTGTTTTGAAAACCTTGGAGGCATGACTTTAGAATGTTTTGATGAATTAGTTTTGGATAGTGATTTTTGGAAATGGCTAGGGGTTTGGAATCTTAATATGGAAAACCTTAGAGGTTGTTCTTGATTTATCACTTGTCCTTGAAATCCCTAACCATGAGAGGGCTAGGGACACCTTAGGTTTGTGACTCTTTGAAAACATTTGTTTTGAAAAAGTTTTAAAGAGGGAATGTAAGAACATTTGAAGAGTTTATGGAGTTGGGTTTTTGAAATCAAGGGAGTAGGAGGTTTTGGAAAATGAGCTATGAGAATAATTTGAAAACTTTGAATGATCATTTAGAAAAAATTCCAAGAGTTGGGACTTTAAAGTTCACTTAACTTAGGTTGGGTTAGCTTAGGGTTAGGGGGAACCTAAGGTTAAGAAGACTAAGGGTTAACTAACTAGGGCCAAATTAACCTAGGGCTAGGGCCAAGTTAACCTAGGGTGAGGCAACTAGGGACAAGTTAACCTAGGGTGAGGCAACTAGGGTCAAGTTAACCTAGGGTGAGGCAACTAAGGTCAAGTTAACCTAGGGTTAGGTAACTAGGGTCAAGTTAACCTAGGGTTAGGTAACTAGGGTCAAGTTAACCTAAGGTTAGATTGGAGAATGGTCTTGAAAATTGTTTTGATGCATTCTTGGAAAGAGTTTTGAAAACACAACATGAAATGCAATGGACTTTGGTTGGTAATCTTTATGAAGATCATTTCTATGAAAATTTTGACTCTAGCCAAGAATATGGTTTATATGATTAGTGATTGGAGACCATTCCAAGGAAGGTTTCCTTATGGCCATTATAACCAACATCTTGACAAGAGTAATAGGGGTCAAAATTCAACATAATGATAGTGATTTTTGGAAGATCATTTTGATGCAAAGATGAAGAGAGTGCCTTTTCGAAATCATTTTTTGAGAAGGGTTTTGAAAACCATTTTTCAAGGGAACCATTCCATCAAGAGAGGGTTCATATGGCCAATAAAAAGGGAGACCACTCAAGAGAGGATTCCATGGGGCCATTCCAATCCCTAAACTTGAGAGAATGGAAACCATAAAAATCAAAGGATTCGAACATCATTCTTTGGCGATCATAAGGAGAAAAGGGGACCATTCTAACAATTTAGGGGTCCTATGGCCAATATAAAAGGGAGACCACTCAAGAGAGGGTTCCATGGGGCCATTTTAACCACTAAATTTGAGAGAATGGAAACCTTGAAAATTAGGGAGTTTGAAAGCAACCTTTGTGCAAGTCGAAATGTAGTGATGCAAAAGTGTGAATTAGGGGGTAGTGAGGGATTTTTTAAGGCATGACTCCTAAAGTCTCATCCTAAACTTCAAAGGGCCAACTCTTGGAACAATTTTTAAAGGGCATGTAGAACTTGAAAATGTCATAAAATTAAGAGCAATGCAAACATTGTGGAATATGGCAATAAACATAAAATGAAGCCAAGCATGCAAGACATGATCAAAATAATAATATGCAAAGGGTTATGATTCACATACAAGGCTTTTAGGCTTCACCATGCAAACAAGGGGCTCGTAGGCCATACCATCTTAAAGTAGGCTAGTGAGAGGTCCCCCTACACGGTGGCTCTCACTTGCTTTCCTCTAGGCATGATCTAGGAGCCCTCTTGGCTCAAGCATGTAAGAAAGGGGGGTTGAAGATTGGAATTAAAATAGAGAATAGCCTAAGTAGGCTAGGAGGGAGAAGAGAAGAGTGGGGGAGAGTACAAATATAAAAGGGATACCACCTTTTGTCTTCAACACTCTTGTAGTCTTCAATGGATGTCTTGATTAGGGCTTGAGTGACTTCAAGAAGGCTTGAGAGGCTTAAGTGGAGTGTATAAGTGTGTATGAGGCTTTGTATATGGAGTGTATAGGCTTAGGAGAGGTAGAATCTAGCCTAAGTGTTGGAGGGGAGGAGTATATGTAGAGATTCGAGTTTCTGGAGTGATTTCAGTAGAGTTTCGTATCAATTTCGGACCTGGAATATGCAAGGGGGGAGGCCTCTATTTATAGGCAATCTGGAACAGATCATGCGCATGTGCTACATGCACAGGTACTGTTCCATTGCCAGAATAACACGTGGCACCCTATGTACTGATTAAATCTTGACCGTTGATCGAAAGTTGGTCGATCCAAACAAAATTTGAGCGCATGTAGCATACGCTCCATCACCAGGAAGAATCGCCCAAACTTTGCCTCGATAATTGGGCCAACCGGGAAGGTTCCGGGGGAATCGGTCGCACTCGGGATGTTCTCCTAGTGCAACCGATGAACTTTCATGTTTTCGAAGAGTTTAAATTATGTTCAGAAGAGTGGGATATCATCTTGGGAAGCGTGCCAAAAATGACACTTTTGTGGAGCGTCTGTGATACGCTCCGTGGGTGTTTGAAAGTGGCTGTTTTCGTTTGATGTGATCGAGGCCTTCGAGAAGCGATCTATTCGATCGGACCGTTTCGATGGAAATTACTCTAGAAATACTTTCCAAAATTCTCAAATTTATGTATTTCGCAAGTCGTTTGACGGTGCGTTTTGATTAGGGAATCGAAGAAAAAGTCAACCTTGGCGGAACGTCTGCGAGACGCTCCAGGGGTTACTGAAAGTTATGGTTTGCACACCGTATGATGGAGGGCTTCGGGGGGTAATCTATTCGATCGAACCGTATCGATAGGAAGATCTATGGATGAGCTTTCGAGAATTCTCTGATTTACGCATTTCTCAAGTCGATTGATAGTGCATTATAACCAGGGAATTGGGGGAAAAGACAATTTAGGCGAAGCGTCTGCGAGACGCTCCAGGGAACTTTTATCGCGTCGTGTGAGTTTAGTGTCGTAGGGTGTTCCTTGGGTTAAACAAAGGCGTGCGGTGAAATCCTTTGTTCGAAACCCCAAGGCCGGTGTTGTTTCAGGCCATTTTTGGCTCTTAGGGGCAAAACGGTCATTTTGACCAGAGTTGGCTGGAAATGGTCATGAATGGTCTGGCATGTTGCGTTAGGCGTGTAAGGCTGTTCAGGGATGGTTTTGAGAGAGTCGGTTGCCGTTCAGCGAGGTTCGTGCCGTGCTGAGTCGTTTAGGGGCAAAATGGTCATTTTGACCAGAGTGAGCCGGATTAGGACCAAATGGCATGCGAGGGATGCCTAATGGTTTGACAACAATGTGGAAGGATGGACTTATCATTTTGAGAGATTTTAAACTTTCCCAAAACATGCTTGGAGGCCCAAAAGGGCAGGTTTGGTCATTTTTCACCGAGTCGGGCTAGCAGGCGCCAGTGTTGACCTAGGTGTTGGTTCTCGAGACCGTCCGGTCTCGGAAAACTACCTGTGCGATGTTGGTCTCTAAGAATGCCTGGTCTTAGAGAGCTACCTGTAGGGTGGTGTTGGTTCTTGAGAACGCCTGGTCTTAGAAAGCTACCTAGAAGGGTGGTGTTGGTCTCCGAGAACGCCTGGTTCCGGAGAACTACCGAATGATGGACATTCTACATTGGTGGGCTAGCAGGCGCCAGAAGTGAACCGTCTGGAATTTGATGAGGTGTTGGTCCCTTAGATCGCCCAATCTCGGGAAGTTACCTGGATGGCGTTGGTTTCCAGGACCGCTTGGTCTGGAAAATTGCCTGGAATAATGGTGCTTAAGGCTTTAGCAGATCCTTGTGGGTCCGAGAAGCGACCAGCTAGTTGGATTGGAGATTATAAGGCTCATCTTGAGCCTGCACGTGTTGTGATGTTAGAAACCGAATCCGGTCGGGCTGAAGATTACCGAGCGGGCAAAAATGGGGTGCTTACAAAAGGGAGAGAGGTTGTAGGGGTTTCTTCCTCAGCCAACAAGGGCTTGTAGCAGCTGTTATACATATATAGAATAGATTCAAGTGGGTTACAAGCAAGATGTGGGAGGGAAACTTAGAGAGAAAAGATTTAAGGGTTGTGAGCTCTCTCCCACTTAGAGTCATCTACTTCATATGTTAAGAGCCTACATGTTCTAAGAGGACTCTCCATTCATACCTTCCTTTATACCATCAAAGAGAAGAGAGCAGCTTGTTGTGATTCAAGTAGCTAGATCGAAGAGAGTAGCTTGTGATGATTGAAGTTGCAAGATTGAAGAACTTCATCATGGACTCGGTGGAGAATCAAGTGTTGGAATGAGTTTGTGGATTCAGATGGTGTACAAGCTGCAAGGTTCAATCCTAGTTGTGGATTTAATGGTGTGAAAGGGTTGTAAGGCATTTTTGTACTTTGTTCCTTATATAGTGTTTGATTGGAGTTGGACTAAGTCCCGTGGTTTTCTCTCGTAATGGTTTTCACGCTAAAATTCTCTTGTGCCTCCTTGTGTTGATGGTTGCGTGTTTTGATATATGTTTATGATTTGCTTTATATTAATTAGTGCTAACACTTGCTTAAAAAATGAGTAGAGACCTATTCACCCCCCTCTAGGTCCATCTTAAGGTATAAATCCATATTACCAAGAACACTTGATTTTTTTCAATTGGTATCAGAGCAGGACACTCTTAAAATCGTTTTTAGAACTATTTTTCTTGAGTGAGGTTCTGAAAGTGTTTCTAGTAATATAGATTTTCCTAGAGAGGGTAGTTCAACCGTAAGACCTCCTTTGTTTGATGGCTCAAATTTTTCTTATTGGAAAGCTGAGATGCGTGCTTTTTTTTTTTAAGTCTATTAATGAAAGAGTGTGGGTCAGTGTTTTACATGGTTGGACTCCTCCAATCAAACTTGTTAAAAATATGGAAGTTCCCAAACTTGTGTCTAAATGGGATAGAACTGAGCTGGAAAAGAGTGGATGGAATAGTAAAGCCATGAATGCTATTTTTAATAGTGTATCTATTGAAGAACTTCCTAGGATTTAAAAATGTGAGATTGCTAAAGAAGCTTGGGCTGTACTAGAGGTGACTCATTAAGGCACTAGTATCGTTAAAGTTTCAAAACTTCAAAGGTTAACCACAATGTTTGAAACTCTTCAAATAGAAGAAAATGAAACCTTTGATGCATTTTACTATGCATTTTACATAGTAAATTCCAGTTTCAATCTTGGAGAAAAACATTTTGACTCCAAAATTGTTAGGAAAATCCTAAGATCTCTTTCAGAACGGTTTCAATCCAAAGTCACGGCTATTGAAGAGAGCAAGGATGTTGATGCTCTCAAAGTTGAGGAACTTGTTGGTTCACTTCAAACTTATGGAGTCAATTTGAAACAAAACAAGAGAACCAACAAGAGCATGGCTCTCTAATCCGTTAAGGAAGATCTTGAGAATAATAGTGAGGAAGAACAAGACCTTGACCTTGCTGAGATAGAGCTATTTGTTAAAAAGTTTAGAAAGTTTCTTCGAAATAGAAAGAATAATGGATCTATGTCTGGCAAAATGAACTAAAGTATGTTAGAGGTCAATGCAAAGCTTTTTCAAATCAAGGATAAAAAGGTTTCCAAGTCTCAGCTGACCAATGTAGTTCAATGTTATAATTGTCATGGTTATGGTTGTATTTCTCATGAATGGCCCCAACAATTAAGAACAAGAAAAGGAAAAAGAATAGGGTGATGAATTCCACCTAGGAAGATATCAAAACTGAGGACTCTGAAGACTCTTCTTCTGATGAAAAAACTAGTAATTTTATTGCATTTGTTTCTTCTTTGTATGATTCTCCTAAATGCTTCTCATCTCCATCCATTTTCTGTTGATGATATTATAGATACTAATAGTGTACAGGAATGTGACACAAGTTCAAATGGTTCTGAAAGTGAGGATGATGGGATACAACAAGCTTATAAGGAAATGTATGATGAATGCATAAAACTAAAAGATTACAAGTTGAAGGTGAAGGTCAAGTACAAAACCGTTCAAAAGGAAAGAGACATGCTAAAGCAAGAAGTAGCTAAAATCTCCACCAAATTGAATCAATTTGAAATGGAATGTGAGACTCTTTCTAATAAGCTACGTGAAGCTGAAAAAGATTTGCAGGAAAGTAATGAATCTAAGAAGAAATTGGAAGAAAATGTGTTATGTTTGGAAAAAGAGTCGGCTGCTGTCAATGCAACTTTCAAACGCCAAGTAGGGGCAACCAAAAAGATAGAGCATTTGATTAGCATTCAAAAGAGGCCACATGATAGAAGTGGCCTAGGGTTTGGAGATACACCTTCCTCATCCAATGCAGTCAAGGAACCAAAATCTGTGCATTTCCTAACCGTTGATGAATTCAAGTCAACTTCAAAGCAAAAATTTTTGAAAAATCGGCGATCTTCTAGGCGTCAATCACAAAGGTGCAAGATAAGTCAACCACGGGTAAATGTAATGTCCTTTCAAGTAAACTCTCAATCTTTTCATGCTACATTTGTACCTACATGTCATCACTTTGGAACTATAGGACATATTAGGCCAAATTGCTTTAAAAGGTTCACTATACCAAGGACAAGAGTTAAATTTGAACCTATGTATTAAAATGGATTTTACAACAATTGTTTTCAAGTCCTGGCTGAAGATTACCAAAGATCATATCCAAAATTTCAAAATTCTTTTCAGAATTATCAACCAAGGACAAGACATTTTTCTAGAAGAAATTCTAGACAAAACCATTTTGATAATAAAGCTCAATACTTTCAACCCAAAGTTTTTGAGAAAATTGCTAAACCAAAGACAAGGGTCATTTGGGTTAGAAAGTCAAACTTGCATCCTTGTGTTGATGTGTATGCTAAGCCTTCAGATCACCTTAGAGAATATGGAGAGGCTCGTCTAGTCAAATGATGCTTAAGTTTTTCGTAACCTAGGATATCACTGTTTCATGTTTATTCTTCCAGTCCTAGTGCTATGATCTCTTTTTGTAATTTTGTTTATCTTTTGTTATATTGCTATTTGTTTTTATTAAAACACAAAAAAAAGGGTTTTTGTTGTTTTTGACTTGTGATTCATATTTTTGATTGATCTATATTTGACTTCATATGATAGAATCAAACTACATGTTTTTGGAGAAGAGTTCTTTATTCATGCTATGTATGAACTGAGTGTCTTGTATGTCCGAGTGGTGATTTTCATAACTGAATTAACAATTTGATGCACTTTCATTGAGAAGAAACATGTTGAGTCTAAAAATATTTTGTTGTATATTTGTTTCATTTGAATTCCATGAGTATCGTGCTTGAAAAGACCTATGATTGCATATCCTCTTTAGAGTTTATATTCTTAAATGCCTTGTTTCCCTCTTGTGCTTTCACAATGCAAAAGAATATGTAGAATGAGCTGTTTGTTAAAAAAAAAAAAAAAAAATTGCTGCAAATTCGAAAGAAATTTTATGTAGTCATAACCAAGGAAAAGGCTACCTATGAGTGTAGAGTAAAAGCTACTATAGACATTTACTGAAATGTGCAACTTGATTTGAAGCATCATAGAGAAGGCTACCTTACTCACTAGAGTGAAAGCCACCTTCGGCCTCAAAGAGTGAGCTATTGAGAGGTGTTATGCATTTGAGGGGGAGCCTTTGCATTTTTTAATATTAAGCTTTGATTGGTTTTTAATTGGTATGATTTTCATGCTAACTGATATCTCTTCTGAGTTCTTAATTCTAGTACTAAAAAATATGCTTTTGTTCTTAAGGCTTGATCCTGCTATTCTTGATGCTCACACACTCACTTTATCATTTGGTTATGACCATCATCATCTTACTAAAAACTTGATGTGATCTTCATCTTGGACATGTTTTTATGAACTTAAATACTTGATATGCGTGTTTGAGCTGTTGCCATATGAATCTCTTTTATAAGTTTCTTAAAATTTGTGATCGTCAAGTCATTTATATGTTTTTGTGTATCTTCATTTAAATCTTATGGTTGCATTTTATGACAAAAAGGGGGAGAAGTATTTTTGTTTAGTTTGTTTAGTGTCTTGTTTGTTTTTAAATGATTAATGGTTCATTTAAGTTTGCTTGGTGTTTATGCATGTATTGAGGGGGAGTATATCAATGTAGTATTGATTAAGAGGGAGTAATATTGATTGCTTTCCATTTTATCTCTCCATTTAGACTTAATCTTGTGCTAAGGATTTATCACCAGGTGCGTTGCTTAGGCTATATAGAGTGGAGATTTGTCCTTGTTTCTATTTGTTTTGAGGTTATGAGTGTCTTCAATTTAATATTTGGGTTTTGTCATAAAATGGCCAAAGGGAGAGATTGTTTGGAATATTGGCTCATTTTCTGCCATATAAATTGAGAGCTAAATCTCTTTATGTCTTCGTTGAGTCTTGAGTGTATTGATCACATTGTAATGACCTTAGATGTTAGGATTTTGCCTCCATAAAACCCCAAGGGAAGAATCAACAAGAAGTGCATGAAATTTGGGAAGATGGGTCTCATGCAAATCTTAATGAATCTGCCTCTAGCAGATCAGTTAGGTTATAGCTGGTTTTTGACCATGATATGATTCAAATTGGAAAAGTCTCGTTAGAGCAAAATTTATAGATCTTGGAGTCTTCTTTACAGAGAACATTGAATCTCATCAATCCGATATCTGAGTACAAAGTTACGGCTAAAATACTAAAGATTGTAGTGCAACCCCACTCTAGCGGACCCAACCGCGCTCTAGTAGGGCCCAACTGCTTCAGTAAAAAATACTTGCAGTGAAGCCCACTCTTAGGCAGACTCCACCCCACTAGAGCGGGGTCTGATGATTCAGCGCACGGCACGTCAGTTTTTGTCCGAATCTGCTTTCCAAGCTTGCACTAAAAAGCTGAAAAGTAGCTTTAGCCCATCAAGGAACATGTGGGAACATATGGGAGGTATCTCTGCTGGTCTTCACTCATCAAGAAACATTATTTTACATCATTTATAAGAATGAATCATATATACATCTTGTCCATACACTTGTGCACATGGGAATCAACTAGCCCATAGACTTGTGCACATGATGATCAAACATGCCCATACACTTGTGCACAAGGGGATCAAAGGGAGAGAGGTTCTAGGGGTTTCTTCCTCAGCCAACAAGGGCTTGTAGCAGCTTCCATATATATATATATATATATAGAATAGATTCAAGTGGGTTGCAAGCAAGATTTTGGAGAGAAAAGATTTAAGGGTTGTGAGCTCTCTCCCACTTAGAGTCCTCTACTTCATATGTTAATAGCCTACATATTCTAAGAGGACTCTCCATTCGTACCTTCCTTCATAGCATCAAAGATAAGAGAGCAACTTGTGGTGATTCAAGTTGTTAGATCGAAGAGAGTAACTTGTGGTGATTCAAGTTGCGAGATCGAAGTGCTTCATCATGGACTCGGTGGAGAATCAAGTGCTGGAACAAGTTTGTGGATTCGAATGGTGTACAAGCTGCAAGGTTCAGTCCTAGTTGTGGATTCAACAGTGTGAAAGGGTTGTAAGGCATTCTTGTACTTTGTTCCTTATGTAGTGTTTGATCGGAGCTAGACTAGGTCCCATGGTTTTCTCCCACAAGAGTTTCCACGCTAAAATTCTCTTGTGCCTTCTTGTGTTGATGGCTGTGTGTTTTGATTTAGGTTTATGGTTTGCTTTAGATTAATCATTGCTAACACTTGCTTAAAAAATGAGTAGAGACCTATTCACCCCCCTCTAGGTCCATCTTAAGGTATAAATCCATATTACCAAGAACACTTGGTTTCTTCAAGTTATTAAAAAATTAACATGTAATAAGATAAAAACCATCTAAGTAGTAAACCATAGCTATATATATAACAAGATGCAACGACAAGCCCATAATGTCCAATTATTTGGTTTGGTTACAATTTTGATTTTTGTTTTTGAAAAATTTATCAGATCGACTTCGATAAATTTATTTTGAAAACTGTTTGTTTAATATCGTGATTGATAAATTGGTTTAGGAACTTGAGTTTGGAAAATTGTTCAAAAAATATCAAAATTTTAGAAAAACATTTTTCTCTATATTTTCAGAACTGTTTTTATTGGAAAATAAAAACAATAAACCCCTTTTCCTTTTCTAGGATTTTAAATAAAGACTCTCTCTCCCTATATATACACGCGCATAAACTATAATACCCTTTTGATATGACCATAGCCCATCAATGTAAGCAGATTTTGCAGCGGTCACTAGCATTGATTTTTTTATAATAAAAGGAATAAATTTCAACAATTTGAAGAAACGTATTATCGAATTAACTTCAAGGTGGCGTTCCCACCCTCCTCCACAAAGTTTTGGCCCTCTAATGTATAATAAAATAAAAATAATTAACTTTAGGGTTTTGCCTTGGGTCATATCTATCTAAGCTAGCTTTGAGTGAACTTCATGATAGATCGTAAAAACATGAAAACAAATCAAAATTCTTTTTTACAGGCTTAGTAAAATTCTTAAGATTTTAATTTTGAAAAAAATGAAGATACTCTGTTGGTGAAATGGACGTGAAGCTTAACTACAGAGGAGTCGGTCTTGTGGATCCAAAAGGAGAAGATATGATGCTAGCTAGAATAATATTCTCAATTCATCACAAAATGTTCACCATTAGAGTCGCCTATATGTGTGTCCTATAAGATGGAGTAATTATTTTGTGCTCTTGAAGTACCACGTGCCTTTGTTCCACGTCTCACAATGCTCGTGGATCCTCACAATGCTCGTGGATCCTGTTTGTTGGGTGAGATATTTTGACTCCCATCTAGTAGGAGCCTAGATGCATTGTGAGATGATGCAATAAGACCACATAGTTCTCTAAAATTTTTCCATGAAGCGTCCGCTTAATATCGCTTTTTTCATTTATTTTTTTGGCTTATAAGCATAAAAGTAAAAAAATTTCAACTTTTTTACTTTTATAAGCTAAGACAAAAACAAACTAAAAAATTTTGGCCTTTCTTACTTATTAGCCAAAAAAGTCAGCCCAAAAAAACTAGAACCAAATTAGCCCAAAGATGTTGAGTTGCCCCAAAATATGGAGTAAGTTAACAGAGAACTGGAGAAGAGGATGAAAGTTATGCATCCACAAACATCAATGTCGCACAAAGTTCTAAAGAGAGAAGACTAGCAAATGACTTCTGCAAATAACAAAAAAGAAAGGAGTCCCATTTTTTACTTTTCAATGTACAGGCTTTCTTTGGTGGAATGTGATGTCACTATGATGGTGCAATCTTCGAGACTTTTTGAAAAAAAACTAATGATATACAATATAATTGTGAGATTAATTGTAGTTCTTTTTTTCCAATCAAACTACTCACTGTTATGACTTATAAATTTTAAAATATCACTTCTACGTCATTCTATTTTAGTGAATATTTTATATAAAAATTTAATTAGAACAGAGTTTTCCTTCTGAAAAAAAACATGGATGGACCACATTTTCATTCTTTTTTAATTCTGCCTCTCTGGTTCAGCATTGCTTGAAAGGAAGAATTCCACATCTGACACAGAACCATAGCCACTGCCATCTACCTTCCAAATTGCCTAGTCCATGTAACACAAGCTCAGTATATTCCCATGATAATCAGTGTGAACAAAAATAAAAACAAAAACAAAAACGGTGTATGACAAAGAAATTTTCAATTCTAATGTGTTTCAACCCCAAAAAAAGAAGTAAAAACACAAAGGGTTTATTCATTTAATTTTATTTTCTTTGGCTACAAGAATAACTTCATTTATATGAGATATGAGATGGGGGCAAGTTTCGGACCTCGCATATGAGTGGGGGTAGTTGAAGGCGCCAAAACACCCAACCACTGAGGAAACTCCTTCGCTCGTAAACAAAGGCATTATTGAAAAAGTCATACATTGAGTTGATATGACTGTCTAACCCCAACAAACAGTTGGAAATTGTGGCTGAGAATGATTTGATCCACTCACTTATTGGACGAAAAACTCTACTTCGCCCTGTACTTAATAGTACGATTTATTAAAACAATAAATGGATTAGGGTGGAATTGAGGGAAAAGAAAGAAATAAAAAAAAAATCGAAGTTGGTTTGGGGCAGGGTAGCATTTAGTCACTCTATCCCGATTGTATTGGAAAATTCATTATATACTCTTATTATATTTTAAGAATATAAAATATTCTTTTATATATAAGTAAATGTTATGATTTTAATAGTAATATTTATTTTTTAGAATTTAACCTCCTATTTTCTCACTTTTATATTGTGTTTATGTTTGTATTATTTGAACTAATTTTATTTTTAGAGAAATTATTTTATTTTGAGATATTATGCAACATTAACCCGTCCCAATCTAAGCCCATTTAGCTTAAGTGGGACGGGATAGTGGAGATAGGTTGGAGAGGATCCTGAGTTTGGAACAAAGTATAGGATGGATCTAAAATGTTAGGTTTTTAAGTGTATATTGGCCTATTTTGTGCTTTGTAATAGTGATATTGTTTTTCTTGATTTTTGTGTGAAGCTTGAATTTGAAAAATTTTGGTGTGAATAGATTTAGATTGAGTGAGCTTATGTGAGAAGAAGTCTTTTGTAATTGGACTAGATTTTAGGTGAGGTGACCAAGCTTTGAAATGCCTGAAAGAGGCTACCCTTGCAAGCCTTTGCAGCTACACAAAAGAAGCTTCTCCAAGAAGCCTGAGAACTGCTCAAAATTTACTAAAACAGAGGACCTCGCCACTGGGTGTGATCAACCAACATTAGCGCACTCAAACAAAGGACCTCGCCATTAAGCGCACCTAGCCCTCCTACCAGTGCACTGAAACAGAGGACCCCGCCACCAGGCATGTCCATCCAGCCTATCGGCGCGCTCCATCAAGCACAAAGGACTCTAGCTAGAGAAGCCCACCACTCGGCGCGCTTGGTTAGACTGCCCAGATCTACTTAAAAGACCTCGAGCCTGCCTTGCACCGAAAAGCTGAAAAAAGGTTAGCAGCCTTCTTTGACGTTTGTGAGAGACTTTTTCCTCTCTTCTATCACACTCCAAGCAACTCCTTGGCACACATAACAAGAGAAAGACAATCTCTTAAGACTGAGATGATTTTGGAGATATTTTAACTTTTGACCAAGAGTGTTCTTTCCAAGTCTTCCATCTACACTTGAAGTGCTAAAAAGAAATGGGAAGACTCCTTCACCATTCTACCTTTCCATCCATTGAAGAATAGAAGATGTCTTAAAGGAGTTCAAGCCATCAAAAGACTTATCGAGAATTTGATAAGATTCCAAGCGCTCATGAACTGGTTCATGAACTCAAACAGAGTACAAGCTGAAGATACAAACCTAGAGTTATGGATTCAACATGTGTAAAGGGTTGTAAGAGCTCTTGTGCTATTGGTTCTTTACATAGTGCTTGGTTGGAGCTGGATGAGGTCCTGTAGTTTTCTCCCGCAAGAGTTTTCATGCTAAAAATCCTGTGTGTTCAAGGCTGTGTGATTTACTATCTGTTTGTGTGTTAATTCATATTAATCTTGCTAACACAAGTCTAAAATTGGTAAAGACCTATTCACCCCCCTAGAGGTCCATTAACGTTACCTTAATCCATATTACCAAGAGCACTTGTTTTTCTCAATTAGTATCAGAGTGGGATACTCTTAAAATCATTTTCAAAACTATTTTTCTTGAGTCCTAAAAGTGTTTTGTTGTAACATGGATTTACCTAGAGAAGATGTTTTGACTACTGGTTCAACATCGCTTGTTGAAAAGCCAATATATGGTGCTACTTATAATCCATCTTTGCACAACAATGTTCATACATCTTCATCTACATTCGATTGCATATCTATTGAATTTGATAGTTGTGTTGATCATAGTGAGACTCTTGAGTCAAATTATGATGACTCAATGAAAGATGGTAATAGTGATGATCCGATTGTAGATCTTCAAAAAGCTTATGACCAATTGTACCAAGAGAGTTACAAGTTGGGGAAAACTAAAGTTAGATTGACTATAAAGGTGAGAACTTTAGAAAAAAGATAAGGATACACTAAAACAAGAACTTGTTGAAGCTCAAACACTTATAAGTCATTGAAGACTCAAAAAGTGACTCTAAGTGATAAGGTTATTGTTCTTGAGAAAGAGAGTCACAATAAAGATGTGTCCAGGAAAATTTTTGACGATAAGGTCAAAAAGCTTGAAACTAAACTTGCTAATGCTCATGTGAATTTCAAGAAATTTGTTGGAGGTTCACAAAAGTTTGATGAAATTTGGAATGCACAAAGGAGCTCATTTGACATGGCTGGAATTGGATTCATAGTGAAGACTTATAAATCTTCCCAACTGGCAAGTAAGCCTAATTCTGTGAAGGCTCATGGTAAGTCTTCCTAACTAAGTGAGGCCTCAAGCCAAGATTGTGACTTACAAGAAGAACACAACCATACATGCACGTGTTGTGTCTAATGCTGAGACCAAGCCTACTAGGTTTGTTCTCACTTGTCATTATTGTGATGTTAAGGGTCATATCCGGCCTCATTGCCCTAGTTGGGAGACTAAGCATGTGCACTCTAAGTTCATCACTTCTCATGTGAAGCCCAAACAGCCTAAGGTTGTTCAATCTTCAAAACAGTAACCTCAAAAGTGCAAGGTGAGTCAACAAAGGGTAAATACGATGCCATTTCAGGTAAACACTCAACCTTTTCATCGAGAAGAACTGAGTTGAGTCTAAAAATGTTTTAGTGTGCACCTTTTTCATTTGAATTTCTCAAGTATCTTGCTTGAAAAGACCTATGATTGCATATCCTTTCTTGAGTTTATATTAGTAAATGCCTTATCTCCCTCTTGTGCTTTCACAATGCAAAAGAATATCAAGAGTGAGATGCTTATTCCAAAAATAAATAAATATATTGCTGCAAATTCAAAAGAAATCTTTATGCAGTTATGATTACGGAAAAGGCTACCTATGAGTATAGAGTGAAAGATACTATAGACATTCGCCGTAATGTGCACGTTGGTTTGAACTATCGTATAGAGAATGCTACCTTGCTTACTAGAGTGAAAGCTACCTTTGGTCTCAAGAGAGAACATTATTGAGTGGTGTTGTGCCTTTGAGGGGGAGTCTTTGCATTTTAAAATACTAAGCTTTGATTTGTTTTAAAACGGTTTGATTTTTATGCTATAGGATATATCTTGTGAGTCATTGATTCAAGTATTCAAAAATGTCCTTAAGGCTTAATCTTGCTATTATTGATAATCACACACTCACCTTGTTGGTTGGTTATGAATATAATCATCTTGTTGACTCTTGATATGATCTTTGTGTTGGAAATGTCTTCATAAACTTGAGTACCTATGTTTGAATTCTTGATGTATGAAACTTTTCTAAAGGTGTCGCAAAATTTGTGATAGTCAAGCCATTTTTATATTTATGTATACCTTTACTTAAATCTTCTTCTTTTTTTCCATGCCCCTTTTCAGTGATGTTATCTCATTTTGAGTCAAAAAAAGGGGAGATGTGGCTTGTTATAGTCTTGTGGTTGGTTGGTTTTATGGTTGCTTGTGTTTTAGAAGCTCTTGGTTAAGATTGCTTATCTATTTGTCTATTGCTTGCTTTTTATCTTGAAAGTTTGGTTTATCTATCATGTATATTCTGAGGGGAGCATATTGTTGACGTATGGGTTGAGGGGGAGTAATATTGTTTATCTTTGTTTGCTCTATATTTCACATCTTCTTTCACTTGATCTTGTGATAAGTTTTGGGTGTAGCTGAATTGAGTTTGCTTTGAAGCTTGGATCTTGGCTCTTATTAATGTTTGTTTTGGGTTGTGAGTGATTTCAATGTAATCATTGGGTTTTGTCACAAAATGGCCAAAGGAGGAGATTGTTAGGTTTTTTTAAGAGTACATTGGCCTATTTTGTGCCTTGTAATATTGAGGTTATTTTGTTGATTTTTGTGTGAAGCTTGAATGTGAGAAATTCATGTGTGAATAGGTTTAGATTAAGTGAACTTATGTGAGAAGAAGTCTTTTGTAATTGGATTAGATTTTAAGGGTGGTGACCAAGCTTTGAAATCCATGAAAGAGGCTTACCTTGCAAGCCTTTGCAACTATGCAAAAGAAGCTTCCCCAGGAAGCCTGAGAATTGCAAAAAATTTACTAAAACAGAGGACCTCACCACTAGGTGTGATCAACCAGCCCACTGGCACTCTCAAACAGAGGACCTCACCACTAGGCACACCTAGCCTGCTTACCTGCGCACTTTAATAGAGGACCCCGCCACTAGGCGTGTCCAGCCAGCCTACCTGCACGTTCCATCAAACACAAAGGACTCTAGCCAGAGAAGCCCGCCACTAGGTGCGCTTGGTTAGATTGCCCAGATCTACTTAAAAGACCTCAAGCCTTGCACCGAAAAGTTGGAAAAAGGTTGGCAGCCTTCTCTGACATTTGTGAGAGACTTTTTCCTCTCTTCTCTCACATTCCAAGCAACTCCTTGGCACGCATAATAAGAGAAAGGCAATCTCTTAAGACTAAGATGATTTTGGAGAGATTTTAACTTTTGGCTAAGAGAGTTCTTCCTAAGTTTTCCATCTACACTTGAAGTGCTAAAAAGAAATAGGAAGAATCCTTCACTACTCTACCTTTCCATCCATTGAAGAAGAGAATATATCTTGAAGTAGTTCAAGCTATCAAAAGACTCATCGAGGATTCGATCAGATTCCAAGCACCACTGAACTGGTTTGTGGACTCGGACGAGGTATAAGGTGAAGATACAAACCTGGAGTTGTGGATTCAACATGTGTAAAGGGTTGTGAGATCTCTTGTACTATTAGTTCTTTTCATAGTGCTTGGTTGAAGCTAGACGAGGTCCCGTGGTTTTCTCTCACAAGGGTTTTCACTCTAAAAATCTTGTGTGTTCATAGTTGTGTGATTTACTATCTATTTGTGGGTTGATTCATATTAATCTTGCTAACGCATGTTTAAAATTGGTAAAGACTTATTCACCCCCCTCTAGGTCCATTAACGTTGCCTTAATCCATATTACCAAGGGCACTTGTGTTTTCTCATAAAATTTGGTGAGAAAAAGGAAAAGGAAATTGAAATGAAATTAGTTGTAGTTGTTCAATTTTATGGACAATCAAACAACAAAAATGAGTATTTTGAGAAATGCCATTTCACATTTCTCATTTTCTTAACCCAAACAAACACAAGCGAAAAAAAAGAAAAAACTTTTCTCCTTCATTTTCATTTCTTTTTCTTTTCCGAAAGGGACTTAAATTTACCTTCCATTGATTGGCAGGCTCTAAGCCAATGAAGCCAATGCCATGTCTAGTAATGCAATAGATACAAGCAAATTACGTAATCGGAAAGCTAAAAGACATACCCAAAATTGTATAATTTATCAAAAACATTGCCTAATCGACCTCAGTTTCCTCGTTCCCTCCTTTCTCCCTTCTCTGCTTGTATTTCTTCCTTCCAAAGGTCTTGATGAACCATTGGTGATAATAGACCTGTCAATGGATCGAGTCTAGCCTGGACCAGATCCGAATCCGATAAGCTAAATATGATCCGATAATCTGATAGATTCAGATTCGAGTGATCCAATTATTGACGGATTGGATCTGGATGGATCCGTCAGACCCAATTATGGATCCGATCCGATCCAATTTAATTTGGACAAGTCATAATTTTATTTTTAAAACATTAATTTTTTATAAACAACTTCTTTCTCCCTCAAAGAATTTAACTATCGGGTCGGATCGAATCCTCCGATCCAGATACAATTAGTATTTGATCGGGTTTGAAAATATTTATCAAGTCTAATGCTTATCGGATTCAGGTCGGATCTAAGTCTTATCGAATCTGGATCGGATTCGGGTCTGGCAGATTTGGTCTAGACCCATTTACAGGCCTAGGTGATACCTCGTGATTGGTGTCTGCCTAATAACTATCCCTACCACTATCCCACTTCCATACCCCATGCATATGACAATCCAATCAGCTGTAGTACTTGGGAATGCTGAATCATTACTTTCTTCAGAGTTTGTCAATGGCGGTGGCAGTGGCAGCTCCCAGTTTTGACATTTCTTTGACAAAGGGTATTCGCACAATCCTGAATTTCCCTAATATGAATCGTTCTGAAACGTATTGAATTGCTTCCCTTGTGGTATGGGTCCAGTGAGATGGTTATGGGAGAAGTTTAACAATGCAAGGAAAGTGAGTGTTGCTAATTGCTGAGGGATCTCTCTTGAAAGCTTGTTTTGAGAAAGGTCCAACGATTGAAGGCTGGTTAGGTTTCCCAAGGATGATGGGATACCACCACTAAGGTCGTTGTTGGAAAGATTGAGCAGCTGAAGCCCCTTGAGGTCTCCAACAGATTCTGGAATCTCCCCTTCAAATTTGTTGCTTGAGAGATCAATTGTTAGTGCAAAAATCTGTAAAAGAAACAAGAAGATGAATGAACACGTCCAAGGCACGATTAGTATCGCTTTCCTTAAGACGATATTCGCCCCCACCAATTCTCAGAATCTGGTGTGCACCGGGTTAATGACGAATCGCCTCCAGGATACAATGGAGCCCAGAAAATCTGTAATTCTGACTGCGTGTTGCACACACGAAATCAGACCCGAATACCCTCTGATTATCAAGTCTGCCAAGAATTTGAATGTCTATTTCTGCAGAAACAGACTTCAGAGATGATGAACAATAAAAACTAGAAAGAATCAAGAATTTTAATGCCTTTTAATATAGAAAGAAGTTGCAAAAAAAAATATTATATCTCATTTTCTGCGAATTTGCCATATTTTTATAGACATTTTGGTGTCTTTTTGGACCAGACATGACTGTTAGAATTCAAATAATAACTGATTTCTAACAGTCACTTGCAGGTTTAAATACAGCCGTCGGATCGCCCATTTTCTAATCTAACGGTGTAGATTGCACATATTCATTGTTTGATCAGATCATTCATCACACCTTCATGATCAGGTGTGATTCTCACCATACGATCCTTTTTGCTTATGTATTAGCCATCCGATCGTTGATCATCATGATTGACAAAAATCAATGGTCTTGATCACACGCCACACGCGCACGTGCCACGTGTCCAAGTGCCAAGTGCGCCACTAAAGCGCCACATTGCGCCACGCGACTCGCACGCGAGACGTACGCGTGGCGCACATGTGGCTTGGTGCACATGCTCACACTTGTGTGCTACACCCAATCATTGCTCTAAAGCAATTCATAGAAAGTTGTTGGCATTTATAAATGCCTTACCAAACTTCTCACTTTCCAATGTGGGATTCATTTAATAAGGCAATAAAGACTTTCTTCAAAGCTAGTCAAAACCATTTTGGAAAACCCCAAAACTACTATATATATTATATAATTTGAAAATATTTTCAACAATCCCCCACCATTTTCAAAATAATTTAAAAAAACATATCTTGGCCAGACAGGGAAAACTAATGCATAAATGAAGGTGTCTTATAGACTTGAACCTTCACTTAGTGATAACACATCAAGGTTAAGGAGGATGGCATAGTAGGCAAGCTTTGAACTAGCAATCCTATATAGCTAACCGGACATGTCTCACACATCAATATTCTCTTCTTTAGGTAAATTCATAAAAGCCGACACGTGGATTGGCCTTGTGTCTATATCCTGTTTCATGAGTGCTCTGGAGACTGCCCAAGTCATCATAGAAGGCGGCACCACCTTCCACACTCATATAGGTAGACTTATCTGAAGTGTTCCAGTAACTTAAACACTTCAACACAATATGTTATAATTCTATTAAGAGCTTATTGCCCAACCTTCCCCATTTACATTACTGGTACCAAGCACTTTTTCCTTGGGATGAAAAATTTGTATAGTACTTGCAGTCACTACATCTGATGTACTTTGGCTCATTGAACTCAAGACTTGATGTTTCAAGCGTTGAGTCGAGTTTCCACCAGTGATGACTAATCATATGGGCCGAAGACCCATCCCTATTGATGTTTTCTTCACCAAGTCCCTTGTAAGTCCTTTAGTAAGCGGATCTGCCAAGTTTTGGCATGATCTCACAAAATCTATGGTGATAACTCCATCAGTGAGCATTTGTCTCACACTGCTATGTCTCAGGCCAATGTGCCTAGATTTGCCATTATAAATGTGGCTATATGCTCGTGACAGTGTAGCCTCATTATCACAATGCAAAGATATAGGTGACATTGGTTTAGACCAAAGAGGAATTTCCAACAACAAATTCCTAAGCCACTCAGCCTCTTTGCTACAAGAAGCCAAAGCTACAAACTCTGCAGCCATGGTAGAGTCTGTAATTAAAGTCTGCTTCTTAGAACCCCAGGAGATAGCTCCTCCACCAAGGAGAAATATCCACCCACTGGTTGATGTATGATCATCTCGGTCAGATATCCAACTAGCATCAGTGTATCCTTCCAAAACCGTAGGATACCTACTGTAACACAAACCATAATCCATGGTTCCTTTTAGATATTTTAAAACTCTTGTTACAGCATTCCAATGACTAGTGACAGGATTACTAGTAAATCTACTAAGTTTACCAACTGCATAAGCAATGTCAGGTCGTGTGCATGTCATAGCATACATCAAACAACCAATTACCCTAGCATACTTCAATTGATCAATAGCTCTACCAGTATTAGGAAACAATTTTAGATTTGAATCAAACGGTGTACTCACAGGTTTGCAATCAAATAAATCAAATCTCCTGAGTATTTTTTCTATATAATGTGATTGAGAAAGGACAATCTCATTAGTATTCCTTTTAATTCGAATACCCAAAATGACATCAGCAATTCCCATGTCTTTCATTTCAAAATTAGATGACAAAAAATTCTTAACTTTCACAATGTTATCATAATCAGTACCAAAAATCAACATGTCATCTACATATAAACAGATAATCACACCTTTATCATTATTGAACTTACTATAAACACACTTATCAGATTCATGTATTTTGAAGCCATTAGTAACCACAACTTGATCAAATTTCTCATGCCACTGTTTAGGTGCTTGTTTAAGTCCGTAAAGAGACTTAACCAACTTACAAATTTTATGTTCTTGTCCAAGCATGATAAAACCCTCAGGTTGGTCCATGTAAACTTCTTCATCCAATTCACCATTTAGAAATGCAGTTTTAACATCCATTTGATGAATTTCAAAGTTATAGATAGAAGCTAAGGCAATAAGCAGCCGGATAGTACTAATTCTAGCAACAGGTGCATAAGTATCAAAATAGTCTATACCTTCTTGTTGCTTAAAACCTTTAGCAACTAATCTGGCCTTAAACTTGTCTATAGTTCCATCTACCTTCATTTTCTTTTTGAAAATCCATTTACATCCCACATGAACAGAACCAGGTGGTAGATCAACTAATTTCCAAGTTTTATTACCCATAATAGAGTCCATTTCATCTTTAATAGCCTCTTTCCAAAAAGCTGAATCTTGAGACTTCATAGCCTCATCGAATGAAAGAGGGTCAGGTTCTGTAGAAGGAGAAACCGAAGTTTGCTTAGAGATAGAATCTCTAGTACCTTCAACCAAATAAACTATGAAATCTGGCCCAAAAGACTTTTCAGTCCTTATCCTTTTACTCCTTCTAGGTTCAGAAGATACAATGACATCTTTCTGTGGTTCCAAAGGTGGTTCCACATGTTTTCTAGTCTTATTTATGTTGGGAATAGATGTGAATCTATTTTCATAAAAGACTGCATCTCTAGATTCAAAAACGGTATTGATCTCAACTGAATCATTAGTCTCAATAACAAGAAATCTATATCCTTTACTATATTCTGCATATCCTAAGAAAATGCATTCAATAGCTTTTTGTCCTAACTTCTTGATCTTAGGTTCAGGTAATCTAACAATGGCTCTGCAGCCCCAAACTTTAAAATAAGACAAATTAGGCTTTCTTTTATTCCATAACTCATATGGAGACACTTTAGACATCTTGTGAGGAACACGATTTAAAATATAACATGCAGTTAACATAGCTTCACCCCAAAAACTATTAGAAAGACCAGAATTAAAAAGCATAGCATTAGTCATTTCTACTAATGTTCTGTTTTTCCTTTCAGCAACTCCATTTTGTTGTGGAGTGTAAGCCATAGAGGTTTCATGGACAATTCCAACAGATTCACAAAATGCAGGAAAAATGATATTCACCTCCCCTATCTGATCTAAGGCATTTAATCTTAGCATTACATTGACATTCAACTTCTGTTTTATAAACTTTAAACTTATCTAAAACTTCATCTTTAGCATGTAGTAAATAAATATAACAGAATCTTGTATAATCATCAATGAAAGTCACAAAGTACTTTTTGCCTCCTCTAGTAGGGGTGCTATGCATATCACACACATCACTATGAATTAATTCCAACAAAGTAGAATTTCTATCAACCTTCGAGAATGGTTTTCTAGTGATTTTAATATGCATACATATTCTGCATTTATCATTCATGTCATTTGCACATTTAGGAATTAATTCTAACTTAACCATATCATGCATTCTTCTTGAATTAACATGTCCTAAACGAAAATGCCATAAAGAAAGAGTATCAACCATATAAGCAGAAATATTCACTTTATTAATATTAAGCTTGAACATGCCCTCATACAAATATCCTTTTCCAACAAACATCCCTCTCTTAGTCAAGATAAATTTGTCCGACTCAAATACAAGTTTAAACCCAAACTTATTAAGAAGACTCCCAGACACCAGATTCTTTCTAACTTCTGGTACATGATACACATCAGTAAGAGTAAGGCTTTTTCTAGAAGTAAACTCTAGATTCACAGATCCTTTTCCCTTGACTGCTGTAGTGGACGAGTTGCCCATATAAAGAACATTGCCGTCCTCCATGGGTTCATAGGTCTTGAAAGAACTTTTGTCTTTACAAACATGTCTCGTCGCACCAGAGTCAATCCACCATGCTTCATTATCTTCAAGGATATTAACCTCGGATATCATGGCCACAAATTTCTCCTTAGAGTCTTTAGCATCGTTCCCTTTTTGTTTCTTAAAGAGACGACACTCTTTCTTGTAGTGGCCTTCCTTTTTGCAGTAGAAACATGCCCCCTTCTTTTTCTTCTTATTGTGATTCTGGTTATTTCCAGAATTATTGCCATTGTTACCAGCATTTCTACCTCTCTTATGATTATCTTGTCCAGATTGGGAGGGCTGTTTTGACCCTTGTCCATCCTCCATCATATGAACCTTGGAGGCATGAGAGCTATGCTCGTCATTACTGTCTCCTTTCCGAAATTCCTCCTCAATCCGAAGATGACAACCCAATTCTTCAAGAGACAGGTCCTCCTTTTTGTGTTTAAGACTCTTTTTGTAGTCTTTCCATGATGATGGAAGTTTGTCCAAAATGGCAGAAACCGTAATGGATTCATCCATTTTCATGTCATACTGATTGAATTGGTTTAGGATATGCATGATTTCATGAAACTGCTCAATAACAGGACGAGTATCAGACATCTTATAATTGAAAAATTTTGAAGCCAGAAATTTCTTACTGGTGGCGTCCTCCATTAAGTACTTGGCTTCAAGTGCATCCCACAATTCTTTAGCAGTCCCCTTATTCTGGTACATATCGAACAGAGTGTCAGACATTGCATTGCAGATGTGTCCTTTGCAAATGTAGTCATCTTGCTCCCATTTCATCCTTGTCCTTGTTTCAGCCACAGTCTCATCTTCATTTGCAACAGGCTTAGGGGTGGTGAGAACATACACCACTTTGAGACTGGCAAGTAGGAAGTGCATCTTCTTCTGCCATCTTTTGAAGTTTGCTCCATCAAAACGATCCAGTTTCATAAAGTCTGCAGAAAACTCTCGTAATGATGCAGCCATGATCTTGAATATCGTCTTAAGATTATTAGTGCAAAAATCTGTAAAAGAAAGAAGAAGATGAATGAACACGTCCAAGGCACGATTAGTATCGCTTTCCTTAAGACGATATTCGCCCCCACCAATTCTCAGAATCTGGTATGCACCGGGTTAATGACGAATCGCCTCCAGGATACAATGGAGCCTAGAAAATCTGTAATTCTGACTGCGTGTTGCACACACGAAATCAGACCCGAATACCCTCTGATTATCAAGTCTGCCAAGAATCTGAATGTCTATTTCTGCAGAAACAGACTTCAGAGATGATGAACAATAAAAACTAGAAAGAATCAAGAATTTTAATGCCTTTTAATATAGAAAGAAGTTGCAGAAAAAAAAATTATATCTCATTTTCTGCGAATTTGCCATATTTTTATAGACATTTTGGTGTCTTTTTGGACCAGACATGACTGTTAGAATTCAAATAATAACTGATTTCTAACAGTCACTTGCAGGTTTAAATACAGCCGTCGGATCGCCCATTTTCTAATCTAACGGTGTAGATTGCACATATTCATTGTTTGATCAGATCATTCATCACACCTTTATGATCAGGTGTGATTCTCACCATACGATCCTTTTTGCTTATGTATTAGCCATCCGATCGTTGATCATCATGATTGACAAAAATCAATGGTCTTGATCACACGCCACACGCGCACGTGCCACGTGTCCAAGTGCCAAGTGCGCCACTAAAGCGCCACATTGCGCCACGCGACTCGCACGCGAGACGTACGCGTGGTTTGGTGCACATGCTCACACTTGTGTGCTACACCCAATCATTGCTCTAAAGCAATTCATAGAAAGTTGTTGGCATTTATAAATGCCTTACCAAACTTCTCACTTTCCAATGTGGGATTCATTTAATAAGGCAATAAAGACTTTCTTCAAAGCTAGTCAAAACCATTTTGGAAAACCCCAAAACTACTATATATTATATAATTTGAAAATCTTTTCAACATCAATGACAGTGAAGATATTCAGGATCTCTTGATACTCTGTATTTACACCTTTGTTTGTGGTGGTAAATGATTAGGCAAATTCGCTTATCCACTATTGATTCAACAATTGAAAGCTTGCATATGTCCATATATATGCTATCTTGCTTACATCAAAAAACCTCATTGCATTCCAATTTTACAAGTATTTTGCTGGAAAATCACCTGTGAAACGATTACGAGAGAGGTCAATGATGCACAAATTTGGGAACTCTAACTTAGTTCCAGGACTCCCTATTGCACCATAGAATTTGTTGGATCGCAAGAGAAGAACCTGCAACTCTGAAAGGGCTCCCAACCAAAAGGGGAATGTATCTTCAATCAGATTGTTTGAGAGATCAAGAAACACAAACAATGTACAACTTGCCAATGATCTCGGCACCTTCCTCTGTAATTGATTTTGACTGAAACTAATCTCCTTCATTTGTTTTCTTTGTTATATGTCCGAGGAATGGGACCATGAAAGTTGTTGCCTCCGAGAACCAGGACCGACAGAGAATCGCTGAAGTTGCTCAAACATGGAGGAATAGTTCCAATCAAGCTGTTATTAGAGAAATCAAGAATGTAAAGGGAACTCAATCAACAGATCAATGGTGTAACTTTTCCCGTTAATCTGTTGTCTGAGGCATAATAAGCGAGGGTGGATGGTGGTGGAATTGGCAGTGGTCCTTGCAGCATGTTGTAGATAATGTCAAGAAGTCCTAAATTAGGCCATGTAAAGATATCTGGATGCTGCTCAAAGCCCGTTGGAAACTTGTGACTCAGGGATAGAACCCCAAGAGTTTCGGTACTTTTGTTTAACATCCACGTGGAAATTCGGCCATGAATTGTGATATTGTCACGATCAAGCCCTTCAAGTTCATCTTGGAAGCGCAGAAAATCGGGGAATTCCCTCAAGTTGCATGAATTCAATCTTAAATTATTCAACTTCGGAAGAGTGGTATTGCAGAAAAGGCCTATAGAAGCAAGTTGGGTTAGGTTTGCAAGACATGATAGGATCGAACCACCCAGATCAGTGCCATCAGGGAACAATACAGTGAATTTAGTTAGTTTCCCAAGCCAAAGCAGGGTCCCTCCATTGAAGGAAAGTGATAAGACACTGAATTGTGACAAGCCAACCAAAGAAGGAATCTGACCGCTAAAACTATTATATTGAAGCTCCGCGCAGGTGAACTGGGTGAGGTTACTGAATGAAGCTGGATGGGACCCTGAGAAGTTGCAGCCATCGAGATATAACATACTCAAGAAATTAAGATTTTCGATAGAGTTTGGTAGCTTACCCGGTGGAAGCGAGGCTTAATACCTCAAGGGGAGTACTTCGGTTAAATTCGGCAAATGGCCAGTGAGATATAGATTATGACGTATGCCAAGAACTCGAAGCTTTGGAAGTTTGAGTATGCTTGTGGGCAACTCGCCATGCAGTCCACAATATTTCATTCTGAGAGTTGTCAAAGGAGATAAGTTGGCCTAGGTACTTTAGAAGATATGTTCACCTCACTGAGATCAAGTTCTTCAAGGTTAGTTAAGTTTTGATGTAGGCTTCTCAGACCAGGGTTTTCAAGTTTCAGTGGTCTAGAAGAAGATGAGTCAACATTGGACGACAGATCAAGAGAAACCAATTTAGACAATTTTGTGATTTTCGTAGGGATTTAACCCAAAAACAGAGATTGAGAGAGGTTTGAGGCTTGTTAGCCCTAAGAGATCGCCAATTTCAGATGGGATTTGAGAAGAATTGAAGTCATTATCGGCAAGGTTAAGCCTTCGAAGGTGAGCTAGCCTGAAGAGGCTACTACTTGAATTGATAAAACCGAGAAGGAAACTATTGTTGAGGTCAAGGCCGATGACATGACCTGTAGTTTCGTCACACTCGACACCATCGCAAAAGCAGCAATTGCTACCTTCACCATTGATCTCCCATGATGCCACTTTCTGATGAGCAGAAGCGGATTCATCAATTGAAAAGGTTTACTTCAATTGCAAAAGTCCAGAGCTCCCATCTGCAAGGCTACTGGATTAATACCTAAAGGCTAAAGGCCATGGAAGTCACGGAAAATCAGCCACCGCTACTGACCATTGAAGTCAATGAAAGAAGGCCACCCACCATCGCATAGCATGGTTGAAGGTTGAAGGTTAAAGAAGGAAGCTACTAACATTTGTCAAAGTCTGCCACAGCCCCATGAAAGCATTCTTACCACTTTGTCAAGATTTTGCAGCTGAAAAATTTTGACAAAAATTATCCTCCCTCCCCTATAGATAGAGGATTGAGGTGAATTAGAATGGTAAAGAGCAAAGGAAGATCTAAGAGTGTAGTTCTAAGAGTTTTTTATTTGTAAGAGTGGTGAGTTGAGTAAAGAGAAAGCCGAGAGCCTCCTCCTCCTCCTCTAAAATTTTTTCTCTCCATAAATAGTGAAATTTTTGTTTTTCAATTTCTTCTTTATGTGGGTGTTTGTTTAATTTTGAGTCCAACAAGTGGTATCAAAGCCAAGTTTGAGTGGCCAGAGCAAAAGAGAGCAATTTTTGCAAAAACAGAGTAATTTTGCAAAATTGCTGAGAAATGCTCAAAATTGTGTTTTGAGGACACCAGTATGTTCATCTTGCCGATACGAGTCCAACAGCACAAAACCGCGTAAAAGACGGAGCTAAAACAAGCTCGTATGGACCGTCTGAAGTTTACCGACAGAGTGCCCGCCGGCGAGTCAATCGGCACCAGAGAAGATATAGTGACATCATCGCCGACATCAACAGCACTACAGTTTTAGCACTATAATGCTGCCGATACAATTTTTAGTAATTGCAGATTAGCCCTTGAAGTCTTTAGTAATTGCAGATTAGCCCCTTAAGTCTTAGTAATTATATAAAAACCCTAAAGTCTTTCGTAATTACAGAATAACTCCTGAAGTGTTCAGTAATTACAAAAAAGCCCTTAAACATTTCAATAATTACAAATTGACCCCTAAAATTTTCAATAAAACCCTTTCTTGAGTTTGTTTGCTGTTATAGACACAACAGCACACTCCATTTTGAACTATTCAATCCCGAAGATTCTGTTTAAGCTTTTCAGAGCCTAGAATCAAGTATAATCCATGGAGAACTCAACAGCGAATGTTATAATGTGGAGGCCAAGAATAGAGAATATCTTAAATCTGAAAAAAATTTCAGAGCCTCTGGATCATAAGGGTGTTAAACCAAAGATGACAAAGGATGATGATTGGCTTAAGATGAATAAGAAGACCATTGCCCAAATTCGGCAGTGGATTGATCATAGCGTGTTCCATCATGTAGCACAATAAATGGATTCATATACTCTTTGGAAGAAATTTGAGAGCATGTACCAATCAAAGAATCTGCGAAATAAAACCCTCCTGATGAGACTTGTTATAAATCTCAAGCTGAAGATCGGTATTTCTATGGCCAAGCACACAAGTGAATTCCATAACCTAGTGAACCACCTTGCCGCAGCAGATTGGGTTCTAAGTGACAAAGAACAGGCAGCCTTATTACTCGACTCCCTACCAGACAATTAGGAAACACTAATAGTCACGCTGAGCAACTCCGCCCCAAATGAGAAGGTATCCATGAAAATGGTGAAAGACGCACTCTTTAGTGAAGAGTCCAGAAGAAAAGAGGCTATTAGAGGCTATTATATCTCCATCGTTCATCTTAGAGGCTATTAATGCTTTGGTAGATTCCATGTGTCTATACAAAATATGAAATTTCTTATTTGATAAGAAAACGAAAACATTCATATAATAGAAACATGCGTAGCAAAATATTACACAAGATGACAATAAACTGAACAGGACAATAAGATAAACTAGTTGGTGTGGACATTTCCATCACCAATTAAGTGATCTATTTTTTCATCAGGATCTGCAAAGAAATCTGAAACATCAAGGTGCGTGATTTCTACTAAGTCATCAAAGTTTGTGAAATTCATTTCAACAGTTTGTCCTTTATCTTGTGTTGATGCTCGGTAAAGATCTACTAATGGTTTGAGCGTACGACAAGTACGTGACCAATGCCCTTTCATACCACATCTGTAACAAACATCTTCATAATTTTTGGGAGGTTTATTCTGTAAACCTTTTCCCTTTTCTTGTTTTGTTTCAGAGTTGGTCCACGAGTTATTCCACTGCTGGTGGTGTGGTGTAGTATTCTTAACTCGAGAACTTGAAGAAGTACAACTATTATAACCTCCACGATAACCCCCACGATGATGAAAAGTATTTCTGCCACGTCCATGACTGCGGCCACGTCCACAACCACGACCACGTTCATAAAATGAGACCGCATTTACTTCAGGGAATGGTGTAGAGCCGGTCGGGCGAGATTGGTGGTTTTTCATTAGAAACTCATTATTTTGTTTAGCCAAAAGGAGACATGAAATCAATTCTGAATATTTTTGAAAACCCCGCTCTCGATATTGCTGTTGTAGGAGCACATTCGAGGCATGAAATGTAGAGTATGTTTTTTCTAACATATCTACATCAGTAATCATTTGCCCACATAATTTCAATTGTGAGCTAATTTTAAATAATGCAAAATTATACTCACTAACAGCTTTGAAATCTTGCAACCTCAGGTGCATCCAGTCATAACGAGCTCTGGGGAGAAACATGGTCTTCTGGTGCTCATATCTCTCCTTTAAATTTTGCCATAATGCCAGCGGGTCTTTTACCATGAGGTATTCAGTTTTTAATTCTTCATGAATATGATGACGAAGAAATAACATCGCTTTTGCACGATCCTGCTGGGATTCGTCATTTTCCTCATTTATAGTGTTTCCAAGGGCTTCTGCACACAAATGGATCTCAGCATCAACTACCCAAGATAAATAGTTCTTGCCTAAAATGTCAAGAGCTGTAAATTCTAGCTTCGCAAGATTTGACATTTTTCAGAATGCTACACTCACAAGATAACAAAATTTTAGAATCACGATAAATTACAAATCCCACATATCCGAATCTAATAAATTTATTTTGTTAACACTATGCATCAATAGTGAAATTACTATTTAATCACTATTGCGGCATAGTATTATATATAATATGTATATATAAATATATATTATTATTTTTTGTCCATAGTATAACTTTCAATCTAGACATCAAAATATAGTCAAGTCACATGTCTATGGAAAGGTATTGAAATAAGGATTCTAGATTTATAAATATCATAAGCCAAATATTTACAATCTGGGAGAAATAAACAAACAAAATTTCAAAAAATTACTATTCATCACTATTTATCAACTATGCATCATTATTCACCAACTATATAATAAATATAAATTTTTCCATGAAGTGAAGCGTGAACAATAAAGAACCCAAAATAAAGGTAAATGAACTGAAATATTAATAAAGTACCTCCACTACTATAATCAAGTACCTTCTCGATATATAAGTATTTAGAATATCGTGCTGATAACGTGTAATAAACTAAATGAATTTGCAGCAAGCTTTATATTAAAACACAGTATATAAGAAAACTAGTTCTTTTGGAACTGTCAAATAATAATGAAATAGTTCTTCTGGAACTATGGAGATAAATCTTCTTGATCACCCAAGCATGTATTTCATTCATAAGATACAAAATAAAGACAACAGAAATGTAAATAGGTTACCTATACTCGTTGCTTTTTCCTTTCTTCTCTTTTCTTCTTCTCTCTCTCTTCTCTCTCTCTTTTGTCTCTCTCTTTTTCTTTCTCTCTCTCTCTCTCTCTCTCTCTCTCTCTCTCTCTCTCTCTCTCTTTCTATCTCTTTCTTTCTTTTTCTTTCTATTCTTTCTCTCTTTTTTCTTTCTTTTCTTCTAATCTTCTCTCTTTCTCTCTTCCGTTTATATAGGCAAATAAGGGGTAGGTTATAAAAACGTGTAGGTCATCCACCAATCTTTCTTTCCATAACACTTTGATTATTCTTGCTTTCTTTTTGCCTTTATTAGCTTATATAACTTCCAAAACACATATAAAACATACTCAAACAAATATCTAACTAAAATAAGATAATTAATTATAATATAAGTCTAACAAAGTACAAATTAAGGGCTTATGATTACACTTTTAGGGTGTAATCATAACCCCCAACTTATATTTTGCTAGTCCCTAGCAAAAACTATAAAAAAAACATACAGGATAATCTCCATTTTCGTAGGAGTCACGGGTACATTTAGCTTATGCACCAAGCCTTTAAACCCCTAGGTTACCCCTAGTGGACGAGTGATGTCTTGTGAGGGTTTTCAGCGATGATACCCACAAACATCCTTATATGGATTGCCAATTAAGATAAGAATGAGGAATGGATGCATAATCCTACTCAAGTTAACATTGATGTCACTCCAAACTTCACACTTGCATTAATGTGCAACAAGTCATACAAAAGAGAGGTTCATGTGTGTGGGTGAAGAATCATGCTAAACAACACAAATGAACTCACTTATGCAAATCCATCCCTTTAAAATTTTGATTCAATCCTCACTAGAGATACACTCGCAATTAAAGACCCACATGGTTCTCACAATGGTATGCTCAACAATGGAGTAAATGTAAAAGACAATTCAAGTGAGCATATCAATTACAAAAACTGAAAAGAATATAAGTGTATTGACTTTAGCATAGCTCCATGAAAGAATGTTCAAAGTTAAGTATTGATTCAAATAAATTGACAAGAAATAGCTTATATTCTATTGAAAACTTCAATCAAGCACAACTTAGATCAACTATGCCATGTAAAGGTGAAGAGAGCAATGTAGAAGAGGTGAAAGGTAAAAGTAAGGAGAGAAAGCAAATGGTCATATCATGTGTGATCGAGGCATGACATGATGAATGCAAAACCACTACAACTCTCCCTTTTCAACTTTTAATATACAAAATCCACTTCTCACTCTTCTCTTGAAATATTTTCAATTTTTGAACTCCTCTTTCACTCTTTTCTTCCTCTTATCCTCTTTTTTTTTTTTACTTCTTCTTTCTTTTTTTTTTCTTTTCTTACTTCTTCCTTTTTTTTTTTTTTCTTACTTCTCCTTTTGTTTTCATCCTTTTTTCATCCCTCTTTAGATTCAACAACTCTTTTTCATATTACAATATGCTCATATGCATTGAACTCCCCAAATCAATCTCTTCTCTCTCTCTTTTTTTTTAGCAATGCAAAAATACTCTTTTCTCACTTAGGCATCCCTTTGCAATACAAGAGATGAAATTACAATGCACTTTTTAATAAAAGTAGAAAATCAACAAGGGTCAAGGGAAATGCACGGTTTAACAATGAAAAACTTATGGCTATGAAGAAGAATATGGTATAGAATCATATCCAAAGTTGTACAACCAAAGCATTTCATATGGTACAAGTGTCAATATTAATATCAAAACTCAACTCATGAACCAAATATAAGCATAATGAAGCTATTGAATGAAATGAGAGTGAAGAACTATCCTTGAATAAATGTAAACGCTCCAAAAGGCGATTAATGCTCTAAACCTCACAAAATAATAATCTCCACTAATGTAAGGGTGAAAGTGCCAAGACTAGTAACAAAATGTGTTAAAAAGCATGATTGTGCACAATGATGTAATCCCCTCTACAAAAGCATGAATTAAGCAACTCCTACAACATGTTGGGTATGAGGAGTGAATCAACATCATCTTAAGTAAAGATACATGTAAAAATTTCTATTTTCTAATCTCAAAAGACACTTTCACAAGTAAAAAAGAATTTTTTTTTTTTTATATAGGGTGCAAAACAAAGAAACCAAAACACAACAATAGAGACAAAGATTTTTTTTTTTTTATAAGGTGCAAAATAAATAAACAAAAATAAAACAATAGAGGCAAAGCCTCTACCCCACCCCTAACTTAAAGTGATGCATTGTCGTCAATGCATGAGAACAAAGTATTAAATGTAATTCAATGGTGGAAAAAGAGATAAATATAGAGTGCAAATGGCACCCCCAACTTATAATGCAAAATAAACTAAAAAAAAAAAAAAACTAAACAACTTAAAGCACCCCTAACTTAAAATGAGAAAATAAACTAAGAAAATAAAGAAATAAAACTATTCCTATTCCTACACAAATTAGAGTAAAAAAATCACCCAATGCCACGAAGTGGGAATTGGCCATCATCCCACACCCCCAACTTAGAGATTTTCAAAAATTGCATACAAATGTGGGAATGTACAATGGCAACCACTTTGATGACCTCAAGGATGTAGCTTGAATGCACATAAGGGTAAAAAGGGTCATGGTAAGTAGAAAATAAGGAATGATTACGCACAAATGTGCCAATGAAGTTCATGCCATGAAGTGCTTGACCCTCCCCTTCTTTTGATTGGTGGGCCATTGGAATGAGGTTTGGTTCCAATGTTGGGACATGGAGCTCCAAAGGCTCCGGTAAAATAGGACTAGGTACTAGAGGCATAAAAATAGGGATCACATGATCCCTAGACATGGTAAGAATGTCCTCTAAACCGTCAACATCCTCATTGTCATGCACATTCCCAACATCAAATAAACCAACATTATCATTAAGGGTAATCTTACCCTCCTCTTCTTGTTTGGAGTCCCCAATTTCGGACTCCACTCTCGCAAAATTTTCATCCCGAAATATATTTTCATTAATTGCCTCACTTTCCTTAGGAATGTCTTCCTTAAACTCAAAGCACTAGGGAAGGGTATTTTGATCAATTATTTCCTCATTCCTATGGTTAGTGGTGGGATGAGCAGGTGTACTTGGACACCCTTGGTTAGGAGGAATAATTGGAGATGACACAAGGGACTTATCCTCAGCTCGGACGACCAAGGTTTGCATTAAAAGAGTCAATTGACTCTTTATCTCATTAAGGCCCTCATCTATTCTAGAGTTCACTTCTCTTTGAAATTTTATGGCTTGTTGAAGTGTGTCCTCTAGGGTATCCTCTATGGTGTCCGGTTGTGTGCCAATGTGAGGAGTGTGATATTCCTCATAGGGTAAAAATTAGGCATGGGGGTATTCATATGGTGGAGTTTGGTAAGGTGGAGGTGATGCATGGTAATAGTCAAAGGGCTCTTGGTAAGGGGAAGCTCAAAATAATGATGTGAAAATGTGCTCTCATATCCCCTGCCAAGATTAAATTGGTCACACCCCCCAAGAGTAGGAGGTGGTCGTGGAGGCTTCCTTTGGCCATTAGCTTTTAGGTGTTCTCTAATAGACATATTGGATGATGGAAGGTGTGAAAATTTACCACCAAACATAATGAAGTGCACAATAAAAATTGGATGCAATGCACAAACAAATGTGGCGCACCGCGCCTCAACACATCATACACAACAATGCTCAATAGTGTTCCATCGAAACCTCCAATCTCCACATAAAAATTTCACCAATTATCAAGTTCAATCCAACCAAACCTCCAATCTCCACAAGTTATATACCACCGATTTGCAATATACACAATCCCTAATTCTCCACTAACAATCGTCCAATCAATTATAAAAACAAAACAATATACATATACAAATGAAACGAAATAATCCTAAAATAAAGAGAAAAGGAAAGAATGAAAATCTAACATGGTATTTACACAAAAAATGGAACAAAGTTACCGATGGCCTAAGCTAAAGATTCCTCCGTCATGGTAGATGGATGGAGATCCAATCCACCAATTGCATTCCAATCCAAAGCTCGGTAGTGCTCGCCTTGTGCCTTTAGTCCCCGGCAACGGTGCCAAAACTTAACTCGCCTCCGTAATGCGGTATTCCTACAAAATGGAGTTAGAACCCCACAAGAGTACGGGGGTCGCGATGAAGTATACACCGGTAATCTGGTATCGTTCTCTCCCAAGGGACCTAGCCCAATATAGGCTCTAGCACTCACCTCACACTAACCTAACTAGGGTCGAATTGCAATAAAAGGGGGGAATTGGATCTAAAATAAAAAGGAAAATAAAAGGATCGAAAATCTTTTGGGTTTTGATGGTTGTTTTGAATTCCTAAACTATTGCAATGAAAATAAAGAGAATTAACACTAGACAAATAAATTAAAGCAAAGTGAAAATAGAATTAAAGCAATTAAAAAGGGAATTTGGCTCAAATGATCCAACCACTCAATTTCATCCAAGGTTTCCAATGGGGTTTATAACTCAAATCAAACACAACATTTAAGTGTGTTTGATTCGGAGGATTTAGCTTTGAAAATCAATTATTCTTAAGCAATTGAAATTAGATATATGTTCAATGGGGAATCAAAGGTTAATACTATCGATTCAAATTAGTCAAACCAAATTTGTGGTTTGTGCATTGATTAGCCAAACATAATCAATAACCTAGATTTTCTAAGGCATCTTCAATCAATTGTTGGGAATGAATTTCTAGCAATTGTGGAGTTTTTGTCTAGTCAAGGGTCCTAAATTAATACCATCGATTTGGGTGATCAAAATCCCCAAACTTAGTCAATTATTCAAGTTTTCTAAATTTTCACATCTAATTACTAGAAATTCGAATTCTAGGGAAATATGACAATTAATTCATGAGACACCTCCATTGAATTCCTTGGATTATTTGTGTGATTTTCACATTTAAACCCAATTTAAATTACTAGCTACTTGAATACATCATAAAAGCTTGTAAAAATGAAAAGAGAAGCATAAAGATATTTAAATCTAAAATTAACTACAATAATAGGATTGTTTGATTACAAGAAAAATGAGAGAAAATGCAAGAAAGTGTAAGAAAGTGAAAGATAATACAATACAATGAAGAAAATTACAAGTTTCTACATTATACTACAATTGCAAAGCTAAATCTAAGCTAAAAATGAAGAAAAATGAAAAAATCTAACCTTGGAGAGCTTCTCCCGCCGCCCCCTTGCTCCAAAAAACCCTAACTCCTCAAAAATATTACAAAAAACCCTAAAAAACGCTTCTTCGAACGCAAAAAACACAATCTGGATGAACAGAAACCGTCCGAATACCGTCCGGACGGTCCGTTCGACACCCGTTTGAAATCCGTTCGGACGGTGAACAGTAACCGTCCTTACGGTACTGTTCACCATTCGGACGGGTACTGTTTATGAACAGTAACCGTTCGAGCGGTGAACAGTACCCGTTCGAACGGGTACTATTCACACTGTTTAGCTACAGAAACTTTGAAGCGTTATTTGACCACTTTAGAGCTCGATTCAGCCAATGCACATTAGACACAAAGTTGTAGAGCTTGAAGTCTTCTTTCGAATAACGCAAAAATCAGCTCAATTGGACATTGGAGCAAAATGTTATGGCCAGAATACCGAGACAGGTCTGAATTTTCATGAACAAATTATTCGCCTTGAACCGGCTTTAATTATTCTTGCTTTATTTTTACCTTTATTAGCTTATATAACCTACAAAACACATAAAACATACTCAAACAAATATCTAACTAAAATAAGATAATTAATTACAATATAAGTCCAACAAAGTACAAATTAAGGGCTTATGATTACACTTTTAGGGTGTAATTAGCCCCCAACCTAAAACTAACCCTAACTACACAAAAAACCTTCAAAACTCCTCTAAAATGCAGTTTCGAATGCAAAAAATACAATCTGAAAGTCGAAATAGTGTCCGAATAGACTTCGAACGATGCATCTAATGTGCATCTGAAGTGCATCCGGACGATCACTATTCACCATCCGAATGCATTATTCACCATTCGGGCGCACTGTTTGAGTAATACTGTTCACCATTCGGATGGTTATTGTTCACCCATTCAGATGGCAAATAGTGACCATCTAAACGGTGAACATTTGACCGTTCAAACGCACTGTTCGAATGGTCACTAATCATTATTTGGGCTAGCAACCTTCCAGCTTGATTTTTACCACCTTAGAGCTCGATTCAACCAATGCACATTAGAGGGCAAAGTTGTAGCTATTGAAGTTTTCTTTCCAATGAAGTAAAAATTAGCTCAATCAGATATCGGAGTAAAACGTTATGGCAAAATACCAAGACAGGTTGGACTTCTCATCACCAGTTTGCTCGTTATAAACTCGTTTTGATCATTCTTTGCGTCTATTTGCCTTTATTAGCTCCTATGACCTACAAAATACACACAAAATATAATCAAAGAAATATATAACTAAAATAAGATAATTAATACTAATCTAAGTCTAACAAGGTGCGAATTAAAGGCCTATAATTACACTTTTATGGTGTAATTAGTGAGCCTTCTATTGCCTATACATATACATAAACTACATAGAAAGGTTACTTTAGGCATTTGGATAGTATAGTTAAAAGCATTTGTTACGTAGTTTTGAAAACAACTTGAATAGTGTGGAAATTAATGCAAGGATAGACTCTATTGTATTAAAATAACACTCTTGGACTTTCTTAAAATATGCCCTAAGGGAATATGTTAGCGCAACCCTAAATTTTGTACAAAAAATTTGAACAGAATTACGTAGTAATCAGAGTTATTAATCTCATACCAGAACTAGGAATACCGGCCGGTAATGTACGGTACCGTACTGGCGAAGATAAATACCATACCAGCTAAAGTACCAAACAATACCGGTGGTACCGGCCATACCGGTGATACCGGATTTATTGAATAGTACCGGTTTTGTGTAATTTATTTTAAAATAATTTAATTTTATTGTCTTTTGATGATAATTGTTAATTAAAATTTATTTTAGGCATATAACAGACAACAATATATCTTTTAAGTATTTTCAAATATATAGTTGGTTTGGATAACACGTTTATATTATATTAAAACCCTTGATATTTTAAATATATATATTTTTGTAGCATATAATATTTATAGCGATAAATCCGAGACAGTACCCGATATTGCATTAGTACCCGTATGTACTGTATTAATAGCAAAAATGGTAACTTGACCAAGTGTTTTCCACTTGACAGCTGTGGTGGTAATAACATTTTTGTAATGATATCTCCGCTATTTTAAAAGAGGGAAGCCTGCCCAAGTGTTTTCCACACTTTTAGTTCCACATATGCCCCTCGTGAAAAATCAAATGACATTTCCACCTGCTATGACTTTTCAAAACCGACGTGAAACGATTCAAGCCTGCTTTTGTAACCGTTACCCATCCTTGGCAAAACAAAAAAGCTATCTTCTCTTTTCAAAACCAACACCCAACGTTTCAAGCCTTCCTCAGTGCGTTACCTGCCAAAGGTAGATTTTATATATTTATATCCTTCCTCCATTTACGTTGGCCACAAAACATATATTTTCAGGACAAATTTTCAACCCAGGTTCCCGATGGCGAACTGTGTATGTAACGGCAAGAATTTATTCAAGAATAGCATTCAATATATTACCACATCAGATTTAGTACGTTGTAGCTCCATCTCGAGGTGTGAATCAGTACGTTCTGATTTGTGTTTGTTCTGTTTCGTCTTGAATTATTGATAGTTTGGGACTGGTACACAAAAGTTTTAAACAAAGTCAGCAAGAATCTTTCTATGTTGTATGGTTATCATGGAATAGGATTTGTGAAATTTGTCTAGGCTCTTTTACAAGAAACTCACGGGTGCCACTTAATTGCTACCATTTAAGAAAAAAAAAAAATTAGGCTTCTTAGATGTTCGAAGAAATCACTTCCCATCTAAAAAATTGATTTTGGAAGAACGTGAACTCTCACTCTTTGGGACAGCCGACAGCCTTTATATTGTGTTGCATTGAAGGAGAAGAGAATACGCTAATCTATGATTATATGTCCAACCAAACCTTTTTGGTCACAGACTCAACCATTAAGCTGATTTGAGTAATTTCAATACCAATGTTTTTATGGCATCCTTGCTTTATTGTATAAACTGACATAGAACTCAACACGGATTATAATTTTGTAGATCAAAATAGAAGAGTATTACTTAAGTGACCAATTAATGCACTTTGAAATTGCTATGGGCATTGCACAAGGTATTCTCTACCTTCACAATGAGTTCACTTGAAAGCTTAAGTTTTCAATGTTTGTTGATCTCTTGAGTTTTGAGGTTGGAATGGTCCTAATGGAACCCTCTCTTAAGTAGTCTCCACGAAATCAACTATATGAACCTTTGCTCATTTAAGTGGTTTTCATTTGTTAAAGTGGTTTTCAAAACAACCCTCTCTAAAAAAGATTTTCAAAATCTATACTCTCATGAGTTTTCACCAGATTGGTCCTCAAAACTACTTATTCCATATTGATTTTCAAACTTTTAACTCTCTTAGGTTAGTGGTTGGAATGGTCCCTATGAGACCCTCTCTGGATGGTTTCCAATAGTCAACTATATGAACCCTACACTTACTTGAGTGGTCTTGATAAAATGGCTTTAAAATACTCACAACTCTCTTGAGTTGTTTTTGCAAAAGCTTTTATATAAAATGATACTATTCTAAACACTTCTTCAAGTTTTTCACATAATATGATAAGGTTTTTCATATAAAATGATAAGATTTTTATATGTAATCATGACTTTCAATACATCTTTTCTAGTTTCATGTATAGAATCACTTTTCCAACCCTTCCAAAACCACTAAGATCAAACTCTAGTTCAAAACTACTATTCCAAAACTACTACGTCCAAACCTTATTTCAAAATCACTTTTTCAAAACTCTAGGTTAACTCAATCCTAGTTGGCTAAACCCTAAGAAACCTCCAAATTTTAGATTAAACTATCCCAAGTTAGTTAATTCTATGTCAACATAACTTGAGTAACGCTAGGGACAGTCGATTATTCAGTCGATCTTCTAACAATCGCTTCCAAGTGTAGACACGTGGTAATTCTTTCGATGAAATAATCGGCAATAGAATCGAGAAATCAAACAAACAAAACCAAAAAGAAAGTTGTACTGTACTTTTCAATCCCATTCAGTAACGACAGTTCCCCATTGTACCTTCCCCAAAGAGTCTTTCCCACCGTCGCCAGCCCTCAATCTTTTCTTACCATCCATTGTCCCACCCAACCACGCAAACAATTTCTTTGTTGCGGAAGTCACACATCATCTTCATTCGAGCTTGCCTCCTTGTTGTGCGATAACTTGTCTCTTTCGACAAAATCTTCGTGAGACCATGTGTATAATGACAGAAGGGCAGTCTACAAGAACTTTGGGACTTGGGAGTGAAGGCACCCAGGGTTCGTGAGAGAAAATCAGACGATGTGGTTGCAGGATCGACGCCACCACCGCCCCCAACTGTGGTACCTTCGTCAACGATGCCAGTGGCAATGGCAAACTGGTCAAGTCACATTTGGAAGAACACAGGTGGAGGGATGTTGGTGCGTGGATGGAATAGGAGAAAGAAAATTTAATCTGAGGAGAAACATTGGGGAAGATTTGTATAATTTTTAATTATTTAATCCCACTACCCAAAACTAGAAATCTTAGAATTTTTTAATTCCCAAATCAGCACCACCATAGACGGATCGACGAATAGAGATGGGAATGTCAATAGGGTGGTTTGGCACCAGTAGGTTGTGGATGTGGTTGGCAGCGACAGATCTGGGTTTATAGGGTAAGAGAGAGCGGGTGGTTGTGGTAATGAGGGTTGACAGAATAGGGAGATAAACCCACTTACGACAGTTGTGGGTGGTCAAGGTGAAGTGAGTGATGTTGGTGAGTTAAGGGCTTGCGGCCATCATTGCAAACCACGGAGTTCCCAGCGGTCACCAGAGATTCCTATTGTTTTGGTTGCTATCATGTTTGCAATGGTCACTAAAGGCCACTTAAAACCAAAGAAAGTCATTTTTTAGTTTCTTTATTGTTTTTCTGAAGCAACCGGCATTAGTAAATTACCACGGGTTTCCTTACAATTATTAAGTACACGTGTGGCATTCTGGAAACGACTGTAAAAGGGATTGTAAAAACGCTTGTCCTTAGCATTCCTCACCTAACCCTAGTTATCGAATTCTAGGTTAACCTAGCTCTAATTAGTTAATCTTAAATCATATTAACTTTAGATTAACCTAACCAAGGTTAGTGAGCTCCAAGTCTCCAATTCCAATCCTTTTTCAAACCACCTTTTCAAATTCCAAGTGATCTTTCAAAAAGTTTTCAAATATATCAAACTCTTTTGAGTTTTCAAAAATCATAACCCAAAAAAAATTTTCAAATGCTTTCTTCTTTTAAAAATATTTTCAAGAGCTCTCTTAAACTTGTCTAAAACAAAAGTGGCTAGACACTTAACGTTTTCAAAAAAAGAAATTTCAAAATTGTTTTCAAAAAAAAAAAAAAAGTCACAACTCTAAGGTGATCCTAATCCTTTCATGGTTAGGGTATCCAAAGGAAAGTGATATATTAAGTATAACCTTCAAGGTTCATATTAGGGTTTCAAAATCCTAAATGTTTTTCAAAATTCCATTCCAAAAATTATTTTCAAAAATCACACTCTTGAAATAACCTTAGTCCTTCCATGGTAAAGGTAATTCAAGAAAAAATGAGATATCCAATTAGGGTTTCCTAACCCTAAAAGTCTTCAAAATTCTAAATGAAGTTTCTTGCCCCTTTTTCTAAAAATGCTTTTCAAAGTCATAGCCTTAAAAGAGTTTAGTTTTTCAATAACTAATCTCTTAAAAGTGATGAGATATTCAACATACCTTTCATAAGGTATACAAAAACTTTTCAAAGATAAGCTCACAAGAGCTTTTACCTTTCTCCAAAAGTCTAAATCCCATTTTCAAAATATTGCAAAACTATCTTGAGTTCATTTAAAAAAATATTCCAAAACACTCTTGAGTTGCTTTCAAAAATATTTCAAAACTCCCTTGAGTTGTTTTAAAAATATTTTCAAACTCTCTTGAGTTCTTTCAAAAATATTCCAAAACCCTCTTGAGTTGCTTTAAAAAACACTTCAAAACATCCCAAGTCCTATTTCAAAGGCACTTTCAAAAATCTCCAAATCCAAATCCAAGTCAAAACTCTCTTGAGTTTAAGCTTGAAAAACCTTTCAAGACTTCATGAATCCATTTCCAAAATCATGCTCTAGCATGAACTACAAAGGATTTGATTCTCGCCAAATGAGATACGTTGGCAACGTTCATAGGTGCATCATAACCCATATTTCAAATCAAGTTTCCTTTTCAAAACTTTCTCTCAATCATAACCCTTATTTCAACTCAAATGTCTATTTTTAAAACTGATCGCTCTAGAAATGGGCAATAAAACCGCAATTGTACGACTATGATGTAATAATATCTCGGTGCACAAGGAAGAGAGTTAGCACATGCAGAAAAGCTTACCTTGGTTAAGAAACCTTGGGGAAACACTCAATTAAGTAAAAAGAAGATAGTTTTGAAAGATATTGGTTTAACTAATCTAAACTATTTAAAATGATTTAGAATTAATAAAAGAAAATTTTGAAACCAATTGTTCCAATCAATTGCTTCATCCGAAATTCAAATGGAGACTTTTTTTTCACTCAAATCATTGACTACGTCATGAGTCTTTGATTTGGAAGATTTAGAGATAAAAACTTTTATTCTTTAACAATCAAACATAGAATAAATTAAGTTTAAAATCATAGATGCATACCATCGACTTGTGCAATAAATATACTAAACTAGGGTTTGTGCATAAATATTCCAAAGCATAATCAAACATCTAAGTTTTCAAATATCTAAGTTTGATCCCAAAGAATTAAGAAGAATAAGATAAAATCATTGGTACCCTTGTTATCTCCATTGTTCATCTAAGATCTTCAATTGATCTTCACAATTGATCCCGATATGAGAATTAGCTAGTCAAAGTCATGATAGTTACACAAATGTATATTAAAATATATTGAAAACTATTTAATTTCATTGCAGGAATTGAAAGACTGAAAAATCTTTAAAGTTCTATTCTAGTCTACTCTTAAAACTTTTAAAGAAAACCTAAAACTCTTAAAAACTAGCTATATCCAAAACAAGAGACCTATCCCAGTTTTTATAGGCTTTGAAAAACTGTTGTTCTTGTTAAGCGTTCAAACGATGTACACTGGCGTTCGCCCGTTCGAACACCCTTCTGATGTATATCTGATGCTAATTCAGCTCTCTAACTTTTCTAACGTGGATCGAACCTGATTCTAACTGTTGACCCTGTTTGACGCACCGTTCGAATGATTCACCGTAATGTTTGAATGCTAGCCTTGCTATTCGAACGCCCTTCTCTACCGTTCGAACGGTTGTTTACAATTTCGTCTGAATTTGTCCTTTTTCCCATGAGAATCCTATTTACACCAAACAAACGAAGTTAGTGATTATTTAATATTAAAACAACATAAATAAACTTACTCTAAGTCTAACAATTAACTAATTAAATTCTGTAGATTACACTTGTGGAGGACAATCATACCACTCAACTAGCTTTATACTAGTCTCTAGCAAAATACTGAAAACTAAAAAGATAATCTCCACTTTCATGGGAATCACAAGTGCATTTAGCCTATGCACCAAACCTTTAAACCCCTTGATTACCCCTAGTAGACGAGTGGTGTCTCGTGAGTATTTGCAGTGATGGTACCCACAAACATCTATTCATGTCAAACAATCAACAATAAAAAGGTAAGTGAAGCAAACAATAACTTGCTCAAGATAATCCTCAATTCACCCTATTTCATGAATCATGCAAGGTCAAGGCATAAAAACTCATAAAAAAGATTCACGTAAGGATATACTATCAATGCGATATAACATGAATATCTCAAAGTCATGCACCCGCATCCTTCATGCTTTGATCCAAGTCTCACTGGGTATATACTCACAAGAACATTGATTACACAGGTCTCTCAACAGAAAGTTCATCATAACAGTAAATGTATGTAACACATAACAAGAACAATCCAATAACAAAAACCACAAAGATGTAAATGTATACAACTTGGTATAGCTTCACGAAAGAATATCCATAGTTCAAGTTCAAATCACATATATGACTTATACTCAAAAGAATTTTCAATTTATGTATACTCTCGGATCATCTAAGGCCTTTTTGAGGTTATAGATTGACCAAGAGATATAAGGTATGGAGAATGGAGGATAAAAATCTCAAAACATGTATGATTAAGGCAATGATCAAGGCATGTAATGATCAATAAGAACATACTTTCAACTCCCCAATTTCATTTGATATTGCTCTTCTCTTTTATTCTTTCATTGCTTTTCTTTTCAAATATCTAACCTCTTTATTCTTTTTTTTTTTCTTAACTATATATTTCTTTTTCCTCTTTTTTTCTTTGCAAATACACCATCTCTTTCTTTTCAAGTTCTCACTAGCACAATGATCATACCTCTTTCATGGAAAGTATTTCAACAATGACTTGACTTTACCAATGATGATATACATAAGGTGAAACAGAAAGAAGCTAAAAGGTTATGGCTCAAAGACGAATAGAATGGCCTATCAATGTATCCGAAGTATATCAAGTTTGAAATTCAAGAGAGTATAAGTGTCAATAACCTTAATTATCACCCAAACATATGAATCTAAACAAAATTTAACGAATCTATCGAAAGAATGGAAGATGAATAAAATATCATTGAGTAAATGTAAATCCACTCCGAAAAGCGAAAAGTTAACTCTAAAACTCACAAGATAAAATCTTCACTCTTTAAAAATATATGTGCACAAAGAATCAACATAAGATGTTATATGGCATGATAGTACATAACGATGTAATCCCTCTATTATAATGCTTTTATGACAAAAACTTGCAATGTATCATGATAAGAAGGTAAATTATCAATTAAACTCAAATTTAGTTCAATGCATGACTCTAATCATCTTCAAATCTAAGATTACATTGACATGAATATTGCTATGATTTTTACAAAATTCTCCTCAACACATCCAATAATTACTAATCAAGAAATATAGGGAAAAGTGTGACAAAGGTATAAACCGTAATCCCTAAACCATATGATACTCAAATCTTTACCCAAGAACTCAATTGGCAGAAAGATAGTCAATATGAACTAACACTTGAGATTGATCAATAAAACATAACAAGATTTGATATATATAACAAGATATATATCAATAAAAAAATTCTTTTTTTTAATGGAAAAACACAACAAAACTACTTCTCCCCCCTAACTAAAGTTATGCAATGTCCTCAATGCAAGAAAACAAATGCAAAATAAACAAGGAATATGGAAAGAAGGAACAAAAACGAGATGCCAAAAGAACACCTCCCAACTAGGAAAAAATTCTATTAACCTAAAAACCTTTAAAAAGAAGTAAAAATCTACTAATTACTCTTACGACAGCCAAAATTTGAGAAGAGATCACCTAATGATCAAAAGGAAATAGAATTTAGAGAATAGAATTTAGAGAAAATCTCTATTTCTTCTCCTAACCTCCTCACTCGTTTCTTGCGTGGAGTCCTCGGTCTTGGGCTCCTTTCTCTTTGGTTTCTCTTTCTTAGGCTCCTTTCTGTCACTCTCCATTTTTTTTTCCTCCCTCACGTCTTCTTTAGGCATTGCTTCCATTAGTTCAGACACATTAGGCAAGATAAGTACCTATTCTTTATCCTCATCCTCATTCACCTTAGGACTTTCTCACTTAGTTTAGACACCTTGGGCAGGACGGTTTCATCTTTAATCATCTTAATCCTAGAATTAGTGATGGATTGGTCTTGGTCATTGAGGTGAGAAAGGCTTAAGTTAGTTTCAGCCTCTTGTTCGTGGTATACAAAGTTGTGTTATGACAGAGGTGAAAATTCTTCATCCTCTTGAACAACTAAGAATGGTGTTAAAAGAGCCAAGTGACTCTTTATTTCAGCATTAAGCCTCTCGTGGATTTCTAGGCTTCTCTCCCATTCTTGTTCTCGAGCTCTGGCCCATTGTTCACGAGCTCTCTCTCATTGTTCTAGAGTTTCATCGAACCCAAAGTACGCACTTGTGTGATAGTGCACAAATTGTGAAAGTATATTCTCTTGGCTCTCTACATGAGGTTGGTAGGGTGATAGAGGAGATGATGTATAGTAATATTGTGGTGGTGGTATTGGGATGAAGCTTGATAGCACCACCTTGAATGGTAGGTAGGAAGATAAGGGTTTGGTAATTGTACCATGCATGAGTAGGGATTGGAATTAGCAGTATTGATGTAGTCTCTAAGAGATCGATGAGGGGTTATAGGTGCATCCCTTATAGCATGCATGCTCAAATAATTATCCATAAATAATTTAAATTCAACCTCCAAATCTCCACATAACAAACCACTTTTTAACAAGTTCAAACCGACCTATCCTCCAAATCTCCGTAAAATATTCCACTAATTAGCAAATAACACCACTCCAACCCAATTAACAAAAACCAAAAAGAATTGTTCAAAAATAAAGGACGGAACGAAGTTATCCAAATGAGCTATGGAGTATACTCATGGTTGTAGAATGATGGTAAAGTGCTTCTATCGAAATTAAATATCCAAGGTTCGTCCACCAATGCCAATCGCTAAAACTTTTTCGGCAACGGTGCAAAAAATTGATCGTTACAGAAACGTGCGATAAAATCGTGAGTGCACGGCCGCAATGTAGTAATAACTCGGTAAAGTTGGAGGTCAATCCATAGAGAAGAGGGTTAAGCACATTCAGAAAAACTTACCTTGGTTTAGAGACCCTAGGGAAACACTCCAATAAAATAAAAAGAAGATAGTTTTGAAAGAGTTTGTTTTACCTAATCTAAACTATTGAAAATGATTAAGAATTAATAAAAAAAATCTCAAAACCAATTATTCTAATCAATTGCTTCACTCGGAATTCCAATAGAGGTTTTTGATAACTCAAATCATTGACTGCGTCGCGTGTCTTTGATTCGAAAGATTTAGTGATAAAAACTTTTATTCTTTATCAATCTAATCTAGAATAAATCAAATTTAGAATCATAGATGCATACCATTGACTTGTGCAATAAATATACCAAACTAAGGTTTGTGCATAAATATTACCAAGCATAACCAAACATTTAAGTTTTCGTAAATATCTAAAGTGTAATCCAAAAAATTTAAGAAAAAGAAGATAAAATTATTGAAACCCCAGTTACCTCCATTGTTCATCTGAGAGCTTTGATTGATCTACATAATTGATTCCAAGATGAGAATTAACTACTCAAAGCCATTATAGATACGCAAATATATATTGAAATCTATTGAAAGCTCTTGAATCTAATTAGATGAATTGAAAGAATAGGGAAAAATTTTAAAGTGTTACTTTAATCTACTCCTAAAACTATCAAAGAAAACCTAAAACTCATAAAAACTAACTATATCCAAAAAAAAGAGCCCTATCCCAGATTTTATAGGCTTTGAAAAATTGCAGTTCCTATGAAGCATTCGAACGGTGTACACTGGCGTTCAAATGCCCTTTTGACGCTAATTTAGCTCTTTGAATTTTTTGACGCGAATCAAACCTGATTCTGACGGTTGACCCTGTTTGATGCACCGTTCGAACGGTTCATTGTACAGTTTAAATGCTAGCCTTGCCTTTCAAACGGCCTATTCAGAATCCCCTTCTTTACCATTCGAACGGTTGTTTACAATTTCGTCCAAATTTGTCCTTTTTGCATGAAAATCCTGTTTACACCAAACAAACTATGTTAGTGATAATTTAGGATTAAAATAACATAAATAAGCCTACTCTAAGTCTAACAATGAACTAATTAAGGCATGTAGAATACCCTTTTGGAGCACAATCAAAAACTCTTTTTCAATCAAAATTTTCTATCCCAAATCAAACTTTAAAAACTTCCTATTCTTTCAAAAGTATCCTTTCAAAGTCAAATTTCAAGCCTCCTTTTTCAAATCTTTTAAAAATGCTTTAAAAAATATACATCATGCATCATTCATCCAAAAAGAGATGACCAAAGCCCGTTTTCAAATTTTCAATAACTGGATATAAAGTGATAAATTGGTAACCGGTGATTCAAGTGAGTGAACTAAGGGTGATTAGACATGTAGGTACTGAAAGGGCGAAGTAAGGTGATGAACTTTGGATATCTTCCCTACACATAACCAACCCTTAGACCATGAATTTCTAGTTTCAAAGACCAACTTGGAGTCACATTGTTAAAAGGGCTTGACAACGTTTTCAAAAAGGTTGCTCAAAATCTCTTTTCTTAAAACCTTCTTAAGAAGACATTTTTCAAAACAGTTTCGAAACACCTAAGTTTAGTCTTCGGATTACACTTAGTTTTAGGTGACATAACACATATTTAACTATGTTAGGTGATGACTCCAAACTTTTTCAAAAAGCCCCTAATCAAATCAAGTTTTCAAGATTAAACCCCCGTCGCACTTGTTCTTTTTGGAGGGTATGTTCTAACATAGAGAGTACCATGCTATTTCCTGAACCAAGATGGGCTCGCCGAAAAATTGGGGCACAACAACAACATGGTGATGATCCAATCTTCCCCTAACTTGTGTTTTCGATCAATCAAATTGATTTTTTTTTTTTGCGCCAACAGTTTGGTGGGGTGGTTGCCAAGGTTCGAACTTCGGACCACATGAAGGAGTTACAAGCGCCGGCTCACCTATTGCTATCACAGTGCTTTTTTTAAAAAAGATTAATGTTATATCAACATAACTTGTTTAAAGCATTTTTATGCATATGTGACTATTTGTGGTTTTTCATTTCAAATCAAAACATCCACTATTTTATCTCATAATTTTTAAAAAAAAAAACCACTATCACATCATTTGGATAGTTTTTTTTATATAAATATTACATGGGAATAGACTAGAGATTTCCTTTAAACAAGGGATATTTTTTTTTTTACTGTAAAAAAAATAATAAAAATAATGTTGCATAAGGCACTGATTTTCATTTCTAATGTGTTTAAAAAAAAGTGAAAAAACAAAGGCTTCATTTATTTTTATCATTTTGTGTATATGAAGAATTCGATTTATATATAAGGGAGTGGAGGGACAGGTTTAAACCTCGCATAATAGTTCGAGGCCCAACCACTAGACGTATCCTTTGCTCATAAACAAATCTTGGAACAGTCTAAATGGTATTGCTTAGAGAGCAACATTAGTTTCTTTCTTTCTTTCCTTTTTTTTTTTTTTTTTTTTTGTTATTTTTGAACGTAAAAGCTGTGTGGCACCAAAACAGCAGTACCAGTAATTGATGTAAATCCAACCAGCATCTCTCTATTCGCTTTGGGCATCTAGGTTATATTTTCAGTCATGACTGAGTTGCATTACTAATTATCATTTGATATGTGTGGAAATGAAGAGAGTTGCTACTAATTTCTGTACAGCAGTCGATAAGAACAATAGCTTCATCCATGAAATAAAGTTGTGTTAGTTTAGAATCAACAAAATTATTACAATTTTTTTTTATCGATAATGACCATCTATTCTACATTTTCCTTGTTTAACAAGTATTTGATATATGAAAGAATACACAAGTTGAACAATCGAAAAGTGCAGCTTAGTGTAGGTTGATCCACTCACTCACTCAGTCAAAAAATAAGGAGGCGGAAAAGTAGGCACACTAATGAGGTAGAGGATCTAAATTCAAAAAATATTACTGAAAACTGAACATCTGCATGAACATAAATGGTTCCTAGCTAACAACCCATGAAGCCCCCTTTATAGTGATCATATCTTCAAAAGTTATAGTTTTTTCAGAGTTTGGGGAACAAAAAGAGACGAAGCACAATAGTAGAATTTTTTTTTCTGTTTTTTTTTTTTTTTTTTTGTCTTTAGACTTTTAGTTTTATTTTTTTATTTTAATTTAACAAGCAAAAGAGGTTAAGAACACCAATAGTGTCAACGCATTGAGCAAAGCAAATCAATAGTGTAACATCATGTAATTGGCTAAGTTTCGTGACCCGTTTATTTCATTGTATGTTGGAATATTTAGTAGTCTATCGCAAGCATTTAAAGGTATTTAAACGTCTCTTCATTCGAGCTCGTGCTAAGAGATGCTTGGATGATATAAAGAAGCGATGATTTTGCTCTTCGCCGGACCTCGTTGGATCTCAATGGAAGAAACAGCGAGGAGTCTCTGTCTAAGTTCTTTGGGGAGCCTCGTTGGACCTTGCAGGAAGAAGCAAAGAGGGTCTTTGTCACAACAGACACTTCGCAGGACCTCGCGGCATCTCGCCGGAAGAAATTGAGAAGACCCTTTTTGGCAGATGGACCTAGCTAGACCTTGCAGTTGCGAGGTGCGTGATATTTTTAACTTTGGATAGTGTGATGTTAAGCTTTTTGATCTGCCTATATAAGTGGCACGCCTTCCAAAGTTTATTAAGTGAGTAGCTCTTCAAAATACACAATAGAGAAGTTCTCTAAACATCTTTGAAGCTCACAATTGATTCGTAACAAAAAATCATCTTTATCATCATTGAAGAGGATTGAAGTTTTAAAGGAGTTCGATACGCGAAATCCATACTAAAGGGATCTATACGGCGGTTAAGCACGATAACGGTGTATCGAGGGGTCGAGCAAGTTCAAGTCAACCTAGTAATCACGGGGTTGATTGGGGATTGGGTTATAAGTGATCTTGTAACCGTTTGACATTGGTTTTAGTGCATGATCTTTGTGCGGTGAAGTGGATACGCGGTTTTTTTCCAGTATGGGTTTTCATGACAAAAATATTATGTGTCAATTGCGTGATTGGTTTGTCTACTTATTTATCATTGACATACATTGTGATTACACATAACCATAGTCATTTCCATTGTAGGTGTGCATCAATACTCGTTCTTTAGCAAAGCTATAGATAAGGCTAAGATTTTCAAACAAAAATAAGATATAACATGTATGCTAGCAAACTCCAGCGATGTCTTGTGGTGTGTCCAGAGTGTGTCAAAGAAAATAAAAAAAAAAAATTAGACAACGAATTCTAGACAGGCTTATTTGGAGAAGGGTGCACTGAAACTATTTTATATTTACATATGCTATGTTTGGAACTCAGATTTATCAAAAGAAAAACAAAGGAAAAAGAAAATGTGAGGAAAAAGAGAAGAAAATGAAATAGTATTTTTGTCTTCTTTTCTGTCACCTTTTCCTTTTTTTTTTTTTTTTTCAATCACCAAATTCTTGATCCCAACATGTACAGTCTTAAATAATGCACAGTTTTTTTAGTAGTTTTATTTTTAATCTTTTCAAAGCTTAATTGGGTTACTTGACCCACCAAGAAGTATGTGGCGCGCCCCATGCACTTGATAATGTCACTTTGCTAGTGTCTTTCTATAGAAGTTCCATTTTATTACCGTAGTTTGCTGAGATGGCTGCCCATGAAAATGAAGGGCATTGTAGTGCACAAGGCTCTCGTTACTATGAGGCTTGGGGAGGGATAGATATTCGCAACCTTACTCCCTTCATCAATGGTGGAGCCAGAAAAATCAACCAAGGGAGAACTAGTAATCACAACCAAGTCTTTTTTTTTTTGTTGTAATCAATAATGGGCATTCGACTTCCACATATACATGGATAATACATATATAAACTTATATATACACATAATATAAATCGTTCTTTAAAGCAAATACTATTTAAGGGGATATTTATGAATTTTCAATGGACATAGTAAAAATATTTCTAACAATGTAGGTAAAAGTAGAATTTAAAAAAAAAATATTTAGTGATGGGCCTTTGGTCTACAAATGTATGGATCACAATGAGCCACATTATTGTGTTAAAATTATGTTTGTGTAGCATAATTCTCAATTGAGCTTTTTAGTCAAACCAAATTCATGATGACCTCGTAAACAGAAGACAATTTTTTTTTTTTTTCCTTTTTTTTATAGAGAACAGAAGACAGTTGATTATCTAATAAAAGCTATCCCTAATCATCATAGATCAGTACATCACATACATATATTGTTAACTAGCCTTTCTCGGCTTTGGATTAGCCAATTTAGATGGAGACAAGTTTGGCATGAATATATAACAGTACCTTAATGATGATACACAACAAGTACATGATAGCAGGGGGACATGAAAGCCTTACGTCTATGAAAAACTCAGAGAATGTCCAAATGGACTACAAAGTAGGAAAAATACTACCAAGAAAAACAAAGATTATACCAAATATATGTATACATAAATATATATACTTGTGTAAATATCCTAAACCCCATCCTTCATCACCCTTCAAGCAACAACTAATATGAAGAGGAAACTCTATGCTGGAGTCTGGACATTCGAATTATTTTCTCGATCACCTCCACAAAAGACTATAGAGATACAAATTCTTGAAGGAAACTAACCAAGTTCTGCTTCTTCGCACCCTCTTATTCTGCCTTCTTTGTTGCCTCCTTCCAAAAGTCTTGACAAACCAATCATGAATCCTTGTGGTTAAACTATGCCCAATAACCAACCCAACAGTGAGTCCACTTCCATATCCCAAGATTATGATAATCCAATCGATTCCACTTGGGAACTCTGAATCTTTGACCGGTTGAAACGTTGAAGGTGGTGGTGGAGATGCCTCTGAATTTTCACATTTCTTTGATAAAGGGTCTCCACATAGTCCTGAATTCCCCTCAAATGAACTGTTCACAAATGTATTAAATTGTGCCCCTCGAGGAATAGGCCCTGTCAGATGATTATGAGAAACATCTAAGACTGCAAGGAATGTGAGTTGGGTAAGTTGTTGAGGGATCTTCCCTGAAAGCATGTTCTGACATAGATCCAATGATTCCAGATTCGTTAGGTTGCCCAAGGATGATGGGATGCGACCAATAAGTTCGTTGTTGGAAAGGTTAAGCAATTGAAGCCTCTTGAGATTTCCTATTGATTCTGGAATCTCCCCTCTAAATTCGTTGCTTGATAAATCAATGGCTACAAAGGCACTTTGTATCTTCTCATATACCCTTTGTGTGCCTTTGTTAGTGATTGTAATTGAATAACTACGATTCTCTTTCAGCACAATCGTTATAGGTCGACTATCATTTGTTAAGAATTGAAAACTAAGTAATAACTGCATATATGTGAAGCTTTCCTCATGGGCCGTTTTCATTTCCTTCCACTTTTGGAAGTACTGTGAAGGCAAGTTACCTGAGAAACCATTGTGAGAGAGGTCAATGATGCGCAACTTTGGAAACTCTGGATCGGCATTAGGACTCTCAATGGCCCCGTGGAATTTGTTATATCCCAAAATAAGGACCTGCAACTCAGGAAGAGCTCCCAACCAGACAGGGAAAGTATCATTAATCTGATTATTTCCTAGGACCAGAATGAGGAGCTTTGTACAATTTGACAGTGTTCTTGGTACTTTCCCCTGCAATTGATTTCGACTGAAATCAATCATCTTCAATTGGCTGTTGGTGGGGAACATTTCAGGAATAGTGCCTTGGAAACCGTTGCCACTTAGATTCAGCAAAATCATAGAACCACTAACAGTAGCCAGGCATGAGGGAATTGTGCCAGTTAAGTTATTATTAGAAAAATCAAGTGTATGAAGAAAATTCCTGTGGCAGAATGATGATGGAATTTTTCCGCTGAACATATTACTGGCGACAGTATAAAACTGGATGGACTTTGGTGGAATTGGGATTGATCCTTGCAGCCTGTTGTATTCGAGGTCTAGAATGATTAGAGATCGCCATGGAATGATAGCGGGAAGCTGGTCAAAGCCTGTCAGAAAGTTGTGACTAACGTCCAAAAGTGCCATAGTTTCTTTACTTGAGTTCCATACCCAAGTCGGTATTTGGCCCTGAATTCCGTTATATGCAAGTCCTAGCACAAACAATTCGTCTTGGAAGTGCAGAAAATTTGGAAACTCCTTTAAGTTGCATGCTCTCAATCCTAAAAGATTGTACTTTGGAAGGGTAGCATTGATATTGTTTTTGGTAAGCAGCACTGTTAACTTGTTTCCCGATAATCGAAGCCAAGACAGGTTGTGGAGCTTAAGAAAAATGTCCATCTCCACTATACCACTCAAGTTATTAAAAGCAAGATCAAGGACTTCAAGATGCTTGAGTTGATAGAATGAGTATGGAATTGGGCCCTGCAGTTGATTGTCCTCGAGAATTAGACAAGTTAATTGGGTGAGATTCGTAAGCAAAGATGGAATCAGGCCTGAAAAATAGTTCATCCAAAGGTCCAGAACTGTGAGCTGGGTCAGATTACCAAGTGAAGAAGGAAGTGTGTCAGAGAAATTGGATTTCCTAAGATTCAAAGTGTTCAAGGATTCAAGATTACCGATAGAATCTGGTAGTTTACCAGAGAAACTTGTACCTTCTAATATCAAATCCGTAAGGGGACTACTACGATGAAATTCTGGCAAATGACCGGTGAGATTAATATTTTCCCTAACACTTAGATATTGTATTTTTGGTAGCAGGAAAATGCCTCTTGGGAATTCACCGTACAACCCACAATCTTCGAGAGCAAGACCTGTCAATGAAGAAAAATTTGCCATGACATCTGGTACTGCGGAATATATGCTCACGTTGGTGAGATAAAGCTCTTTCAAGTTGGTAACGTTTTGAACAAGGCTTTTCAAACTGGGTTTTTCAAGTTTCAATAAACCATGAGAAGAGAAGGGGTCCAAATTGGAAGACAAATCAAGGGATGCTAAGTTGGACAATTCTGAGATTTCAGAAGGGATTTGACCAAGAAATACAGAATGGGATAGGTTGAGACTTGTTAGCCTCGAAAGATGTCCAATTCCCGATGGGATTTTAGAGTAATTGAAGTGATTCTCTGCAAGGTTGAGCCTTTGAAGGTGAACAAGGCTGAAGAGGCTGCTGTTGGAGTTGATGGAACCATAGAGAAAGCTGCTACTGAGGTCAAGCCCAATGACATGACCAGTGATCTCATCACACTCGACTCCATACCATGAGCAGCAATCATGATTTTCACCTTTGAGCTTCCATGATTCAAATACTTTTGGATAAGCAGAAGGGTCACCTGCAGGAGCAAATTTGTTAATGATAAAGCTATGCTTGAACTGCAGCAAGGCTGAGCTCTCATCTTCATGACACTGTGGCTGCATAGAAGAGGAAGAGTTAGTCCTCATACTAACGAGATGAAAACATGAGAATAAGAAGAGCAAGCGCTTGAACATGAAAAGATACAAAGATGAGCCCATAATATGTCTCTCTAATCAATTTTCTTTAGCAATTTTGGATGAGCAAGCTAGCAAGAAAATGATGCGCCTTTATAGTTAGGATTCGACTTTCAGACACTCTTTGTGACACCATATATGGAAAAGTAAGTCTACAAAACAAATGAAAGCTTTGTCGTTATGCAGAAAAATGTTTAACAAAGCTTGGAAAATAATGGAGCCCCGGGCCGGGCCACCACCCCCCTCCTTGAATCTTGGCGTCGCTCCAAATGCCTTCAAGCAGGTCATAGCCGTTGCGCTATAGGGCAATGTGAAGATGATGTTGAATGAATTGTTAGATATTTCGGAGATATATGCTTTAAAAAGTGGTCCTGTCCTTGCCGACCCAACGTTTCGATGGCCAATTCATGGTTGAAAAGTAGTAAGCAATGATTTGGTATCTACTCTTAAAGGTTATAAACAATTAAGTTTTAACTTCACTGACGACATATTTGTAGTGAAAATACGTACTAAGCTTACATAAAGTTTATATGTAACAGTGGTGGGTCTTTTGTTTTTCAATAAATAGATGTAAATTAACACACCATATCATTCAGCATAAAAATTCGATTTATATATTATGTTTATATGACATTACTCAGCGTTTCGTAATATCTGCAAGTCTTTGGCCCATTTATGATGGATACTCTGCTATGAGTAAGTTGGTAGTTAATAAATTAACATGTAATAAAATAAAATTTGTCTGAGTAAACCATAGCTCAATTAATCACCAAATAAAACAAGAAAAAGAACTAGCCACGCTAAATATATGTATATGTATAAATATATAAAGAGATAAAAGGCCGAGCTCGTAATGTCTAACTATTTGGCTAAATTAAGGCCAGTTTGCTCACAATTTCTAACTATTTGGTTAAATTAAGGCCAGTTTGTTCACAATTCCAATTCTTGTTTTGTGTTTGCGCTTTCTAAATTATGTTGCAGTTAGTTTAGCGAACTGATTTTGAAAACCATTTCATCGAGATCGTGACATTTTAGGAATAGAAAAAAATAATTTTCTTAGTTTCTAGAACCATTTGTATACATAAATAAAAACAATATGAACCACCTTTTATTTTATAGGGTTTAAAATAAAGACTCCATATATATTCACACACATAAATTTTAATACCCTTTTGATTTGACCATAGCCCATCCATGTAAAATGAGAAGAGAATAAAAATTAGAGTTTTAAGGGCAGATTTTGGAGTTTTAAGGGCAGATAATGGTATGTGTTGACCATTAGGGTCACTCATATGCGTGACTTATAAGATGGAGTAATTATTTAATGCTCCTAGAACACCACATAGCTAATTTACTTTGTCATCTCATGATGTCCGTAGATCTTGTGTATTAGGTGAGATACTTCGATACCCCATCTAGCCAGTAGAAGCCCACATAATGGACTAAATTGTGAGATGGGAGTTAGGTCACATAATTCTTTAGAAACACTGAATAATTTTTCCATTAAGATGATGAATTGCCCCAAAATATGGACTGAATTGATACATAAGAGGATGAGAGTCGTGCATTTGCAAACATCAATGTCACACAAAGTTCCAACGAGAGAAGACCAGCAAATGAGTTCTGAAAAACAACAAAAAAAGAATAATGATATATAATATGGAGTATGTTGATAGAGAATTGGAGAAGAGGATGAAAGTTATGCATCCACAAACATCAATGTCACATAAAGTTCCAACGAGAGAAGACTAGCAAATGACTTTTGAAAAACAACAAAAAAAGAATAACGATATATAGTATAATTGTGAAACCAATTGCAGTCCTTTGATTTCCAGTCACTATAGTGAAAAATTATTTAGTACGGTTAGACCACAAAGTTCCAACGAGAGAAGACCAACAAATGACTTTTGAAAAACAGAAAAAAAGAATAATGATATATAATATAATTGTGACACCAATTGCAGTCCTTTGATTTCCAGTCACAATAGTCACTATACTGAGAAATTATTTAGTACTGTTAGACCATCACGTGTCTTTGCTGCACCATTCACATATGGGGGGTCACCCACCTTGTAGGTGAAATATTTGACCCCACCGAACAATAGAGACCTCATCATTATGTGAATATTGGACTAAAAATGATGTAATTCTTCAGGAGCACTGAATAATTTTTCCACTATACTTGATTCATAATTTGTAAAATATCAGTGCTATATCATTTTAATTTACTGGATTTTTTATATACAAATATTACCAGAACAGAGTATTCCTTGTGGAAAAAATGGATGGACCATATCGTCGCTCTTCTTTAATGCTGCCTCCTTGGTTCGGGAGTGTTTCAGGGAAGAATGTCACATTCGATACAAAACCGCAGCCACTACCCTCTAAATTGCCTAGTCCATGTAACACAAGCTTAGTATATTTCCCAGATATATCAGTGTGGAAAAAAAAAATGTTGTGCATCTGATGCAGCGGGAAACTAGAAGAACAAGATAGATCACCTAAATCCATTGATTCACCACGAATGTTGGATTAAGAGTCGTTCTCAACCTGTTGATCCACCACGAATGCCAGGTCTAGGGCATCAAACGCTCGTTGATTTCGTTGAATACCGAATGATTGGGAAGAGTGCAATTTCACGCACAAAATTTTATTGATCATCAAAAAACTGTTGAAAATCTTTAAACAAGAGTTTAAATAGCGGCACAAAACCCTAGGGCCTGGGACAAACTAGGTTAAATAAAATAAACTGACAAAAGCCCAAAAAATAAGCCCAAAACACAAAACAGGCTCAGAAACACACTTAAAGGCATTTTTTCTCATTTTCTTAGGCCGAAAAAGATTTTCCCCTTTCTCCGGCTCGTCACTAGCTTTTTGAAAACATATTATAATAGGAAAACGGAGTTACAGATTAAAAGTTATGCCTAATTGAAGTTTACCGACCACCGGTGCGGCCATAACGGCACGTCCGGGTCTCCAAGTAATCTTCTGCCATGCGATCCGCATTAGCATCACAAAATAATTTTCAATTCAAACGTGTTTCACAAAATGCTCATTATGTTTCACTATTGAGTTTATCCCTAACATGTGGAACTTGGTGAGATTCGTAAGCCAAGATGAAATCACGCCTGAAAAATTACTCAGATCAAAGATGGACGAGACTGAAGAGGTTGCTGTTGAAGTTGATAGAGCCATAGAGAAATCACTATATTCACGCTTGGGGCCATACCACAAGCAGCAATCACTGTATTCACCTTTGTCTTCATGGCACTGTGGCTGCATGGAAGAAGAAGAGTTAGTCCTTATAATAATGAGGTAAAAACAAGAAAATAAGAAGAGCAAGCGCTTGAACGCAAAAAGATACAAAGATGAGCCCATAACATATGTCTCTAATCAATTTTCTTTAGCAATTTTGGATGAGGAAGCCAGCATGGGAATGATGTGCTTTTATAGTTAGGATTCGACTTTCAGATATACACTTCGTGACACAATGGAGAAGTCCACAAAAACAATGAAGGCTTCCGCGGGCCGGGCTGGCCCAGGCCACCACTCCTCTCCTTCAATCTTGGATTCCCACCAAATCCCTTCAAGTCAAGTACCATAGCGGTTGCGCTAGGGCAATGTGAAGATGATGCGAATGAATTGTTCGCATTTTATATATATACACATATATGATCATCACACAATGTTGTGTTCTTTCAATTTTTATCCAGTTGGATGTGTACATCTCCAAAATGTTAACTCATGCATATGAATGTTCAAGATGGAGCAGTTGGGAAATCGAGTTCCGATATTTATGCTTTAATGGTGGGTCCAGTAAAAATAAGCAAATAAAATGAAGTAGAAAAGCCAATATTCCAAATGAAACAAATTTGCTGACCCATTTTTTCAACGGCCGAATATTCATGCTTGTAATGTATTAAGCAATGATTTGGAATCCAAATTCTAATATCATCTACTCTTAAAAGTTATAAATAATTAAGTTACATTTCTCTTTAACTTCGCTGACTACATATTTATAAGAAAAATACTAAGCTTACGGAAAGTTTATATATTAATAACAGTTGCGATCTTGCAATCAAACTCTGATCCGAAGTGCTCACGGCTCTTTTTATATATAGTAGAAATTATGTTTGTATGACATTACTCTATTTATAATGCCTCCAAGTCTTTGGCCCATTTATGATGGATACTCAGCTATAAGTAAGGGGAATGTATTGAGAAACCGCTCTCCAACAGTTAAAACTATCAAGTTGTTTGTTAATAAATTAAAATGTAATAAAATAGCAATCATCTAAGTAGTAAACCATAGCTAAATAAAAAAATAAAACAAGAAAACCATCTGGTCGTGATAAATATGTATATATGTATAAATATGTAAAAAGATGTAAGGACGAGCCGATAATGTCCAACTAATTGGTTAAAAGGCAGGTTTGGGTAACAATTTTGATTCTTGTTTTTTGTTTTTGTTTTCTGAAAGTTATTAGAATTGAGTTTGACAAGCTAATTTCGAAAACTAATTCATCTAGATCATAATTGGTAAACTGGTTTTAGAATTTGCTTTTGAAAAATTGTTAAAAAAATATCCTAATTTTAGGAATAAAAAAGTGTTTTTTAAGTTTTCAAAACCATTTTTTTTATAAGGAAATAAAAACAATATGAACCCCTATTTTCTTTTATAAGGTTTTAAAAAAAGACTCTGTCTCTATATATATACACAGAAACTTTAATACGCTTTGGATATGACCATAGCCCATCAATGTACAACGAGAAGAGAATAAAACTAGAGTTTTAAAGGCAGATTTTGCAGAGATCAATAGCATTGATTTTTTAGAGTAAAAAGGAATTAATTTCAAGAATTTGAAGAATCGTACTAGTGAGTTAACTTCAGGGTTGTGAAGGGTGACTCAACCCGTGGCACTCTCATCCATGCTGTGAGGTCATGATTCGACTCACCATTTTTCCCTTTCCATGACTTTGGCCACCAATGGAACAACAAAATAAAAATAAAAAATAATTAAATTTAGGGTTTTCTCCTTAGGTCATTTGGGTATGAGGTAGCTTTGAGTAAACTTCATGACAGATTATAAAAACATGAAAACAATTTACATTTTTTTGTTACAGGCTGAGTAAAATTCTCATGATTTTAATTTTGAAAAATAATAAACATAATACGGTGGTGAAATGGACATAAAAGCTTAACTTTAGAGGAGTTGTTCTCATTGATCCGAAGGAGAAAATATGATGCTAGTTAGAATATTTTTCTCAATTCATCACAAAATGCTGACATGTGTTGACAATTAAAGTCAGTGTGCCTGATAAGATGGAATAATTAGTTAACTTTGCTCTTCTTCTCACAATGCCTGTGAATCCTGTTTATTAGGCGAGATATTTTGACATCTCATCTGGTAGGAGCCTACATGCATTGTTAGATGATGTAAAAAAGCCACATGGTTCCCAAGAACCATCAATAACTTTCCATTAAGATATTGAATTGCCCCAAAATATGGAGTAGGTTGCCAGAGAAGAGAGTAAGGGTTGTGCATCCACAAACATCAATGTCACACAAAGTTCTAAAGAGAAAAAAGCAGCAAATGACTTCTGGAAAACAAAAACAAAAAAAAAAAAAGGGATATTTTTTTCTTTTCAAAATAGGAGGAAGGAATTCATGGATAGGAAAACAAAATCATACAACTAATGATATACAACATAATTATTAGATTAACTGTAGTTCTTTTATTTGCAATCAAAATAGTTACAATTTTGACTACTAATTTTTTAAATATCATTGCTATATCATTTTAATTTGATGAATTTTTATATAAATATTTTATGAGAACAGAGTTTTCCTTTCCAAAAACAAAAATTTTTGACAGACTATATATTTATTCTTCTTTAATCGTGCCTCCGTGGTTAAGCTGTGTTTCAAAGGAAGAATGCTTCAAGTCTTTCGAAGCTTTCCTTCAAGAGAAATTTCCTCTCTTGGGAAGAGAATAATCTTGCTGCTCTTGTAAGTTCTCTTAACTCCATGGTAATTAATGGTAATGCTTCTGATGCAATTTCTTGGGTAGCAGATGCTGAGGGTATCTTCTCAGTCAAGTCCTTCTGTAATTTGGCTGTTGTAAGGGTGTCTAGTGTTTACCCTCTGTGGGCCTGGCTTTGGAAAGCTTGTGTTCCTCCTAAGTTTCAAATATTTGGGTGGTTGGCTCTCCAGAAAAAGATCAACTCTAAAATGTTTCTGCCGAAAAGATAGATTTTGCCCAATAATGCAAGCTTGTTATGTTTTTTTTGTAAGGATCGCCTTGAATATTCAGATCATCTACTACTGAGTTGAGGTTAGCATGGCGTGTTTGGAGCAGCATTCTGAGCTGGTGAGGGCTGGATTGGGTCTGCGCTACCTCTCTTGTCCTTCATTATTTTTGGAGTATTGGTTAGAATGAGAGGAAGCTAGGCAAATTGATTTGGGAGGCATTGTTTCTGGCAACCTTGTGGAGTCCCTGGAAATCTAGAAATGAGGCAATTTTTGAGGGCAAATCTCCAGCATGGGTTCAGATTGTGGAAAACATCAACCTTCAGGTATTCAGCTGGATTCAAGCAAAATTTCGATATGGGAGCTGTAATCTTTTCATTTTTTTTTTTCATTCCATCGGTGGTGTTAAAAATCTGGATCCCTCTCTTCTTGTTTAATTCTGTTGTATTGAGGTGTGGTTTGTAGTAGGTTGATCCCTGTTCAACCTTTGCTTTGTTTCCTGGGGTTTGCTTTGGTAAGCCTCTTGGGCTGGAAGAGCTTGCTCCTGCAATATTCTCCACTTTTCTATTAATCAAATTCCCATTTTGCTGTTCAAAAAAAAAAAAAAAAGGAACTTTTAGGAAAATTGGCTCATTTTGTGCCATGTAAATTGAGAGCTAAAATCTCTTTATGTCTTGTGTGAGTCTTGAGTGTATTGATCACATTGTAATAACCTTAGATGTTAGGATTTTGCCTCCATAAAGCCTTAATTGTTAAAGGGTCGTCTCGGAGACAATTTGTCACTAAAAGTCACATATTTGTTGCTAAAACTTTTTTGTAAGGAAATGTTACTCGTCGCCAGCTCGTTATTAAAGGGTCGTCTCAGATTCTATTTTGTGACGAACATACGATTCCTTGCCAATAATACATTTTTAGCAACAAAATTGGTTTGACACCAAAACGTTTTTATTTTGCAACACAATTCATTCCTCGCGTAAGTTTAGACGCTAAATGTCTTTATTTCCTCACTAAAAGTCTATTACGAAAATTATTTAAGACGAACTTTAGCAGCAAGCTTATTGTCACAAAAGAATATTACACATTTGACGCCGATGGGTTATGGTTGATAGCAAATCGTCGCAAAAAAATATTAGACATTTAGCGACGATGTGTTCTGGTTGCTAGCTTGTAGTCGCAAAAAAATATTAGACGTTTAGCGACCATTAGTTCTGGTTGCTAGCACGTCGTTGTAAAAACATATTAGACATTTAGCGACCATGAGTTCTAGCTGCTAGCATGTCGTCACAAAAGAATAATAAAAATTTAGTGACAATAGTTTCTAGTTGCTAAATATTAATTTTGGTGACTAATTTTCTCCTTGCTAAAAGACATACGATACAACCACCATGCATATTTGTGACAGTTGTTTCATTGCTAATAGAATTTTTCCTTACTAAATACACAATATCTAACTTGCAATAATGGTTTATTTCTTGCTAAAAGTGGCTACTGCTATTATTTACTCTTTTAAGTTTCCTTTGTTGTACATTTACAACCATACTATATTTCTAAAAATACATCTATTAAAAAAATATAAAGAAGTTTTAAAGAATATCATAAAAATACTTGTGAAGTTTACAAATATTTCCAACATCTGAAGTTCAAATCCACAAAATTATACTCAGGAAGTAAATGCATAGAAACAAAATACCCCAAAAAAGATTCAATTACGAGCTTCTCTCATCTAAGAAGCACAAAAGTGTAACAATAATAATCCATTATCTAAAAGCACAAAAAAAAATTCAAAATTAAATTTATCTGTCATCTAATACATCATCAATCTATGTCCAGCAAAAGGTGTCGTACCTCAATCAACAATCTGCACATAAGACAAGATATAAAAATTAAAATAAAAATAGGAGTAATGGCAAACTAATAAACTAGAAGGTCTGCTACTAAAACAAAATATAGATGAACTTTAAAAGAGAGAACACTTCACTAATATCAATACTTAGGATTAGCTCAAAAAAAAAACATGTTATTTTAGTACCCAACAACACTACAACACTACTTAGGATTTGCTACAGAAAATTAAACTAGATCGAATAGTAATACTATTCTTCCCTAGAGACCAAATATCTGCCTGCATTAAGCAAAAGTTCAAGCATATGGCAATCGCAAAGCTCGGCAAGGCTAAAAAGAAAATTGAAAGGGAAGACCACCTGATGGTAATGACAAAAACAAAACGAGACAACAATTTCCTTGGTGTTGCTGCGGAAGCATTGTCTGCAGCATATAAGCCCATACGTTTGGATCAAGCCATGAGGGTTCCCACACACACGACTGCCAAAATAACAACGATCTCCATTATGAATGATACTTCCTTAATTCAGGTTGCGAATGCAATTGAAACAAAAGCAACAGTAAAAAAAACACCATAGTAACAAGACTTTGCTATCCTTTGGGCATTGTATGGTGCATTGGCTTCCTCCTAGTTAAAAGCTCTAGAAGAACAACTCCAAAACTGTAAACATCACTTTCATGAGTTATCTGCCCAGTGGAATGCCTCCAGACGTGCTTCACAACTGGAGTCACTCTGCAAGAATACGGAGATCGCGCATGTAGTAAAAACCGGAGGATCCGGTGTCGTTCTCTCCCAAGGGAATTATGCAAATATAGAAACAAAGCTCAACTAGCACAGGCACTTATCTTGATGGATTGCAAATGAAAATTCTTTTCTTTTCCTAACATAAAAGAGACCTAAAATATGTTGGTTTTGAGATGATGGTGGTTCAATGCTTAATGCAATAACTTAATAACTAATGAAGGCAATAAAATTTAGTTTAATGTAATTAGGAAAAAGCTTGGACATGGTTGTTTCGATCCACCAATTCACAACAAGAGTTTCTAATGAGAGGTTTATAACTCAAATCAAGAATCGCACCTTGGATTTTTGATTCAGAAAATGTCGACTATAAAAATGTGGGTTTTGGTTTGATTGAGCATAAAGAGGAAATCTATGATTGGCACCCTAGAATCAAACCTTAGACATGTGCAATATTTATACCAAACATTGATTTGTGCATAAATATTGCCAAGGGGTTATGAATCTAAGTTTTTCTAATGAATCTCATGCTAAATCAAATGGAACCGTGGAATTTTAAGGATATGACTTTAAAGTTCATATAACTCATTTTCAACCCTTTGAAGATCTTTGGTGGATTTTCACAACCACATCCAAGGGATATTTAGCTACTAAAACCCATGTCAAAGAGCATAAAAGAAGACAAATCTACTATTAAACTATGTAGAACTAGTGTTTGGTTGCTAAGAAAGTGAGAGAAAATGGCAAGAAAATGAGAGAAAATGGCTAGAAAGAGTAGAGAAACATTCACTTCATATATATCAAGCATTCATTTACAATGATCCAAAAGCAATAAATGACAACATTACAAAGCATTAAAGTAAATCTAACTAAAAACCTTACAAAATAACAAAAGCTCCCTTTTGGAAGCTCCTCCTCTATCCAGATCTGCAGAAAAAACTCTAACACCCACTTTGTCCCGTATATACAGCTTTTACACTCTGCAGAAAAATAGAGTCTGTATAGACCGATCGATCGGTGGTGGCGTCCGATATAACGGCCGATCAATCGGCCGTTCGATCGGCCAACGGTGATCGATCGCCCGATCGAACGCAAAATTGACCTCTTTGAAGTTTGCATTTGTGTCGTCTGTTGAGGGAGTTCCGACGTCACCGATCGAACGGCTGATCGATCGGAAAAGCTCCCTCTCTGAAGTTTGCTGCAGAGATCCAAACAGAGATCACAGATCGATCGGTGAGTCTGGCGATTGATCGAACGTTCCGTGGACCGTTCGATCGGGCGATCGATCGGTCATCCTCATATTTGCCCATTTACCTTGGTTTAAGCTCCAATTCCATTAAGAAGTGCACAAAAAGAGTTTTAATGCATTTTAGGAGTTAAAATACTAAATTAACACTGAAATTCAACTAATCAACTAGCAATTTAAACCTAGAGATTACTATTTCTGAGAGTAATCACCTAGTCATGGCATACCTGAAGCAAGAGCAAGATGTGTCAGAGCAGCTACAAATGTATTTTTATTCAAGAACTCTTATCCTATGTTTGAATCTAGGATTTGTGGAGAGACAAGAAAAGGAAAGGGAAAATGTAAGGTAAATGTCGCACTCCATGGAGAAAAAGCTTATTTGCCAGTGTGCCCTTCATTGCTTGTTCTTTCCTTTGAGACTTGAAGAAGACACTTTCCTAAAAAAGGGTGAAGAGTCCTGATTGTGGGCTTCAAAAGACTTAAAAACTGCAGAAAATAAAGGAACAGGAAAAGGAAAAGAGAAAAGAAGCAGGTATGCATTTTTCTAACTCTCGGAATAGTACTGCAGAAAATATATACCAAATTTTTACCTCATGTGCTGAAGAGTAAAGCTGCAATTTGACCCACTAGACAAAAGACCACAGCTTGGATGAGCAAATTAAGGCACCCAATTGTTAGCAACTTAGGAGAAAATCTCATGCTCTTTGATGCCAAAATTGCTAGCAGACCAAACACGACCTCTCACTAAACAATACAACAAACACCAAATTATGACTCCCTGATTCAAAATAAAACTGCCACAAAACAGCTATTTGCAAGTGTGAATTGAAGGTTTTAAACTTGAGTTGGACTTATTGAGGTTCCAAGCAAAGGCATGATTATTGGATTTAATCTAATATTATGGCTTTGCATAAGATTGATTGGACAAGGCAGATCCATGAAGCCAACCCCAATTAATCACTAACATGCTTACATAAGGGTTAGAATCGTTAGATATTAAGGGGGTTATGTGTTATCCATTAAAAAGTTGCACCTATTATCATGGCATTTACTTTTTAGGTGTCAAACAATGACAGTTTGGGAGAGTAATTGAATGTAGGTTAAGACATGAGACAATATACATTATATACTCTGAAAAATTGATTAGGTTTTATGCCAGGAAAAAGTTATTTGTTGTCCCATACAATAAAAGAAGCACCTCTTTTGCCAATTTAACCAAGTCACAAAGTCATGCCAACTAGGAATTGCTAATAAAAATGTATGTTGGAAGAAAAAGATGAACTGAAGTATAATAGATATACTGACAATGCACAAGAATCTAGGAGAATCCAAGTAGCATTTTTTTTTCACAGTGCTCCTCAGTAAAAGCTCCAAACAGTTTAAAAACCTTTCTTTTGGAGAGTGCTACAATCTAAAGGCTTACGTAGTCCAAAATCTGATAGTCTCAAGTGACCATACCTCTCGAGCAGCAAGTTATCGGGCCTAGTGTCCCTGTAGCAGGCAATGGTAAAAATAGAAAGGGTTAAGAGTATTTGAATTCAAACTTTCGAGCATAGAAACAAAATTTATGCATCAAACAGAGTCATCCACAAACCTATGAATGTAATTATGTTTATGAATAGATTAAATAGCCAAAACTGTTTTTGCAACATAAAATCTGGCCTCGTCTTCAATCAATGTATCATTTCTCATAAATAGAGTCATCATATCTCCACCAGGTAGATATTCCATTATTAGATATAGAAACTCATCATCTTGGAAAGAACAATATAGTTTTACAATGCAATTGATGTCCACCTCCACAAGCAAATTTCTTTCAGTTTTCACATGCTCAACCTAAAAGTATTTATAAGCTAATTGCCAGTAAATACGGAACAAACCACAATGCTATCATTTGTGAGGCCAAATGACTCCATACCTGGCTTCTCCGAAGCATCTCCGATTTCTTAAGCTTTTTCATTGCATATACGTGACTAGTTGCCTTTTCCCTACAAACTTTGACATGCGCAAGGAAGTAACCAAATAAAACATAGTCATTACATTACCAACATTTAAAAAAAAATCCTCTTATTTTTATAAGTGCGTACTTATAGAAAAATCTCAAGAACCAAAAAAAAATAAAAGAGGCCAGATGTAATCACAGTGTAACAATGTTTTTAAGTCCTAGTTTCTTGAAGCAAACCACTGTTATATTTGAGAAACTTCTCTTCTGCTAAATCATTTGAGAGGTTGCAGCTAAAAATTTTATCACGTACTAACAATATAGAGAAGCCAGTAAACATAGCATTACATAGTATTGAAATCAAGACACGTGTACGGCCATTGGGCGGGTTTAGTGAGGACACCCTCTCTCTAATGCATTGAGAAAGAACGTCGTCAGGAAAAGTTTAAAAGATGATTATGTTTTTAACTTGAGCTGTCAACAACTTGTAACTATGAGAGTAGTTACTAAAAATACAACTTTACAGAAGGCAGGTAGCAGACTTTGAAAAGGCATAAACTCCTCCTTTCCCTTAAACAATCAATATGGGATAATATAATAGGTCAAATTCAATAACTTGAACTTCTCACTTCTCCATTAACAATTCCAAAGTACATTTTCTTGAGTGCACCTGACAGACAGTGGTTTGAGGTTTTAGCCCTGGCCCTTCCTCCCTCAAGAAAAAAAGAAAAAAAATGAACAACATTTTCTAAAGCTTTCTCAGCAAAATTCAAAACAAATTTTGCTTCGAAAAGCCATATAATTACTTAAACGAACATCAAACCAGATCAGCTGGGATGCGTTTTAGACATTCATTAATACTATCACAAAACGAACTTTAAAGCTATATCTACCAAGCCTCGCTTTGACATGAAACCAACTATGGGGTTGTGTATTGTATAGTTTGTAAGGATTTGTCAACTCCTAAGAATTTAAATTAAATCTTCCATATAGATAATCGCTCATAGAGGCAATCCATCAAACAATGCTTACCCAACCCACATAACCAAACAAGAGCAAGCTTATCAAAGAGGGAAGACCGAAACTCACCTTAACTCTAAGCTAACTTGCACAATACAGAGCAAGCCTTTTTCGACACCAGCAATTTCATCAAGTAGCGATGTCACACAGTCGAAGCTCTATGATCAGAAATTGGAGCTCAAAAAGCAAGAACTGTTGGAACTCTCTATCACCAGCGATTCACATAGCAAAATCATTCATCATCGAATCCTCAAACCATTCATCGACTGTCAGCAACTTCAGCACCAATGATTTCACAAGGAAGGTGGGGGTTATTAAAACCAGACGAATGCGAGGCCACCTAGTATAATGTACCATTCGGAAATAACTTCAAAGGATATGTTATGCGAAAAAGCAAATGTGTTACACACTTTACATAAATAGATACATGTCTCAACAAACACAGGGTTTGTGTGAAAAAGAACGAGAGTTTCTAGTAAGAATAGGAGTAATTTGAAATTTTGATAAGGAGCCAACTTGAGACCTCCGATATTCTTGTTTTGGTCCATTTAGTACTTTTATTATGTCAATTTTAGATTCATATGCTCTCATGTAGTTCCACTTATGCTTTTTATATTTTACTACTTATTTGGTAGTCTGGACTGCAGTGGTGTTTCATGTCTATTAATGTAATTTTTCAGTATGTTTGGTCCTTTTTTAATTGGAGGATGATTTTACCAGCCAAAGTTCCAATGCTTCTAATTTTGAGTCCTAATCCTAGGGGATATAGGATTAATCTAAAAGCCTATGTTGCCTTTTAGTTCAATGCCATTGAATTTGGAGAACTTAAGACTGATTTTTTATGCAAGCTATCTACAACAAGTGAAATTTGAAAAGTTCCCCGTGGGATTTAAGGAAAGAAGATTGTGATGTGTGAAGGAACTGAAGGGTAGGGATTGAAACCTAAGGCTCCATTTGGTTCATGGATATAGTGAGAAAAAAGAAAAGAAAAGGAAAAAAAATCAGTTTCCTTCTTTAGTTACCATTAATATGATTAAAAATTAGAGAATTTCATTCCAAAACCCCAACCCCCTTACCCCATGAAATAAACCTTTTCCCTCTGCAAACCATCAAAAAGTTGCTGCCAAAAATTCTTTGGAACCAATTCTCTATGATTGCAAGGAACCTGTTACAATTTCAATCCTTTCGATCCACAGCTATACAACTTTCTTCTACCCTAAACTTGCAAGCTTTCTAATCAAGGGTTAGCAAGTCAGCTTCATGGGGGACTTAACACCACCACCCCTCTTCCTATCTCCCCTTCCCTCCCCTTCTTGTGAAAAAAAAAAACTATAAACATATATATAACAAAAAGATGAATTCTGAATGACAGGGATTCTAATAATTACCTGAATAAGCCAAACAACATTCTCACTGTACAATTCATTATTCATTATCCAACAGGCCATCTGATCCCACTCACTCATCTTTCTACCATATATCGATATCCTGTATTCATCCATCTGTAACAGCAACAACTTCAACAATTTAACATGGATGAACCATCAGAAATTAATAAAATGAAGAGCAAACAAACAGCCCCCAGAGAAGGGCATCAAGAGGAGATGAGCATCTAAACTCAAACTGGCTCTGGGATGAAATTTCAAATGCTTATAAGCCTAAATTGGGTATCAAGAGAACACCCAAACTTCCGAAAAGCACACTATTCAAAGATGTTTGAAAGAACATAAAAAAAACCATACAAATATAAAGTATTGACCAACCAATATATCCCTTTTGCTATCTTGTTTAAATAATTTCGATATATCCTTTCAAGCATAAGACAAGTCATAGTCAATTTACCTTTCACTCTTATTTTGGTATTGATTTCCAGGTCAAATTTAGAGCCTGCAAAGTAACTTATCTACAAGGGAGCATAAAAACGACACATAAAGTATTGACCAACCAATATATCAGAATAGAGGAAACTATGATACTAAAACAAAATTATGCCTAAAAATTCTTATAACTCACTAAATTCTCTTATTCAAGTTTGTGGTAAATGACCATATGCATTTAATACAAAGGGAGTTCATAAACCCCCACCCAAACAACCCCCTTTGAAGAACAAAAATGTTTTTCAAAGACCCCAAAGAAACATAAAAACAGAAAGAAATCAATTAAAACAGGGAAAGTGTTTCATTGCAATGATGTGACTCAAGTTATGTATATTCATAATGTTTGTTCCCACTATCTGAGCAAACAACATAGACACAAAAGCAGAAAGCAAATAAAATCTAAGAAGAGCAACTGGTAATAAATATATCTATTAAATTACACCAAGAACACACATGTTATTTACTTGCAGCAAGATCTATACATAGACACAAAGCAGAAAGCAAATTTTCATAAAATCTAAGAAGAGCATCTGGTAATAAATATATCTATTAAATTACACCAAGAATACACCTGATATTGACTTGCATCAAGATCTGTAAAAACTTGCTTTGTCAGCTCAGCAAGGAAACGACCTGTTATACAGAATTAGACCATAATTTTTTTTTATTAAAAATAACATATGAGGAAAAGAAATAAGTTCTAAGATTAACCAAAAGATATACGTCATTAACATTGATGTGAAAAATCATGAAAGAAATGAAGGCAACAGAACTAGAAGCAACATTTAGTAGCAGAGCTCATGAAGAATCTCCTAAACTAGGAGGTATGTTTAAATAAAAATCATATTTACACAATTTGATATCGAAGACTAGCAAATTAGAAATATACGAAGTTTCAAGTGCGTGTATGTACATACAGAGAGAGAGAGAGAGAGAGAGAGAGAGAGAGAGAAGGTTTTAACAACTATCTATGTAATTGGGCATGGACAAGCCAACACCAAAATTCTTGGAAAATGAAGCGTAACTCTACACATCCATGCCTACAACTTAAATAGTGTGTTACATACTTGACCTTTATTGCCTAGCATAACAAAATTAAATTTCTTTTGAAAAAAATTTACACACTGATAAAGCTGTTTGACATGTTTCTCTAAATATTAGAGTACTTAGTCCATAGCTGTCTCTCGGCTACAAAGACAACTAAATTAACCACGGGAATTTAAAATCAAATTTATCAACGTACAAATGTTTCAAACTACTCAAGCATAACTATTGGATTCAGATTGAAGATAATTAAGATGCAAAGTAGTTCCATAAAGTTTAGGGAAGAAAACATACAGAGCATGAAAGAAATACTTTCTCAAGATTTAACTTCAGCATCTCACCCTACGAGTAAGGAAACAAACAGTATATACCCTGGATAAGGTTATCTTGCTTCAGGAAAATCTCCCTTAACCTACTTTGACCACAGGGATTATACTTTAAATTGAATTTTGTCAAAACGATGGAAGGTACTCTTGTCGGCATGCACATCTAAAAGGTCAACATTCATGTCATTCCTGTTTAGATACATGTGAAATAGAAATTATTCTAAGCATCTTATGACAAGTCAAACTACATGACAAACAAAGAATTTGATAATGATGGCGTAGTGGAGGATATTATTCATATCTTCAGCTGAAAAGTTCAGGAGGACTATTTCATTACCCAGTCAAATCCAAACTCTCGAACACCTCTTTCAAGGTCAGATATGTTCCATCTCGAAATATAACTACCTGAAGAAAAGCAGAGGAAATCTTAAGACAAAGTGAAATTGCAACTCATATCATCTTCGTAAAAGAAATTCTTTTCACTAGTCAATTCCTGTGGCTAAAACTCACCTTAGAAAAAAAATAAGAAGTCAAAAATTCACTGCTCAAAACTCATAACAAGAACAAGTAGGGATAAAAATGCATTGATAAGCATGAACAGATAGATCCAAACCATTACCTCGTTAGGCTCCTTCCTCAACTTTGACTTTATAAACCTCAAAAGATGTTTCTGGTTCAGGCAAGCTTGCATATTCCTGTAGACATCCGCTTCCTCAAGTGATGGAACATCTAATAATAATTGAAGGGGAAAATCAAAACAACAGAAGTATTGATCATGAGAATCTGAGATGCAACTCACTTAAAATATAAAAAGCTCCTAGCAAGGTTTTTGTTTTTCTTTTTCTAAGGTAAACTGCTGACAAGGGTTTAGCGTTCAAACTATACGATATTCTTGATATTGTCTCCCTTAATAAAGCTGGCTAGGCACGAGATTACTTTGATAAATTTGATCCTATCCCTTCATTGATGGTAATTTGGTTTTTTGGGATTGCGAAGCAAGATGTAGTGCCATGAGGTTATGAGGAAGCACAACTTCTGATGTTAGGCCATGTCTTCAATTGGAGATGTCTTGACAAATCCTTGTGTTGGAGATGTCTCCAACACAAGGGCATTTTTTGTAAATTGGGATTTGGTTAGTACATGAGCTGCCAACGTGACTTGTTTGGGCTTAATTAATAGTTTCAGGTGGGTTCAACTAAATTATAACAAAATTAGCTTATTTTGGTTCGGCAATTACTTTGCCACCAAGTTTCCTCAGGTTCCAAACAAGAGACTAATGAATGCAACTTACTAGGCTTTGACTGAATGAAGATGGATCCCCATACGGTCCATACCTCACTGCCAAGCAAAGCTCATCTTTCTCTATTCTTCTCTTCTTCTTATTTCTTCTTATAAATCTTGTTTATTACATACACATCTAGGACCAAAATTAATTGTATCAGGGTGGTAATATGATGTGGATAGCATAACGAAAGACTACTTGGAGACCCGGGGGCGTCGTTATATTCGTGTGGCGCGTGGACCAGCTACCGGTGGTCGGTAAACTTTAATCGGCCGTAACTTTTGCTCTGTAACTCCGTTTTCCTATTATAATATGTTTTCGAAAAGCTAGCGATAAGGCGAAGGCCCTCGAAAACTATCAAATGGTTTTTTGGCCCAAGAAAAAGTTAAAAAATGCTTCTAAGTATGACTTTTGACCCGTTTAGTGTTTTGGGCTTGTTTTTTTTGGGTTTTCGTAAGTTTTTCTTTTTTGGATACACGCTTCTAAGTTTTTCGTAAGTTAATGCTCAAATGAATACACGATGAAGTGTGCCTGCCTGCAAAACATCTATCTGAAATAATCTTATGGCAATCAAAGTTTCATTCACCGGTTTTTCCTTTAACCATCTCATACTTTCCAGAAAAAGAAAAAAAAAAGCAATACAAATGACCCCAACTTCTTAGCTTTAATTTTTTTAGGGACGTTCTCCTTTTACTTTACGTGATTTTCTTACGGTCATTTATATTCCCAAAAAATTTAGTGTTTGAACAAAAAGTAAGGTGTGCTTTCCAGGTTGGGGTAGAGAGAGAGAGAGAGAGAGAGAGAGAATCATTACAACAACTCAGTCTTACTGTCTTACCCATTAATTGCTACCACCTTCATTTTTCAAGGGTTGAGATCAGGTATAGCAATATCAGGTAACTCAATAGCTTATCCTATAACAACCTTGATTCATATTGATGTGTGTTGTGAAAGACCAAATTCAAAAGATAGAAGAAAAATCGCATGTAAACTTAACAGCTAAACTATTGAAGTAACAAAATGTTCAAAAACTAATGGAACAACAGCAGCAAGATACTCAAAAGGACAATAAATTCAATTTATGCTCACCAGGGTCATGAAGCTCATCGAGATAGGCCAACTAGTGGCCCCTAAACCTGTAGGTCTCATATTCAACCAAGGTTGGTCCCTCACCTCTCCTGGTAGTAAAAATGGTGCTTAGATATTTTTTCAAACACATGGCCAGCAACAAAACATCAACACTGCCACCATACCCAACCTCTCCCCCACCACCACCTGTCGCCCCCACCTTCCCCTTCCCCTACCGCCTGCCATTACTGTCACAACTCCAGCCCCTCCACCAAAGGATATTTTTGAAAAAATCAATTTGGAAGATTTCTACTTACTGCATAAACATTTCCCCACAAAGTGAAAGGCTACAAACCAAGAATATGCTACCAAAGAGAGAGAAAGAGAACCAGAAAGAAAGAGAAGATTACCTCGTGATGAAATTGGCTGGGTAGAAAGATTACCCAGCCTCGGTATCATAGCAAACACCCACCACAGCGGCACTTTACTTTAGCAAAAACACATTTTGGTGAAGCTAACTCTTGATGAGAGCAAGCCGCTGAAAACCTCCTCAATCAAAACCCAATGACAAGCCTCAAATTGCCTAGATCTCGCCTTCACGGTGTCCCATGACCTTGCCTTCACTGTCGGAACCTCGCCCTCGCAGCTGCGATTTCATAACCTCGCCCATCAGCTCTCACCTTGGCGAAGGCAATTTCGGGGGAAAACCTCGCCCTCATAACCGTGACTAATGCCAATTTTGGGGAAAACGTTATGGAGGGAATGGGTTTCACCATTTTGTCAAATAGAGGGAAAATTTGGAACTAAATAAAATAAGATGGAGGAAAACAAATTAATGATGTTGCGCGCGTAGTTTTATTGATGGTTCCCAAAAACTATCGTAGAAATTCTATAACTAATCTACCGTTTTATAGGGTGCTAATTGGTATTTTTTGTGGCAGTAATAATAACTCGTCTTTAATATACAAATATAATGACGGTAATTTACCGCTGCTAGTGAACACCTTTAAAGGCGATTTTGTGACCCACCGCTACAATTACCGTCTCTAAAAGTCACATTTTTTGTAATGAATCAAAAAAGAAAATATTTTGATGACAACAGTGCTCCTAGATTAGGCTAGTCATAAAAACTTTAAAAAAAAAAAAAAAAAGGGAGAGCATAGTTGTAACTATCTACCAATTAAGAATTAATTATTTCCAATTTACATGAAACCCGACTAATTAATTACCAAAGGATTTCAAGGTTTTTCATTTTTCTTTTTCAAATCCCACCAAATCAATTCTATTTTTAAATTTATTCATTTAAAACATATGAAAGTCCATCATTCCGATTGTAGAATCGACTGGCTAGGTTGACTCGCGAACAACTCAAATGGAGATTGGTTGTTTAATAGTTACTTTTTTGACTTTTTTTTTTTAAGTCGGTACTTAAAGTAGTTTGGTTTTATGGGTTCGGACTAGAGGTGTTCACGGGTCAGGTTGGATAATGACCCACTATCCGAACCGCCAATCTCGGGTTCAAATACAATGTAACCGATTTTGACTTGGTATGGTTTGGGTTGGGTTTGGGAATGACCCTAAGGGTGTGCATGGGACGGTTTGGTTCGGATTCATGGCTAACCCAGAATTGAACCAATCTTCATCGATTCCAAGATTTTGGACCTAAGATCGAACCAATCATCCCATGGGACTAAATCAACCCGACTCAGTTCATATTAGTTTGGGTCGGTTCCTTGGTTCTGGCCAAGCTGGGTTGGGTCGGTTCTGCTTGTATAGTTTTGAGTTAATCCATTACAGATACAAATTTTTCAAAGAGATACAGCAAAGTCCATTACGACAAATGACATAAAGTATTATCAAACACAAGCTCCGATATGAAAGATTCTTTTGCACACCCCTAAATGCCCGAATGGATTTGTGTAGAAGTGGCAGTTTATAGTACTTTGATGGATCAATTTATTAGTTATTGAACCTAAATTTAGGCACCAAAAAAGTTGAAATACATAAAATATTTATTATTTAGTTACAAAAATTAAATATTTCAGGTTCAATCAATTATTAGTCACAATGAGTGAATATATAAAAGGATAACTCAATACACGAGATTCCCCCCACTTCGAGGTCTAGGAAGGATCAATTGTACGCAATCTTACCTCTTGTGTGCGGACATATGTTTGTCCAGTACACAAGGCTCCTCTACTGTAAGTTTGGGCATGGTTAGATATACGTGGCCTTATTTACTTTAAACTTGTGAAACCCAAGTCTCAATGGAACAAACTAACTGCTACGCCAAACATGCTCTGACTATTCAAAAAAATTAAAAAAAAGTAATTTCTCATAATGGTTTAGACATTTTCATAAGATTATGCAGTCTTACCTTTTGTGTACGAACATGTTGTTTCCATGGTTTGAACATATGACTCTGAATTGCAATAAATATGTATTTATTATAAAGGTTTTTATATATAATATAATTTATTAAGTGAAAATGCCAAATAATTTGGTATTTTCATAAAAAGGGACAGACTAGTTACATACATTTATTTATTAGTTTTCCCACACATCAAAGTATAAATAACAATTTTTTAAAGTAGGAGTAGTAGTACTATACTAATATTTTATAAGTAGAAATAACGTATTAAAATTAGTCATAGTCACATATCATATAAAGTCTTAATTACCATGCCCAGAGTAAGGGCTATACCCAGAGTAGCACTATACTAATATTTTATAAGTAGAAATAACGTATTAAAATTAGTCATAGTCACATATCATATAAAGTCTTAATTACCATGCCCTTAAAAACCGGTTGCTCCTTTTGGCGAGGAATCTATAATTTCCTTATTAAGCACTAATTTTTGAACATCATTAGCAAGGAAATTTATGTCTCCTCACTAATAATATTTTCCCGCCAAACAAAATATTCCCGCCAGTTATTTTTGTGGTTACCATTAGCAAGGAAGTTTGTATTTTGTCGCTATAACATATATAGATTACTTCTTTTAGTAAGGAACCTACTAGTTCCTGGCTAAAGTCTTTATATTATACATCTAGCGAGGAACAGTATGCCTTGCAAAATGTTTATACCCTTAGAATCAGTGACAAGCACAAAATTCGACGCCAATGGGCATTGAAGTTTTTTTGCAACCAAATGCTTTTGTTGCAAAAATAATTGTTCAGAACCTTTAGCAACGATCTATTCAACGCCTCGCTAATACTTTTTCCCCCATCACCATTCGTGAGGAATTTTACTTTTCCTTGCAAATTCACTCTCCCGCCACACATCCCGCCGAAAAATATTTTCCACCAAAGATTTTGCAATGAGTATTTGCGAGAAATTTTTTTGTTTGTCCCTATATGTGGTCATTTGAAGACTTTAGCGAGGAATCATGGTTTTCCATGCTAAAAGGGTATCTTTAGCGTGAAATTTGGTTTCCTCGCCAATACTTTCGTCGCTAAATGTCAAATTTCTTGTAGTATCTCCAGCATAGGTTGAGATTGTGGAAAACATCAAGCTTCAGGTATTCAGCTGGATTCAAGCAAAATTTCGATATGGGAGCTATAATCTTTTTGTTTTTTTTTCATTCCATTGGTGGTGTTAAAGATCTGGATCCCTGTCTTCTTGTTTAATTCTGTTGTATTGAGGTGTGGTTTGTAGTAGGTTGATCCCTGTTCAACCTTTGCTCTGTTTCTTGCGGTTTGCATTGGTAAGCCTCTTAGGCTAGAAGAGCTTGCTCTTGCAATGTTCTCCTCTGTTCTAAGAGGACTCTCCATCATACTTTCCTTTATACCATCAAAGAGAAGAGAGTAGCTTGTGGTGATTCAAGTTGGTTAATCGAAGAGCTTCATCGTGAACTCGATGGAGAATCAAGTGCTAGAAAGAGTTTGTGGATTTGGATGGTGTACAAGCTGTAAGGTTCAATCCTAGTTGTGGATTCAATGATGTGAAAGGGTTGTAAGGCATTCTTGTACTTTGTTCCTTATATAATCCTTGATTGGAGATGGACTAGGTCCTGTGGTTTTATCCCAGAAGGGTTTCCACACTAAAAATCTTATGTGTTGATCGTTGTGTGTTGTGATTTCTGTTTATGGTTTGCTTTAGATTAATCATTGCTAATAGTTGCTTAAAAATTTAGTACAGACTTATTCACTCCCCTCTAGGTCCATTTTAGGATATAAATCTATATTACCAAAAACACTTGGGTTTTTCAATTGGTATCAGAGCGGGACACTCTTAAAATCATTTTCAAAACTATTTTACTTGAGTGAGGTCCTGAAAGTGCTTCTAGTAATATGGATTTGCCTAAAGAATGTGTATTGATTGTTCGTTCACCACCTCTTATGGAAGAGCCTATTTATTGTGTTACATATAATCCATCTATGCACAAAATGTACACACATCTTCATCTACATCTAATGGCATGCATGTTGAATATGATAATTTCCTTTACCATAGTGAATCTCTTGACTCAAATCATTATGACTCAATGAGTGATGAAGATAATGATGATAAGATCATAAACCTTCAACAACCCTATGACCGATTGTTTCAAGGGAGTTACAAAGTGGGGAAAGTCAAAATTAAATTGACTATAAAGGTGAGGACTTTAGAAAAAGAGAATGATGCATTGAAATAAGAACTTTTTGAAGCTCTAACAGTTATAAGTCAATTAGTCAAAGGGTGACTTTAAGTAATAAAGTCAGTGTTCTTGAGAAAGAGAGTCAAGATAAAATTGAGTCTAATAAATTTTTTGAGGACAAGGTCAAAAAGCTTGAAACTGAACTTGCTAATGCTCATCTGTCGTTTAAGAAATATAATGCAGGCTCAAAGAGGATTAATGAAATTTGGGATGCGCAAAGGAGCTTTTGTGACATGATTGGGATTAGATACACAGAGAAGGCAACTACGCCTTCCCCACTGGCAAGTAAGCCTAATTCTACAAAGGCTCAAGGTAAGTCTTCCATACCAAGTGAGGCTAAGCATGCTAAGGTTATTTCCTCACCATTATGAAACTAAAGGCCATATTAGGCCTCATTGTCCTAATTTGAAGACCAAGGCTATGACTTTCAAGGAAGAACACCATCACATATGCACGTGTTGTGCCAATTGTTGAGACCAAGCCTACTAGGTTTGTTCTTACTTGTCATCAATGTGGTGTGAAGAGTCATATTCGGCCTCATTACCCTAGTTGGGAGACTAATCATGTGCCTTATGAGTTCATTAGTTCTCATGTGAAGTCCAAATCTCCTAAGGTTGTTCAATCTCCAAAGTTTAAGCCTGTTTGTCATAATTGTGGTGTGTTTGGTCACATTAGACCATATTGTCTCAAATTGAATAGGGTCTCCGGTTCTCATGCTTATAATCAACCTTGAAATCAATATGAGAGATTAGGAAATCAGATTCGAGTCCTTACAAATCATGTGAATAGATTTGTTTCCAAGACAAGATAGGTTTCCACAAATCATGGTCAAAGAAGAAACCATAATGCCAACGCAAGACTTATGACTACACCCAATTCTCATGAATTCATTGATAAATCAAAGATAAATGTTATGTGGGTGAAAAAATCTGATTTGAAATCTTTGAGAACCCCTAAGAAATTTGTGGAGCAAGCCTTGTTAAGTAAAGGCTATTTGTGTCATAGGCTAGGATATGATTCATGTTTATTCTTCCAGTCCTAGTGTTATGATCCCTTTATGTAATTTTATTTATTTTTTGTTATATTTCTATTTGTTTTTATTAAAACAAAAAAAGGGGATTTTTTTTGTTGTTCTTGACTTGCGTTCATAGTTTTGATTGATCTATATTTGACTTCATGTAATAGAATCAAACTACATGTGTTTTGGAAAAGAGTTCTTTATTCATGCTAAGTATGAATTGAGTGTCTTGTATGTTCAAGTGATAATTTTCATACTTGAATTGACACTTTGATGCACTTTCATCGAGAAGAAACACGTTGAGTCTAAAAATGTTTTGTTGTATATTTTTTTTTATTTGAATTCCATGAGTATCGTGTTTGAAAAGACCTATGATTGCATATCCTCTCTATAGTTTATACACTTAAATGCTATGCCTTGCCTCCCTCTTGTGCTTTCACAATGCAAAAGAATATCAGGAGTGAGTTGATTATTCGAAAAATAAATAAATATACTGCAAATTCAAAAAGAAAATTTATGCAGTCATGACCAAGGAAAAGGCTACTTATGAGTGTAGAGTGAAAGCTATTATAGACGTTTGCCGAAATGTACAACTTGGTTTGAAGCGTCATAGAGAAAGCTACCTTGCTCACTAGTGTGAAAGCCATCTTCGGCCTCAAAAGAGTGAACTATTGAGAGGTGTTATGCATTTGAGGGAGAGCCTTTGCATTTTTGAATGTTTAAGCTTTGATTGGTTTCTAATCGGTTTGATTTTCATGCTAAATGATATCTCTTGTATGTTTTTTATTCAAGTACTCAAAAATATGCTTTTATTCTTAAGCCTTGATCCTGCTATTCTTGAAGCTCACACACTCACATTGTGATTTGGTTATGACCATCATCATCTTGTCGAAAATTTGATGTGATCTTCATCTTGGACATGTCTTTATGAACTTGAGTACTTAATGTGTGTGTTTGAGCTCTGGCCATATAAATCTCTTCTATAGGTTTCTTAAAATTTGTGATCGTCAAGTCATTTATATGTTTTTGTGTATATTCATTTAAATCTTGTGGTTGCATTTTGTGTCAAAAAGGGGGAGAAGTATTTTGTTTAGTATCTTGTTTGTTTTTGAATGATTAATGGTTCATTTTAGTTTTGCTTGGTGTTTATGCATGTGTTGAGGGGGAGTATATCACTGTAGTATTGGTTGAGGGGGAGTAATATTGCTTGCTTTCCATTTTACCTCATCATTTTCACTTGATCTTTTGCTAAGGATTTATGAGAAGGTGAGTTGTTTAGGCTATACAGAGTGCAGCTTGGTCTTTGTTTCTATATGTTTTGGGGTCATGAGTGTTTTCAATGTAATCTTTGGGTTTTGTCACAAAATGGCTAAAGGGGGAGATTGTTAGAAAAATTTGCTCATTTTATGCAATGTAAATTGAAAGTTAAAATCTCTTTATGTCTTGTGTGATTCTTGAGTGTATTGATCACATTATAATAACCTTAGATGTTAGGATTTTGCCTCCATAAAGCCTCAAGGGAAGAATCAACAACTGTTGGATGAATTTTGAGAAGATAGGTCATCTGCAAAATTCAAGAGAATTTGTCTCTAGTAGATTCGTTCTCTTGTTACTGGGTTTTGACAATGATATAGTTCGAATTCGAAAAGGCTCATTAGAGGAAACGTTGTAGATCTTCAAATTTTCTTTTTAGAGAGCTCCAAATCTCATCAATTTGACATCGGAGTTAAACGTTATGGCTATAATACTGAAGACTGCACCGTGGACTCTGCTGTGGCGCACTTCAACCGTGCCACCTCTACAAAAATATTCAGGTGGCAGAGACATGCGCCATCCGGCGCACCAAACAGCTCCGTGGCGCACTAGGGCAGTTTTTTTGACTCCAAATCTGCTTTCCAACCTGACACTAAAAAGCCAGAAGGTACCTTTAGCCCATCAAGGAACATGTGAAAACATGTGGGAGGAATCTCAATTGGTATGGACTCAACAAGAAACATTATTTACAAGCATGAATCATATATACATCTTGCCCATACACTTGTGCACATAGGAATCAACTTGTCCATACACTTGTGCACATGAGGATTAAACTTGTCTATACACTTGTGCACATGGGGATCAAAGGGATAGAAGTTCTAGGGGTTTCTTCTTCAGCCAACAAAGGCTTGTAGCAGCTGCCATGACTTATATATAGAAGAGATTCAAGTGGGTTATAAGTAAGAATTGAGAGAGAATAGATTCAAGTCTTTGGGGTGAGCTCTCTCCCACTTAGAGTCCTCTACTTCATATGTTAAGAGCCTACATGTTCTAAGAGGGCTCTTTATTATACTTTCCGTTATACCATCAAAGAGAAGAGAGTAGCTTGTAGTGATTCAAGTTGGTAGATCGAAGAGCTTCATCGTGGACTCAGTGGAGAATCAAGTGCAACAAAAAAGTGATTTTCAAGACATATCAGTGCAAAAAAAAATTGTTGTGTATAACAAAGTGATTTTCAATTAATTCTAATGTGTTACAACCCAACAAAAAAGTGAAAAAACGAAGGTATTGATATGACTGTAACCCAACATCTGTTCTTCAGTTAATGGTTTATTTTATTTTATTTTATTTTAATGACTTAGTATCCGAGCCACGACCAATCTTGAAACTTGTATAGCTCCTTTGTTCCACATAAATCGGATAATTACTGTGTCAAAGACTATAAGGGTGACTCTGCTGAGTTTATAGCACCTAAGAGGTTTGAACATGAAATCTTAGAATGAGCAAACCTCAAGGGTTGATAGCACTTAAGAAGTTTGAACTTGAGACCTTTGAGGCAGAAGACCCCATGCCCAAGGCTTGACTACTAGGCCAACCCCTCCTTGGGTTTCATTTTCATGGTTTAACTAGCATTTGTAATGTTCCATCAAAAAACAAAATAACAAGCATTTACTATGAAAGAATTAGTTGACTAAACCATTGTGAATTACGGCTGAGAATAACTTGATCCACTGGTAATATGACAATGACTTGATCCGCTTCAATTCACCCCTAATAATATGGGGTTTGGGGTAGGAAGAAATGGCTTAGGGCCAAGTTATGGAGAAAAAAAAAAAATTTGAAATGGCTTTTGAAGTAAGGTACGGTTTAGATCATCTCACATTAATATATTGTAAAATTTTTAAATACCCTTAACATACTTTAATATTAGAAAATATGCTTTCTATAAATGAGTTAATATTGAGATTTTAACATTCTTTTTTATTTTTTAAGATTTAGCCTCGCTTTCTTACTTTTATATTATGTTTATTGTTGTATTATTTGTATTAATTTTATTTTTCAAGAAGTATTTTTATTTGAAATTTTATGCTGGTTTAACTTGTTTTGACCCGCCCAATCTAATTAGCTTAAGTGGAAAGAGATTCAATCCATCGTGAGTATGGGAGCAGAATATGCGGTGTGATTTTTCTATTAATAACGGGTAGAGTTCAACTTAACTCGACTCGAACCCGAACCCATACCCTTCCCGTTACCACCCTACTCCCCCTACACGAATTTTGTCCTGAAATAATATTGCAGAAAATTGTGACAACTGGACAAAAATGGGTTCCTAACCATCCGTGAATTACCCTTTATGGGGATCATATTTTCCATAGTTATAGTTTTTGAGTTTACTGGACAAACATTTATATGAGAAAGTCCAACAAACAAGCAATCGCAACAAGCTCAATAAAAATCACAAATAAACCACTACACCACTTAGGGGAGTAGAACTCAAGACTTGAACGACCACTACTAAAATTTATAGTATTTGCAACGGCGTAATGTTGTCGCAAAAGCCTATCATGCTGTTGCAAATGCTTATTTGCGCCGGTGGTGCGATGGCATTGTTGGTGACGAATCTGAAGCATCACCAATACTATTTGCGATGGCCAACCGACGGCATGGGTCACCTTTTGCGACGGCAAAACCCCGTCGCAAATACTAGTCGTCTAAGTAGTATTATTTGCGACCGTTGCAATGCCGACGCTAATAGGCTATTAGCGACTAAAAAATGCCGTCACAAATAATCATTCACTGCCATCATTAGCGACAGTTTGAACCCTCGCAAATGGTCTAGACATTTGTAGTATCTTAGACCAACACATAGGCACTTTTAGCGACGGTTATGTATCCGTCGCTAATACTCTTTTTTGAAAAAAATTCTATATATTAGTGAATAATTTTGTAGCTTTTTTTTTTCACTTGATAAAATGCACATTTATGATTATACAAATGACAAAATTCATATATTCATTCAAATCCAAATATTTATAAATATGCGTAACAAATTAAACTAACACATATTTTAAATATTGTCTCCAAACAAACATTATCTCCCATTAAAATTCATAAAATAAAAATATATATAGTGCCTCTCAAAATAACATTACAAATCCATAATCCATAAACCAAAAGAGAGTTTTAAGTCTATCGCAAAATATGCCAATATAAAAATACCATAGATCGATCTATTCCTTGCGAATAACCTAAAACAAAAAACCAATTATAAATATTAGATTAAACAATGAACATATCAGAGATAATGAATAAATATGCATATAAATAAATAGGCTTATTAAAAAAAAAATTCAGAATTCTAGTATTCAAATGGCTCGGAAATAAAAGGTTAAGTGAAAAAACATGACAACTCTCACCCCGGGAGTCTGGTGACCATGCCAAGACCTTTCTACGTGTCCAGTTTGACAGACTTCTGAGGCTGTTTTGAGATTTTAGTACCCAAACGGCTAGGAAAACATTATTTTTTTTAAATGGTTAAGTGAAAAAACATGACAACTCTCATCCCAGGACTCTAGCGACCGTGTCGTTTATTTTCACAAGTCACTTGTGCTTAAACCCTCCTACGTGTCAAGTTTGACAGACTTCCGAGGCCGTTTCGCGATTTTAATACCCAAACAGCTTGAAAAACATTATTTTTTTTAAAAGGTTAAGTGAAAAAATGTGACAACTGTCACTCCGGGAGTCCGGCAACCATGCCGTTTGTTTTCACACGTCACTCGTGTCTAGACCTTCCTACGTGTCAAGTTTGACGGACTCTTGAGGCCATTTCAGGATTGTAGTACCCAAACAACTTGAAAAACATTATTTTTTTAAGAGGTTAAGTGAAAAAGCGTGACAACTCTCACCCCGAAAGTCCTGCGACCATGCTGCTTGTTCCCACACGTCACTCGTGCCTAAATCTTCCTGCGTGTCAAGTTTAATGAACTCCCGAGGCCGTTTCAGGATTTTAGTACCTAAACGGCTCAAAAAACATTGTTTTTTTAAATGTTAAGTGAAAAAATGTGACAACTCTCACTTTGGGAGTCCGGCGACCGTGTCATTTGTTTCCACATGTCACTCGTACCTAAACCTACCTATGTGTCAAGTTTGACAAACTCCCGAGGCCGTTTCAGGATTTTAGTACCCAAATGGCTAATAAAATAATGTTTTTTAAAAAGGTTAAGTGAAAAAACGTGGCAACTCTCACCCCTAGAGTCCGGCGACCGTGCCGTTTGTTCCCACACGTCACTCATGCCAAGACCTTTTTACGTGTCAAGTTTGATGGACTTCCAAGGTCATTTCGAGATTTTAGTACCAAAATGGCTCGGAAAACATTGTTTTTTTTTAAAGGTTAAGTGAAAAAACATGACAACTCTCACCCCAGGAGTCTGGCGACCGTGCCGTTTATTTCCACAAATCTTTTGTGCCTAAACCTTCCTACGTGTCAAGTTTGACAGACTTCCGAGGCCGTTTTGTGATTTTAGTACCCAAACAGACTGGAAAATATTGTTTTTTTTAAAGGTTAAGTGAAAAGACATGATAATTCTAACTCCGGGAGTTTGGCGACCAGGCCGTTGTTCCCACATATCACTCGTGCCTAAACTTTCCTACAGGTCAAGTTTGACGGACTCCTAATACAAAAAGTAAAAGCATAAGGGTTCCTTTTTTTTTTTTAATTTTCTCACTATAGACCCGTAAACGGCAAAAATAAATGAATAAATTCAAACCAAAGATATTCCTTCCATTTGCAATAAAAGAAAATAGAATGAGTACATGTTTGAATTTATTTCATATTTCTTTGGCCTTCACCAACTTTGTCAGTGATTTTCTAAAAACTCAAAAAAAGCACGAATGTAAGGGAAGAAATGTTTATATGCAGATTCACAGATGGTTATGATAATGCAGACGTACATAAATAGTGAGATGTCCGTATCGTTAGAGCTATGCAAAATGCTATAAAAGCAGAGAGCCAGACTGCATTTAGGAGGACCTCCTGCTTGTTTACTTTATGCCAACTGAAGACAGTGGCATGGCTCCATCTCTTAAGAACGCGTAAACCATCCTGCGAATGAATATTGCTTTAGCATCTCAAGCAGGTCCAGAATGGAATTCTTATCTTACAAAGAGAAATCATAAACATGCTTTGTTCACCTTGAGTTACTTGTAATTGAGCTCATACCGCAGAAAAATATGGCAACAGCAACCACTCCCAAGCAAATAATCCCTTTCTAACAACTTTGCACTGCATTAAAGACTAATGTAGAATCACAATTCCAACAACTTTGCGCTGCAACTAAGTTTTTTCATTTCACAAATTATTGGAACAACAGGAATGAACCTCATAAAGATGCTAGTTTGGTTTGGATTATTTGGCTTATTTAATAAGTTTTTTAATTAAAATAGCTAGAATTAATAATTTTGCACTTCAAACACTACGAAATCAAGCTTGAGACTATCTTACAATTAGCCAAGGCTGCAATAGTATCTAAGACGGCAATAAACAAGAGAATGGAACTTACCATAAGGGCAGATGCATCATACCCAGTAAATGTATACTAGCTCATTAGGAGTCCTAGAACAAATATATAAAGTTTACTGCTGATTCCTACACCATTATTAGTGTTGAAAAAGGTGAAGACAAACTTGGCACTAGTCGTTTCCTTTGCAACCGTGGGAATGAGAATCATAAGAACAAAGACACCTAAAATTACCAAAATCCATTGAAGGTCCACAAAGGAGGTTGTGCAATATAGCACATAAATGAACAACGAGAAAGGGCAGGAATACTCTTCATTCCTACAAGATTCCAGGCAGCAACAAGTTGTCCAAATAAGGACATCCAAGAGATAGGAAGGCTGTTTATGATAGCATGTAGGAGAAAAATTCCATCATGTAGACTGATAACTACATATTTAGAGGCCTCGTATCCACCGCCATTTTTCCCACCTGTGCTAAGGAGAATAATCACCTGAATCAGCTGTGCAAGTGAGTAATCTATACTCGTAACAGCCCACTGCATAGACAAGTCAATTTATTGCTTAGGGTTCATATTAAATACAAATAGACAATAACCAACCTGGCCTTGGGGTAGATATTGAAAGTTTACAAGCTTCACAGCAAAAAAATCCTTAAAAATACCTGACCAACAATGTTGAACCTGCAAGGAAAAGATAAAATTTTACTGAGTATTAGAAGATATATTACAAGGAGATCAATAGATCTATTTACATTGATGCTTAGCCAGCATTATACCGAGCAAGCTTGCACTGTGCATTTTCACATAGAAAACCTCTTCATTAACTAAGTTTAAGCAAAGCATTCAAGATGCCATATCACCATCACTTCTGTACTTTGTCTACTGGTCCCCCTCCAAGCAATCCCATTTTAGTTGATATATCAGAGCATTAATCTTCACTGGCATAGTATCAATAAATGTAGCACACCATAACATGCTCTGAAACAAATGAAAGGACTCTACCACTTATTTGAACATTAGCTTAAAATTTCAACCAGTTGAAGAAAACTGATAAAAACTTTCATAGACTAAGGCTGACATTTGCTTACAAAACCCTATGATTTCATCAAATTCTTGGAACTTCATGTGCCATGACTCCTAGGCTCTTTTTTTCCACTTTAGGCTGGATTATAGTTCAATTCATCAATTTTTTGATAATATTCATAAAGGAGGAAATACATTAATTGTTAAATCTATTTTCTAGAAATACATTAATTGCTAAATACTATTTTCTAGAAATACATTAACTGCTAAATACTATTTTCTAGAGTGCAGTGTCCCACGTGTTAGATCTCACATTCTGATCACAGTGCTATCAAAAATTTTTCTTTTTGGGGTAACATTGGTCTTCAAAATAGAAAATGTAGGGAGTACTAGGGTGGAGATAAGACAAAACCAAGGCCTAGATAGAAACCTAGCTGACTCAACAACAAAAAAGAAGAAGATAGAAACCTAGCTGCTCATGAACAATCAAGCTTTCTGACTCGCCCCTAAATGCGGTATTCCTACAAATGAAGTTAGTACCCCGTAAGAGTACGAGAGTCGCGATGAAGTATAAACTAGAAGATCCAGTATCGTTCTCTCCTAAGGGACCTAGCCTAATATAGGCTCTAGTACTCAACTCACACTAACCTAACCTAGGATCGAATTGCAATTAAAGAGGGGAATTGGATCTAAAATAAAAAGGAAAATAAAAAGACCGAAAATGTTTTGGGTTTTTGATGATGTTTTTGAATTACTAACCTAATGCAATGGAAATTAAAGTAATTAACACTAGATAATTAAAGTAAAGCAAAGTGAAAATAGAATTAAAACAATTAAAAGGGAATTGGGCTCAAATGATCTAATCACTCAATTGCATCCAAGGTTTCCAATGGGGTTTATAACTCAAATCAAACACAACATTTAAGTGTGTTTGATTCGGAAGATTTAACTTTGAAAACCGATAATTCTCAAGCAATTGAAATTAGATACATGTTCAATGGGAAATCAAAGGTTAATACTATCCATTCAACTTAGTCAATACCAAATTTGTTGTTTCTGCATTGATTAGTCAAACATAGTCAATAACCTAGGTTTTCAAAGGCATCTTCAATCAATTGTTGAGAATGAATTTCTAGCAATTGTGGAGTATTTTTCTAGTCAAGAGTCCTATATTAATACCATTGATTTGGGTGATGAAAATCCCCAAACTTAGTCAATAATCTAAGTTTTCTAAAATTCCGCACCTAATTACTAGAAATTCGAATTCTAAGAAAATATGGCAATTAATTCATGAGATACCTCCAATTGAATTCCTTGGATTATTTGGGTGATTTTCACATTTAAACCCAATGTAAATTCTAGCTACTTGAATACATCATAAAAAACATGTAAGAATATAAAGAAAGCATGGAGAGACTTAAATCTAAAGTTTACTTGAATATTAAAGATGTTTGGTTATAAAGAAAATGCAAGAAAGTGCAAGAAAATGAAAGAAAATACAATACAATGGAAGAAAACTACAAGTTTTACACCAATACTACAATAATAAAGCTAAATCTAAGCTAAAAATGAAGAAAAATGAAAAAAAAAACCAACCTTGGAAGAGCTCTCCCGCCGCCTCCTTGCTCAAAACTAACCCTAACTACACAAAAAAAAACCTACAAAAAACCCTAAAAATGCCGCTTCGGACGCAAAAAATACAATCTGAATGAACAGTAATCGTCTGAATACCGTTCGGACAGTGCGTCTAAAGGTCGTCTGAAGTGCGTTTGAACGCACCATTCGAACTTGTGAACAGTAACCGTCCGATGAATAGTAACCATTCGGACAGGTGAACAGTAACAGTCCGATGAACAGTGACCGTTCGGACACACCGTTCGAACGGGCACTATTCACAGATTCGGCCTAGCACCTTTCCAGCTCAATTTTGACTACTTTAGAGGCTGATTTAGCCGATACACATTACATGACAAGTTGTAGCTCTTGAAGTCTTCTTTCCAATGCCACAAATATCAGCTCAATCGGATATCAGAGTGAAAAGTTATGGCCAAAATACCGAGATGGGTTGGACTTCTCATCACCGGTTTGCTTGTTTTGTACCCGCTTTGATCATTCTTTGCATCTATTTGCCTTATTAACTCTTATAACCTACAAAACATACACAAAATAGAATTAAACAAATATCTAACTAAAATAAGATAATTAACTACAATCTAAGTCTAACAATGTGCAAATTAAGGGCTTATGATTACACTTTTAGGGTGTAATCACTTTGTCGGGGTAAGAACCTCGGTCAAGTTTGTACACCCAGTAAACGGACGTGACCTTAAACTCTGTTTCAAGCTAAATTACATAACAAGCTAAGCTTGACCAATGTGAAGCTCAGCTTCACAAGGCACGAAAACATTCCTAAATATAGGACACACCCGGGCAAAAGAGAACTTCTAAAACAAATAATGAATAATACGAATATACTTCAATACCAACAAATGATTTCCTTTGTTTCGGCTACCGGTTAGAATGTTGTTATCACTAAATTTGCAGTTGTAAATGTAAGAATGTGTTGGATTATGACACAAAATTGAACAAAGGCATTGCAAGGTTGACCATCAAATCTATGTCAAAAAAATGAATTAACAATAAAATTAGCTAAAAATAATTACAACACAAAATTAACAATAATATAAGGGGTCTAAGGTTATATGTTTATATTTCGGTTAACTCATGCATGCATCTTAAGGATCTGTCTTTAACTGAATGCGCTATTCGACTTGAGCGAACTTGAAATCCAGTCTGGATCATCATTGTAAAATTTCTCTTTCATTATTGTAGGAGATATTTGACTCATGGAAGTTTCAGTTTTGCTCTTTAGTTTCCTCTGGGAAGGGTCATGGGCTTTTGAATTTTGCTTCCACAAAATAAAATATTATGAATAAAGTAATCTATGAACTTGCGGTATTCCATGTGGTATATATAACTGTTTTGAAATTCTCATAGCAGAGTGTTATGAACTTGCGATATTCCATGTGGTATCTTTGCATAAGAGTAGGGATGGAGAGAGCGAAAGCACAGAGAGAGAGAGAGATCCAAAAAATTCTAACCTGGTTGGTGAGGGATTTCGGTCAGCGATAAGATTCAGGTTGGGGATTCCGGTGCAATGCAATTCCATATGTGGGGAAGCCTATAATGGCACATGAAGATAAAGGTTAGAGAGAGAGAGGGAGACTGATCTAGAGAGATAGACAACTAGAGAGAGAGAGAAGATTATTGAGGTGAACGCCGATTGCAGAGGTGACGGCGATTGGTCGGACCGACAGAGAGGCCACCGGATTGAGGTGAACGCCGAGATGGAGAGTGAGGGTTGAGGCAGGGAGAGTGATGGCTAAGGCAAGGAGAGTGAGGGCTAGCTAGGGTTTAGTCGTTTGAGAGGGAAGAATAAGGAAAAGGGGAAAACTAATTTTGGGACCAAAACAATGTCGTTTAGAAGCCAAATGACGTCATTTCATTAATCCCTTTTGTTGCAAATACCTCGACGTAAAAGAGGGCGACGCATTTAGGGTATAAAACGACGTCATTTTGTTATACTTTTCGAGACAGCAGTGGTTGCTGTCACAAAAATGCCGTCGCATAAGATATATTTTTGTGTCGACTGCCATGCCATCACGAATAATGGTATTTGTGATGGCAATTATGCCGTCGCAAATAAATCCGTTGCAAATAGTCCTTTTTCTTGTAGTGAACCGAAATACTTAACAACCAACCGCATGTCACTAAACCACTTGGGTATCGGCAAATCTCCTTTTCTTTTAAGTACAATTTTATTAGATAAAAGTAGGGGTGGCAAATGGGTGGGCTTAAAGGGATTTGCACTTAAATAGGTTTAACACAACCCGTCCAATTAACAAGCGGGTTGAATTTGTGTGGGTCACTAAGGGTCAATTTAAACCCATGAACCCAAATTTGACCCATTAATATATTATCTAAATATATGTGATTTATTATAATTTTTATTTTTTTTCATAATTTAGACTCATTTTCTGTCTACCTCTAATAAATATTATTCGTATAGAAGTAATCATGCTTTTTTTTTTGTTGGATCGTAGGATTCTCAATCCAATCCTATGATCATATCCTATTAATCTTACGATGATCTTTTTTGTCAAGCAAGTCTTGGAAAGGTGGCAGCCCTCTAACCCTATCAACGTTGTTTCCAAATTCTGATGGAACACATCTTTGGTGTATTTGTATATATACACATATATGGACAAATAAATCATAGTTAAAAAAAATATATGCACATATATGGACAAATAAATCATAGTTAAAAAAAAAAAAAGATTCCTATACCCGTATAATAAATTTATGGTACAGTATTGATGCGGATCGCATAGCTGATGATTACTTAGAGACACGGCAGCGGCGATATACCCGGGCCGGTGGTCGGTAAACTTCAATCAGCCATAACTTTTGACTCGTAACTCCGTTTTCCTATTATAATATGTTTTCGAAAACCTTGTGGCGAGCCGGAGAAATGGGAAAATCATAAAACACCTGTAAGTATGTGTTTTAGCCCGTTTTATGTTTTAGGCTTATTTATTTTGGGCTTTTTGTTAGTTTTTCTTATTTAACCCGGTTTGTCCAGGGCCCTAGGGTTGCGTGCCACTATATATACTATTGTTTGACCTGTTTTGGGCAGTTTTGAAGTTTAATAAAATTTGTGCTTGAAAATTATACTTTTTGCAATCGTTCGGTATTCTTGCAAATCAACGAACGCTTGACGCCTTTGAACCTGTGATTCGTGGTGATTCTATACGTTGAAAGAAGAGTTTTAATCCGGCATTCGTAGTGAATCAACGGATTGAAGCTGAGTTTCTTGTTCTCTAAAGTTCCGCTGCATCAAGTATTGATAAGTATGAAACCTACCCATACACCTAAAAAAAAAAGAAAAAGAGAATTAAACATAAGTTAGGAAACAAAGATAGAATAAGAAAAACTTCTACATGATAATTTAACATGGAATAATTATGAATATTGAAGAAAGCACAACAGAAATAAAAAATAAAAATAAATTTATACCATGCAATCATTGCATTTGTAACCAATTATATAAAAAAAATACGTTTGGCGGTAGAAAAAAAATGATTTAAAGAGGAGAGAGAATAAAAGAGAATTATGCTAGTGTATTGGATTTCATGAGTAGGTGCTACGGTTACCTGAAATGAAATGAATTCCAATATACATGTCTTTTGCTATTGGCAGAAATTGATTAAATTTTGTTGATATTCTTAATTAATTATAATAATAGTTTGATCGTGCCCCTTATTTATTTAATTATATAGTGAGTATGTTTAGTGTTAAATAGTTTATTTAAGTTTTTATATAATTCTTGGTAGAAAAAATTAACTTTGAAAGAGTGTGCAACGGCAACTGGATTTTATATTATATTTGTGATAAAGTTTTTACAAGTTGCCATAATGGCTTGGCGTCCATGGTATTTCTTTATTTAACTAGGCTCTAGTTTGAGCCTTTGGTAATATCTTTGAGCAGTCTATGCTGAAGGTTAGCCTTTGGTAATTCAACTAGATCTGAATGGTGCACGTACCCAGTCTATGGTAATTCTTCCACACGCAATTCTTGCTTGCATTTTAACTCTTTAGCTCATATTCCTATGTAGTGTTCGTTGGAAAACCACTTCAACTCATTTACATTAACTTATTGGACATCCATTTCTAACCCGCTCTAATCCATTTATAATTGGGCCTCTGTTAATAACAACCCAATTACAACCGCTTATACATTTGGGTGGGTTTGGACGGTTTTTTAGTGGGCGAATTTGAGCGGGTCCATAATTTCGGGTTGGAATTGCCACCCCTAGATAAAAGTATAAGACCGAACATACATGGAGCCGAAAGTAAGGCTCTTTTGATAAACTCTCCTCCCTTTTCAAAGGATACATACTAATTTTATGCTAGTTTGGATTCTACAATTTAGTGAGGGAAAAGGAAAACGTAATTGAAATGAAATTACTTGTATTTTTTCAATTTTAGGGGAAATCAAACAATAAAAATGAATTTTTTGAGAAACATTTTCTTTGCCCAACCAAACACAAGCCAAAAAAAGAAGAAGCTTTTCTCCTTTATTTTTATTCTTTTTTTCATTTCATAAATTTGAGATAAAGCGACTTAAATTTACCTTCCACAAATTGGCCGGCTGTAAGCCGAGGAAGCCATTGTATTGGTTTTGCCAAACAAAATACACATAGTACTAATGCAATAGAGACAAGCAAACTACGTAAAACAGGTCTCAAAAGCATGGTACGTACAATTCAGTAAGGCTAAAACACATAACTCAAAATTATAAAAAATTTCATGAAACATTGTTGTTAGGATTTTTATTCATTGGCAAATTCTGTGATCAAAACTTTTGTATTATCACTTCAATTGATCTTTCATGTAAATGAGTTTTAAGGGTTTGAGTGATATGTAGTTGAATGGGATTAGGTCTCGAACAAATGCTAAGAAGTGTTTGAACGACCCCGTGTGCAAGTCTCAACAATTCTGAGCTGAAAATCAATTTCCAGCGGCTCTGGCTACCTTGGCGCTACCTTTCGCCGCTACCAAAATCAACCAGAATGCTGAATTGCGAGACAGTGTGTTGGCGCTCCCATGGCTCTACGACACTACTAGAAAAGTGTTTTGGAAATGTTCCTTATTTGGCTGCTCTTGCTCTACAACTTCTATAAAAGCCTATGCATGATTTCCAAAAATGTTTTGGACTGATTTAGAAGTATAGGTTCACCAAGGCCTCCTATTATAAATATGAGATTAAAAGAAGGCCAAACTTAGGTTTTATATCTCTTTTCTGCAACCCTAACAGAATATACACTATCAGAGAGACGTCATTGAGAGAGATTGTTGTTCATATAAAGAAGAGATCTTTGAAGCCTTAGAAGCCTCTCTCTATTCTTTGGCAAGAAGAACAATTTTAAATTTTCATCAACTTAGTCTTGGTGATGCATCAAGACAGGAATTAATGGCGTAAAATTCGACGTGGTCCAAGCATGGGACAATGGTGAATCGCGGTGAGTACGAGCAAGGTTAGTTTAACTTAGATTCATGGGTTTCAAATTGGTATAGTTGTAAGTTTTTTGTGTGAACCGTTCGTGGGTTATAATACTTGGAGATGGACTGGAATATCTAGTGCTTGGTGAATTTCGACAGTGTTATGTTATTTAGCACTTAAGCAATTACTGAAGAACCGTATTGTGGGTGGATCAGTACGTGATCGTGGTGTTCGGTCAATACAAATAGAGCACTCTCGAAAGTGCAAGAATTCATCACTTGAGGATTGGGATATCTAGAGTTGGGTTGTAAGTTGACTCTCTTGTATTTAGTTCTTAATAGTGATTGCTTGGCAAGATTAGATCTCATATTTTTTTTTTTCCGGCTTGGGTTTCCACACTAAAAATATCATGTGTCATGTCTTGTGTGTGATTAATTTATTATTTTTGCATGCGATTTAAATTAGTGTGTGATTGATTAGATTAATTAACTTTAGATAATCAAGTATTCCTCCAAATAAAGGTAAATCCACGTAATTCAAAATTTTCAATTGCCTTATCGACATTTGTTCTCTATCATTTTGTTCACTTTTTCAACAAGTTTTTTAGTAAATTCACTCTCTTTTTGTTCTATTTTTTCTCAACTTTTTCTTTTCTTTTCCTTTTTTGGTGATAAATCCGTGTTCCAAACTTAGCGTAAGTTTCTCAACCTCAAGCCAGATACCCATCCTTATTTCAAAATGTCCTTTTTCAAGCATTTCACTGGATACCTTGTATGTCACCCATGTCCAACATATATACCAATAACAAATGCTTATCATAGCAAAGCTCGATATTCTTAACAAGAAATCCACCAATCCCATTGAGAATTCCCACAAACCTAATTTGCTTCCATGGTTTCTCATTGGACCAAAACTCGAAGGTCCAACTTATCAACCTAGCTACAACTTTCGGAATTTTTTTATGAGCTGCTACATCAAGGGATGAAGCTAATATTTTTAGGGAAAGGGTCGTTCCTTGCTCCTTGCGAGTTGGGCAATATAGGTTCAAAACACAGAAATCGTCTATCCACATGTGAGGAAAAATTACCATTCTTCCCAAATTGTGAAGTAGTAGGAATCTCCTGCATTGAGTTTATTGTTGCGTCTTTCCACTATCTTTCGTGATAAGAGCCTTTTTTTTCCTTTTGGGTGGAATAAAGAGGTTAATTTAAATACACTCTCTAAACTATGATTTAGTATTATTAAATCTCCCTAAACTCTAAAATGTGACACATTGACACCTTAAAATACCAATTGTATCAATCAATACTTTCTATTAACAATTCATTAGGAAAGTGAATGAAAAATTGTCATGTGACTTGCACTGCCTTAAAAAACAAAGCTATTACCCAACACTGCCTTGCTGTATAATACATTTTGGAACAAATTAATCTAGGACCAGCATAGTTCTTAGCAATTTGATAATTATAACTACATGAGAATTTTAGTTGTATAATGAGTGTTTTGAGATGGTAATTCATCGTAGTTAATGATGATTTCTTGCAAAGCCATTATGTTTCACTATTGAATTTAGCCCTTGCATGTAGAACTTGATTAACTTCATTTAAGTGGCCTAACCTTAATTAACATGAGCCAACCATTGTTTGATGAAACACTAAACAAAGAGACACCTGTTGTATAAAATTACTTCATATAGATCAGTACATCCCATTCATATCTTTTCAACTAGAACTCTACTCTAGATGAGCCAACTTAGAAGGAGGCAAGTTTGGCATGAACATATAACAATTCATTAATGACAAAAAATAACAAGTACATGACGAGGGACATGAAAGCCTTACCTATGCTGGAGTCCTGACATTAGAATTATTTTCATGATCACATCTAGAAAACTCTATAAAGATACAAATTCTTGAAGGACACTAACCAAGTTCAGCTTCTCTGCACCCCCTTATTATGCCTTCGCCTTCTAATTTGTTGCCTCCTTCCAAAAGTCTTGACAAACTATTCATGATTCCTTGTGGTCAAATTGTGCCAAATAACCAACCTGATGCGGATCGCATGGCAAAAGATTACTTGGAGACCTGGAGGCGTCGTTATGCCCGCGCCGGTGGTCGGTGAACTTCAATTGGGCATAACTTTTGATCTGTAACTCCATTTTCTTATTATAATATGTTTGCAAAAAGCTAATGACGAGCCGGAGAACGAGGAAAAATGCCTCTAAGTGCGTTTTTTAGCCCGTTTTGTGTTTTGGCCTTTTGCCAGTTTTTTTAATTTAACTCGATTTGTTCCGGGCCCTAAGGTTTTGTATCGCAATTTAAACTCTTGTTTAAAGATTTTCAGCAGTTTTTGATAATCAATAAAATTTTGTGTGTGAAATTGCACTCTTCCCAATCGTTCTGTATTCAACGAAATCAACGAGCATTTGATGCCCTAGACCTGGCATTCGTGGTGGATCAACAGGTTGAGGACGACTCTTAATCCGGCATTCATGGTGAATCAACGGATTGGGGTGATCTATCTTGTTCTTCTAGTTTCCCGCTGCATCACAACCCAACTGTGAGTCCACTTCCATATCCCAAGATTATGATAATACAATCAATGTTACTTAGAAACTCGAAATCTTTGTCTTGTTGAAAGGTTGAAGGTGGCGGTGGAAGGTTTCCACATTTCTTTGACAAAGGGTCTCCACGCAGTCCGGAATTCCCAGCGAACAAGTTGTTCTGAAATGTATCAAATTGTGCTCCTTGAGGAATAGGCCCTGTAAGATGGTTATGAGAAACATCTAAGGTTGCAAGGTATGTGAGCTAGGTAAGTTGCTGAGGGATCTTCTGTAAAAGCATGTTATGGGATAGGTCCAATGATTCCATATTCATTAGGTTCCTCAAGGATGATGGGATTCGACTAATAAGTTCGTTGTTGGAAAGGTTAAGCAATTGGAGCCCCTTGAGATTTCCCATTGATTCTGGAATCTCCCCTCTAAATTTGTTGCTTGGTAGATCAATGGCTACAAAGGCACTTTGTATCTTCTCATATAACCTTTGTGTGGCTTTGTTAGTGACTGTAATTGAATAACTATAATTGATTTCCAGCACAATCATTAGTAGGTCAACTATCATTTGTTAAGAATTGAAAACTTGAAAATAACTGCATATATGTGAAATCATATATGCAGTTATTTGAGAAATCATTGTGATAGAGGTCAACGACGCTCAGCTTTGGAAACTCTGGATTGGCATGAGGATTCTTAATGGCCCCGTGGAATTTTTTATATCGCAAAATACGGACTTCCAACCCAGGAAGAGCTCCCCACTAGATAGGGAAAGTATCATTAATTTCATTATTTCCAAGAACCAGAATTGATTTCAACTGAAATCATCACGTGTGTAAAGAAAACTATGGTGGCAGAACGATGGTGGAATTTCTCCACCCAACATATTACCAACGACAGTATAAAACTGGGTGGACTTTGGTGGAATTGGGAGTGATCCTTGCGGCTTGTTGTATTCGAGGTCCAGAATGATAAGAGATCACCATGGAATGACAATGGGATGCTGGTCAAAGCCTATCAGAAAGTTATAACTAACGTCCAAAATCGCCCTAGTTTCTTTGCAATAGTTCCATACCCAAGTTGGTATTTGGCCGTGAATTCCGATAGAGGCAAGTCCTAGCGTGAACATTTCCTCTTGGAACTGCTGGAAATCTGGGAACTCCTTCAAGTTGCACGCTCTCACTCCTAAAAGATTGAACTTTGGAAGGTGGCATTGGTATCGGTTTGGTTATTAGCATTATTAACTTGTTACCCGATAATCAAAGCCAAGACAAGTTTTGGAGCTGAAGAAAAATGTCCATCTCCACTGTACCACTCAAGTTACTAAAAGCAAGATCGAGGACTTCAAGACGCTTGAGTTGATAGAATGAGCTTGGAATTGGGCCCTACAATTGATTGTACTCAAGAGTTAGACAAGTTAATTGCAGTGAGATTCATAAACCAAGATGGAGTCAGGCCTGAAAAATAGTTCATCCAAAGGTCTAGAACTGTGAACTGGGTCAGATTACCCAGTGAAGAAGGAAGTGTGCCAGAGAAATTGGATTTCCTGAGTTTTAAAGTGTTCAAGGATTCAAGATTACCCATAGATTCTGGTAGTTTACCAGAGAAACTTGTGTTACCTAGATTCAAATACTCAAGAGGACTACTATGGTGAAATTCTGGCAAATGACCGGTGAGATTAATATTGTCCCCCATACTTAGATACTGTATCTTTGGTAGCAGGAAAATGCCCCTTGGGAATTTACCACACAACCCGCAACTTCTAGAGCAAGACCTGTCAATGAAGAAAAATTAGCCAAGAAATCAGGTACTACGAAATATATATGCTCACGTTGGTGAGATAAAGCTCTTTTGGGTTGGTTAAGTTTTGAGCAAGGCTTTCCAGATTGGGTTTTTCAAGTTTCAACACATCATGAGAAGAGAACGGGTCCAAATTGTTATGTCGATCAAGGGATGCTAATTTGGACAATTCGGAGATTTCTGAAGAGATTTGACCAAGAAATACAGAGTGGGATAGGTTGAGACTTGTTAGCCTCGAAAGACGTCCAATTCCAGATGGGATTTTAAAGTAATTGAAGTGATTTTCTGCAAGGTTGAGCCTCTGAATGTGAACAAGGCTAAAGAGACTGCTGTTGGAGTTGATAGAACCATATGGAGAGCTGCTACTGAGGTCGAGCAGGATGACATGACCAGTGAGCTTATCTCACTCCAAGGCATCCCATGAGCAACAATCACGATTTTTACCTTCGAGCTTCCATGATCCCACTTTGGGATAAGCAGAATGACCATCAAAAGCAAACTTGTTAATGATAAAGTTGTTAGAAGAGCTCTAATACCATATTAGAATAATAAGAGAGGGATAGAGACAAAGAGAAAAAAAACCCTACAACAAAATATATGTATTGTAATGCATTGTATTATATTGATGTATTGATGTTGTTTATTACACTGAGAGAAAACCTATATATATAGGACTAAGAGTAGTGGCGAACAAGTAATAGAAAAAAGGAAACCAAACATATAAGGTAACTAGTTAACCAGGAAACCGTAGAATTTGGAAACTATATTAGTATAGTTTAACATCCCCCAAAACTCAAGCAGATAAGATGGAGAGCAACTTGAGTTTGAAAACAATATCATGAAAACAAAAATGAACAATGCCATGAATAGTTTAACATGCCAAAGAACATCTAAGACGAGAGATGAGCCGGGAAAATCTAGAGGGGCTCAATGATTCGACACGCTGTAAGCCATGTGGTGAAGGGCATGTGACAAAATAATGTTATTTTCGGCGAGACTAATGGTTGAGGGGTTCAATGATTCGACACGCATTAGGAGCTAGAGTTTGGCACTTTTAGTAGGCACATACTGAGATGCAAGAGGGGTTCGTTGATTAAGAGCCTTGAGTTTGGCGCTTGTGGTAGACACCGACTAAAATGGATGAGGGACTAATTGATAGAAAGATAGAGTTTGGTGCTTAAAGTAGACGCTTACTGAGATGGATGAAGGACTCGTTGATTGGGAGCTTTGAGTTCAATACTTGTGGTAGGCGCGTATTGGGATGAGAAGCTCTGAAAAGGAGGTCAAATGAGAGGCTTGGAGATGACCTCTAAGGGTTGACACTGTGTGTTTTAGTGAATGATAAAATGAATGTGGGTTCGGTGGTTGGAGAGCCAAAACTGTTGATACAAGCTCGGTGCTTGAGGAGCCAAGAATAAATGAAGGGCTTAGTGATTGAGGAGCCTTGGGATTTGCTCAAAAATGAATTGTAAGACAAAAAGCTCTGGAAAGAGCTCTGATGAGGAAAGTGCATGAAGAGAGACATGACTCCATATATAATCTGTCTAAACCAAAAGTGTTACAGGTGCAAGCGAAGATTGAACCAGATGGAAATTGGGACTGATTTGCCTAACTGAAAACAATGACTTGCGATGATCGGTAGCTACTATGGATGCTTCGGTTATGGGGTTTGTAGGTGGCTATGCCTATGACATGTGGGTTTGTGAGGTGAAGAGAGAGTGGTGGGTCGACTGTGTTGGTTTAGAGACGGTTGGCTATGGATGGCCGTAGTGGACTGTTCTAGTAGTCCTCGTGTTCGCCAAAGAGAATCAAATTTAATGCTCCAAACAGAACCAAATTTAATGCTTCCATAAATCTCCTTGTTGGAATGTGAAATAAGAAAAAGGTACGTGTGTAGAACAATGAAAGAGAGAATCAATGTTTCTTCAGATGGATCAAAAAAAGAAAAAAAAAGAAAGAGAGAATTAGTGGAGAAAGACAATGAGTGATATGTGGGATTGTTGTTTGACCTTGGATTGAATCCCTATTTTAGAGTAGGAAGGGCTTCAAGGAGCAAGCATCATAATGAGACAACGATGAACTGGTGGGATGCAAAAATTGGAGATCAGTGGCGATGATATAGCAACCAATGACGAGATTGTTTGCGGAAGATAAGTGAGTGATTATTGTTGTAAAAGGTCGGTGGTTCTGATATCATGTTAGAATAATAAGATAAGGATAGAGATAGAGAGAAGAAACTCATAAAAAAATATCTATATCGTAATGCACTGTATAATATTGATGTATTAATGTTGTTTAATACATTTTAGAGAAAGCCCTGAGGAGTGGTGAATAGGTAATGGAAAATAGGAAACCAAACACATAAAGTAACTAGCTAACTAGAAAACTGTATGTAAGGTTATGTAATTGGCTAAATTTTATGACAAGTCATGTTTGATGTAATTTGAAAATTTATGATATCAATCACAAGTATTTGGAAAGGATTTGAAGCTTATTCATGCAAGCTTGTGCTAAAAAAGACTTGTACGATACATCTTGGATGATAAAAGGGACTTTGAGGGATGTCGATGGATTTTGAGAGACTCAAGGGCAAAAATAGTGTGCTGGATGTAGAACAAAACATTGTGGGTACCTCGCAGGATGTCGCGGGATGTCGCAGGATGTCGAGGGCAAAAACAGAGAGCATGCAAAATTGGGCAGGACTTCGCGGGATCCTCGCTGGATGTCGTGAGATGTCGATGGCAAAAACAGTGAGTATGCAAAATCTGGGGATTGAGCTCATGGGATCCTCGGGGGTTCTCAAGGGATCGAGTTGTGTCTAGTTCATTCTCAAGGGATCGAGCTATGTGAAATTTTGATTCTCGAGAATCGCGCTGCTAGGGGTTCTTTTGGCCTATTTAAGGCCCTTCACACTTCCTTAGACCTAGATCTGAACCACCCCATTTAAAACTCTTAAAGAGAAGTGTTTTCCACCTTCCAAAAGGATTAGAAACCAAGCTTAGCAAGAATCTTCTTCAACTCTATTGAGGAGATCGCAAGCCTTGAAGGAGTTCAAGGCGCCAAATCTGTTCTAAGGGGATCTGAACGGTGGTCAAGCACGGAAACGGTGAATCGTGGACACGAGCAAGATCTAGACAATTATTAGATTAAGGAGTTGATAGGTTTTGTTTGTAAAGAGTCTTGTAACTGTCTGAACTACAAGTTATAATGCATGATCTTTGTCCTGCAAAGAGGACACGTGGTTTTTCTCCCAATTAAGGTTTCTATAGCAAAAAGCTTATGTGTTCTTGGTCGAATGGTTTGTTCTCTCTTCTATCTTGGATTGTACAATATTGCTTATAGCCATTACACCTTGACCTAATATTGTAGTAATTAGTCTCTTTGATAAAACATAGACAAAGGCTAGAGTTTTTCAACTGCTATCAGAGCGGGACACTCAAAATCTTTTATATTTTTTTAAATAGTGATGTCCTATTGTCTATGTTTATGGATTAGCCAAGGGAAGG